>CM054002.1:7184670-7706318 GCA_028641665.1 Chelonus formosanus
TCCACATAAGAGAAATTTCCTAACTCCACAGTTTCCTCATTTCCAATGTCCTAAAATCTCGTTGCGACATTGATGTGGAAACTTGGTAGTTTTCCATTCTTGTCCTCAATATACCCCTAAAATAGCCAGGGCCAACGCCTAAGGTTGAACAGTATAAAAGCCGCCTCAAAACATTACTCGAGGCTTAATCAACTCAAGCAAACGGTAAAACGAAGGTTGATTGCCCGCGCACGTTAACCCGCCGCGTTATAAGTGATAGTCTTCGAGCATTTCTTCAGTTATCCTGAAGAAGAGTTCATTAACTTAAGTCTTTCAGGATCTGTTAAAATGTCTTCGAAATCAAATCGCAATTGAGTTCGCGTAAGGACCCAGTGTGTATCGGCTTGAAACCGATAATAGTTATAGTTATTATCTAATCATTTACTTTCTGGAGTTTTCACCCTTAACAAATTATATAAATCTTGTTTTACAAATCCGATTGAGTTCGGTAAATTATAATTACAAGAATGTGTTATTAAACAGTGTTTTACATTTGAATAAAAGTGAAATTAAAGTTATTAACTTGTACTCTTCAATTCAACGCTTATCCTTCTCTTCCATCTACGATTTCGAGCCTTTAAATTGATGTCTCTCTCTCTCTCTCGTTTGGCATTGAAATTCATATTACAACTAATTGTCAACCGTGAGGATAACTTGCATATCTAACACATATTCTTTCCCTTTCTTTTACTCAGGTGAAGAACCTCGAGCTGGACTGACAACCAACAGACGAATCAAAGTATTCAGGAAACGACCCCACAATCATATTCGTTGATATTAGGACTAGTTCCGATATCTACGAAAATCTTCTATTAGTCCGAGTCTCCGAAACCCTTCTGGCCGCTACCATACCAAATTTCATTTTATTATAATTATTTAGTTATTAATAATTAATTTGGACATAACACTACTAATAGGCGTTTACAGTGTTCAAATAATTATAATTTAGAAAAATTTTCACACTATTTACTAAGTATTGGCAATGGAAACGAACCAATAAACAATGATACTGGAAAAATTCAACTTACTCAGGAATTTTATAAAATTTGTTCAACATTGAACAATCTCATCGATTGTGTGCATCCAAACATAGAATACAACGTCTCGAATAAGAAATGGTTACAGGAACGTGCTATTCTTACACCATTAAATGTGAAAGTTGATATGATTAATGAGTTAATTCAGGGAACAATTCGATCTGCTTCAAAAACATTTCTTCGAATAGACCAATGTGTTAATGACGATGAAATAACAAACTATCCGATAGAATTTTTAAATTCTCTCAACCGAAACGGAATTCCGCAACATAAATTAAAATTAAAAGTTGGATGCCCTATTATGCTTCTTAGAAATTTAAATCCCCCAAAATTATGTAACGGATCGAGACTCAGAGTAAAAAAATTACATAGTCATTTAATTGAAGCAATAATCTTAACAGGTCCGTATAAAGGAGAAGACGTTTTTTCCCAAGAATTCCACTTATTCCTTCAGATTTACCATTTTCTTTTAAGAGACGACAATTTCCCATTAGATTAGCATTTGCCATTACTATTAACAAATCACAAGGACA
Source organism: Chelonus formosanus (assembly GCA_028641665.1). Lineage (NCBI taxonomy): Eukaryota > Metazoa > Arthropoda > Insecta > Hymenoptera > Braconidae > Chelonus > Chelonus formosanus. The sequence continues at coordinate 7,186,280 of CM054002.1, forward strand.
ATCATTAAAGTTTGTTGAATTGGATTTGACGGATGAATGTTTCTCACATGGCCAATTATATGTTGAAATGTCAAAAGCAAAGGATCCAACAAATTTGTATATAATAGCAGATGAAGAAAAGCAAACAAAAAATGTTGTTTATAGACCAGTATTAGAATAATATAATAATAAAATAATAAATATTGTTAAAATAAAAGTTATTTATTTGATTATTATATTAAAATAAATTATCTATGAAAAATATTAAAACTTAAAAAAAAAAATTATTAAATTGTCATAAAAAATAAATAATTCCATTATTCAAAAAATATATATATATATATTTTAAATTTCGACAGATATACAAAAAAAAGATGAATTAAAAATTAAACAAAGATTTAGAAATATTAACAGATAAATTACATAAACAGTTTATGTGAATGTAGAAAAATATAAATATATATATATTACATATTTGACAGAAACTTTAATAATATAAAAATATACCCTTATTAAACAATCCGATTGATTCCGATTATAAAAAATTTCATGGGATTTAGTCGGATTTTTGCATCAAAATTTTTCGATAAAAAATTTTTTCAATTGGATTCACTTGGAAATTTCTGATTGAATCGATGGAATTTCCATGGGAATTAATAAGAAAATAATAATAATAATATTTGTAATTTTTTAGCATATTATTTTCCAATTGAAAACACTTATTTTTAATCAGAGGTTTCTCATTCATTCTGATTGAATATTAGAGAAATATCATCGACTATTTTCCTATTAAAATTATTAATTTTCAATGGAAAATTTCTGATTGAATCCTATAAAATGAAATTTGTCATTTTTGTGCATATTATTGTCCGATTCATTCCGATTGAAAACATTCATCTTTAATGGGAAATTTCTCATCTATTCCGATTGATAATTTCATCCGATTGATTCCCATAAAATTTAATTTTTCTCAATTGGTACGATTTAGATAACCTATTGAATCTCATTAAAATTTGAAACAAATTTAATAGGAGTTCAATCGGAATCAATCGGAATCAATCGGATTGTTTAATAAGGGTAAACATCATAGAATTTTTATATACTTTGACATGAAAATTATGAATAATTAATAAGTAAATGAGTTTGAAATGAAAAAAATTAAATATATCGATCATTTTCGATAAAGTAGCAGATATTTACAGACTATATTATCATAATGTATCTATGACCATTTTTAAAAAATTTCCTTTATTATCGACTATGAGGATATTCAAATGTGTTTATGAAATTTAATTTAAATTAGCCTTAAATATTTGTATAGCAACCGTTGCTAATAAATATTTATGTTGAAATAAATAATAAATTTTGTGACTAGATAATCTTTAGTGATTGCTATTAAAAAAAAAATAACAACTGAAGAATAAAATAAAAAGCAAATAAATAAATATCGAAGCAAAACTAAAATAAAAAGTTATAAATCTAACAAAAAAAAATATATATATATAAAAAAAAAAAAATAAATCATAAAAAAGTATATAAATAAAAACAATAATTTAACAAACAAATAAGACGATCAATAAAAATAACAAGAATAAATAAATATTTAATAAAAATAACAAACAATGACGGATTCAAATATCCGTTACACAACTTCCAAAGAAATGGAAAGCTGGACAACTGCTCATACTGCTATGTGAGTAATTATGTTGGCTCGTTACCTTTTTCGATTTCTTTTAATAGACCATCTGCTTCAGTACATAGACAACGTTGACATGTTGAGAAATGTACATCTCTTAGCTCTTTTACTTCTTCTTTTTCACGAAGCCAAGTAGTTACAGCTGAATCGGACAAAGATGTTCGTTTAGGAGCCAATTTCGAACTCACGCGATATATGACGTATATTGGAAACATGGTTATCGCCATCATGATATCTTTCGGTTTATGATCGCTATCTGGGTATTTTCTCTGTATTCCTTCCAGAATGAACTGCCTCAGCTCCGTAGGGCATTAAACTTTTTCGTCGAGTACTAAATGAAGAACTGGGGCTCGGTATTTTATGATGGTCGGGAATGTGGCTTCTAATATTTGATTCCATATCTTCATTCCAGGAGCGAATAATTTATCAATACCTTCAGAGGAAATTAATAAATCAGGTAGTATCACGTCTTAATATCTTTCAAAAAATTTAATCATCACAGATTCATCGCGAGTTCAATTGTCGTGATAGATAAACTTCCCTAGATCAATATCAATCAGTAGTGATTCTTTTAACTGACAAGGAAACCTTGCGAGGTATCCCTTACTGATTTAGTTGCAGCTTTACTATAATAATCTACATGAAAAATGATGAGACACCTTTTTTTCTGGCTAACAAACGTTTTAAAAGGGTGAAAATCACGCTTCAAATTCGTACCCCAAAATAACTGTTTGCAGTTTTTACATATTTCTAATTAAAATTGTCCAAAAAGTCTTTAACTATAGAAAAGAGCATTAAAAATCATAAAAAATACCTTCATCCACATATTTATAAATCTTGTAGATATACATTTTTTTTTATTAAACATGACAAAACATTCATCACTCAGAAACTATTTATTATTTTTCAATGGGATCAATTTTAAATGGAAAAGCATAAAAAGTGACGAGATACGTTTTTTGGCAATTTTCAAAATAACATTTACACGGACAATAAACTGTTTTTTTTTTTTTTTATAAAAGGGGTAGAAGACTACCCCCTCTTAGAGTCAGGTGTCTTTTTAAATGTCGCGCTTTCCCCTGCGCTGATCCACGGGGCCATTGTGCTAGATCTGTTTTCACAGTAAAGGCGGTCGTCAAGTCTTAGGACTGCAGGTTCTCCCAGGTTCCGAAGTTGCTTTGGTTCCCTTGTTAGCCCCGAACAGTCCCCGTTCATTCCATGGAGTTCAGTTTTAAATCGAATTGAATCGTTATCTTCCGCCTTCGAAGATTCCGCCAAGCCTCGTGGCGCCCTGGTTTCCTCACCATCAGCTGGGTAAGATCTATAGGGACCTGGTACAAACTTAGAGGTCAGCCCAGTTCCACAAGAAATCGTCCCTTGCCTCTGGAGAGTCCACTGGTTGCCTCAAGGGTCCTTGCTTCCTCAGCATCAGCTAAAATAACGAGAGAAAGAGTGTGAGGAATTTTGAGGACCACCTGGCAAATCCTCTTGCTCAGGTAGCCTTACAATACAATGGGGTGAGCCTGGGTCCTTCCAGGGCATCGTAGCGGCAATAAGACTTTGTACTATTCAGTTATAAGCACGATAGCGAACACTGTTGACTGTTTCCTGGAGAGGCCTTCCGCTCACCGTGGTCAGAGACAAGACTACGAGAAAAGGTCTTGTCTCAGCTGGGAATCGAACCCGCTACCTATAGTGCGCCAGGCTGACGCGTTACCACTAGACCATTGGTCGGTTACAATAAACTATTAGTGCCTTGAAAATTATATTCGTGTTCTATCTTATCTATTAAATTTATTATATATGACTCATAAAATATATATGAAATTTGTTTTGAGATGGTTATTCTTAGCCACAATAATAGAAGAATAAAATGTTTCTTAATGGAAGACTTAATCATCAATTTAAATTTTATCTTAGTCTCGTGTATGGGTGAAAATAGATAAAATATTCGTCATAGTCAGTAGTTGTTTTTCTTTCAGACCTAATACATCTGAAAGCATAATATGAGGTCAGTTTGATTTGAGTGTTGTCACAGAAAGTAACACATTTTTATGATCTATAAATGTGTTTTAACATTCATAAAAATTTATCAAAATACTTCCAGAACTTTAATTTTTACTGCTTGTATTTATTCTAACGTCAGTTAATATTGATTGTTTTAAACGTGTATGATTGAATTGTGGCGTTTGAAATAAACATAAAAATTATTTATGTAAATAATTGTTTGACAATCGATATGTAAAAATGAAAGTTAATCCCCTCAATGTTATTCAATTACTTTTAACGGCATTCCAAACAATGCAAATTCCGGAAACACCTATTAATGCAGCTGAAATACAATTAAAGAATTATTTTGGACAAATATTAAGAAATGCAATAGGTGAGTATAATGGTGTAGAAATGATGGAGGAGGATTTGTTATATTTTGAAGAACCATATAAGGATTGGGAACCAGAAATGATAGCAGACGAAGAACCTGCATCTGCAATCCATGAACCAACAGTGTCTGATGGAGCATGTACTACTGATAAAAAGGGCTTAAGTCATGACTATAAGTTGCAAGCACTTAAGTTTTGGCGGAGTGGGATGAAAAAAGATTTAAATATAGATACAGTCAAGAACAGATCTAAAAAAGTACAATCTGTTTGACAATTACGGCGCTGGGCACATCAATTAAATTGAGGTGGAACATATAACGAAAAAATAAGTCAAATCTGCGAATATACTTTGAAAAATTTTGAAACTGCCGTCGATGCTGGTATGATAATCCATGAAACTGATTAAAAAAAATGAGCATTATTAGTTAAAAAAAATTGACAATTTGATGATCTTCGTTTCCAATCATCTCCAGCGTGGATTCAATCATTTAAAACAGCTCATCGTATTATTGCTCGTAAAATTAATACTTTCATATAATCACGAACGATCGAAGATCGTAAAATTCTAAAACAAATCTCAAAAGCATTTCTTGATAATGTAAAGTTGAAGATTCAAACATGTAGTCTAGACAATATATACAATTCTGATCGAAGTGGCTCTACATTAGAAGTGCATTCTGAGAGATTTTCGGCTCCAGAAGGAAAGAAAAAGTAGAGTGTACTATTCAATCAGTTTCTTCAATAACTCATAGTTATACTATACAACCAACTATATCAGCTGATGGAAAACTTCTGACTCACCTTTTTCTGGTATCGAATGAACCATCTGGGAAACTAGGTCCACGGGTTGAGGCATCGTTTTCGAGACCAGATAATGTACACGTAGAAATATCGAAATCTAGAAAACGTACTACAAGCAAAAAATTCAATTCAAATATCATATTATATTATATTTATATAGATATTTGATATGATGATTATTTTCGAACCACTCTAAAGTTTGGTCCAGATGACTTCGAAAATCCAGTAGATTTTGCGTTTAGAGATAAATGTAACTCTCACTCTGATATTTAAAGATGTCGAAATATAGCAATTATCTATTGTGCATGATGTAAAAAATCATTGTATCTTAAACATTTTCACAATGATTGTCCTATATGTAATATGTCCAATGAATCAATAATTCATCTTCTTCATTTTGATACAAATCTGGAAAAAAAGGAATTTTTTTTCGGCATCGATTTCGATGTTATTTCAAAAATTGCAAGGACAGAAATCGCGTATTTTTTATGCTTTTTCATATAAAATTGGTCCCATTAAGAAATAATAAATAGTTTTTGAGGTATGAATGTTTTGTCATTTTTGGTAAAAAAAAAAAATGCTCTTTCGATTGGAATTGGTCTCATTGGAAAGTAACTGATAGTTTGTAAGTTTTAGATTTTTCGTTATTTTTAATAAAAAATGAATGTATATTCACAAGTCTTATAAATATGTAAATGAAGGTATTTATCATGATTTTTAATGCTCTTTTTTATTGTTAAAGTTGGAAAATTTTTATTAGAAATATGTGAATACTGCAAACCGTTATTTTGGGGGACGAACTTTAAGCGTAATTTTCATTCCTTTAAGACGTTTGTTAGCCGGAAAAAAATACGCATCTTATCATTTTTAATGCAGATTATTATAGTAAAGCCGCAACTGAATCGGTGAGGGACACCGAGGTTCAGATCGTAATTTATTACTTTGACCCAACGCACAACAACGGACTGTCCAAAAATTACTAATCACGTAGTGTAACTTTACATCATCTCCTTTTTTTTGGAGAATTTTACCCCAGGTTCACTAACAGGAAAATTTAAAATTACGCCAAGCCGGTATAGTTTCAGGACTTTCTGAGGAACGCCCACTCCATAATTTTCTGAGTTTCAGCAGAAAAAAGCGCGCAATCGATTAGATGCGTGGAGCCACCATGCGGTTAGAAGGCCAATCCTCCTGGACAGCCGCCGACCCACAGTATTTAAATTAATAATAATTTTCGTTCTAAAAAAAACACATTGAATAGATGGCGCTTAGTTAGAGAATTGACTGACATGAGTGCAAACCGTCAAATTAAGTTATGCGTATTGCCGCCTATTCATTTGTAAACTGGAGTCCCATGAAAAACAGCCCCCTCTCTCAGGACTGTACAAAAATGTGCGCCAAGCATAAATAATGACAAGCATAGTATGTCTGACGCATTTGACATTGGTAAGTCACATTTATTTTTTCTATCGTAAGGTTAACGAAATTGACAATATTTTACAATATTTTGATGATTTTTTATTTTTTTTTTTTTAGATAATTTAAAACAAACAATAGAATATATCGCAATGGCTGACCCCCTAACATCAGAAAAGCTGATGAGAATGATGGTGAAGGGCCATCGACTCATGTTGGAGCAACAGCGAGAAAATCGGCAAATTCTGCTGTTGCTCCAAGAGAAACGATGACCTCCAGCAGGCCCGAGCAGGCCTGTCCCAACTCCTGATGAAGCTGTCTATCCAGCAGATCCGAACGAGCCGGTCGAAGCTCAAGCCACGGACAACCATCGTGCAGTACCCTATACTTGAGATAAATGCATATCTGTTTATTTTAGATTGAAAACGTAACTAAATACGGTGCTATACAATAATTGCTTAATTTAAAAATTATTTTTGTAAAAATGAATTTTAACATGAGTGATTCGCGTGAGCACAGTACAGATTACAGTCCAGAATTCTTACAGAAATTGTATTAAAAAGGAATCGGTACTGTGTTCACAAGAATCATCCATGTTTAGATTTATTTTTATAAAAATAATTTTTAAATTGAGGGATTATCGTGTAGCACAGTACTGGATCATGTTTTCTATGTCTGTGTACAGACATTAACAATAAAAAAATTACAAATTCCTTTTTATAACAGCCATACGTAATCGGCACAGAGGAAAAAAAGGAGGAAGAGGGAGGAAGGACTGGTAGGTTAATGCAATTGAAACCCACAAATATTATCATTCCTACTGAAATTTTTATTCAAATTTTGAAAAAAATAATTTAAAATTTTGTTAATAAAAATTATTAAAAAATCTGGATCAGTATCTCTTATTTATTTTTACCGATTATTTATTTAAAGGAAAACGGGGCAAGACGGACTTTTGAATTTTAAAATGACTAATACACATAATAGTGTAATTTAAGCAATAAGTATATTTTTATGTCAATGTCTACTTTCGTATCAACAGCTTCGGAGGATCTGTTTTGCCTAACTTAGTTACCAAAAATCGAAAATTCTGTCGTGCCCCATGAGTCCGGCTTGCCCTGTGTTTCCTTACTATCGGGCCTAATGACTAAAGTTTACGTTTGTGATTGAGTTATCTCTACAAATGAAACTGTTACAGAAGTAAAAGCATGAATTTTAACAAAATTTATGGTGTTAAAATACCATATAAAAACCGTCTCTTTCGGAGTGTTGGAAAGGATGTACCCATAAATAGTATTGCATGATCACCAGAAAATTGAAGAATATTATGTTGAATCGCATGATGAATTAATTATTCAAGAAAATGGACCTTTGGAAGTCATGAGTTTATAAAAAATGATCATTGAAATTAGGCTGTTTCAGGAGTATCGTCCTTTTTTAAAAGTAATTATTAATTCCCTACCAACATTGAAGAGCTGAAAGAAACAGTAAAAAAATATGTGCGTATGCATTGTGCTGGTTTTTGTTGTATAGAAACAATTATGCATCTATATTACCTGAAATACTCAACGAAATTTTAATAGAAAGCCACAAATATTATTGTCAATGTCTGAGACAACGCGAGACGTCCATTAATACCAATCTCCTTAATGTTGATGAACTCCAGCCAATATTCTTTGGTTATTATGAAGTCGTTATTACCATTCACGACATTGGGTATGGAAAATGGAACGATTGATTCGCACTCAACTACATTATTACAGCTATTGATAGTTGTGTTTCAAAACAATTAAAGGAAACAACAACAATGAATAATGACTACTTATTTATCGGCTTGAACAAAACTGTCGGCTTCAAAATTTTTTCTGATAGTAAAAAATATATCATTTATGTTCAAGTCCTATAGTATTGACAAACACAATCAATACTGCAATGATGGTCGAGCGAGACAATTCCACTGCGACAACAGTGAAACATTTACAAAATTATTAATAATTGATTCCATCCCTTTTGAGACATATTAAGGATCCTCAAAAAGCAATTTAACGTCGTGGTTACTGTTCTTGTCATCGAAGTTCAGGTCTTCGCGGACCTACAAATATCGATTTTCATTGATCTATCCGTTCTTGTAGAGACTTATACGATGCCTCGCTCCGATTCTGATTGAAAGAAATCATAATTTGAAAAATATTATTCACCTATCCGTTCTTATAAAGACTCATACGATGCCTCTCAATGATTCTCATTAAAAGAGATAATAAATTAAAAAAAATTTTTCACCTATCCGTTCTTGTAGAGACTTGTCCGATGCCTCTCATAGATTCTCATTGAAGGAGATGATCGAATTAAAAATATTATTTTCCCATTTATTCGTGCAGATACTTATACGATGTCTCTCAATAATTCTTATTAAAAGAGATTATGAATTGTGAAATATAATTTACCTATTTGTTCTTACTGTAATTTATGTAATCGTTCCTTACAAACAGCGTCACTTTTCATAAATTCTGATAGGACCTTATGAGAAACGGTCCTATAGTATCTCATAATAATAGAAGACATAGGACATTGGGATAAAGATATAATTTCTAAGTTGCATCTTATCTGTGGTGTCTTTATAAAATTTTCTTTTGTTTAAACTGATTTTTTTTGTCGTAAGCAGATAAATTCTAATAGAAAACGATAGAAATATTTCATATAGATTCTTATACGAAGCGATCAGAATATTCTCAATGAATTCTTATGAATTCCGATAGAAAAAGATAATATTAATGACCTGTCCGTTAGATTCCTATATATTCGTATAAACAGTTATCCACAAATTTCTTATTGAATCCTCTAGAACTCAATATATCTATCTGTTAAATTCTCATAAATCGTCGTCTACAGATTTCTCCGATAAATTCTCATAAAACGAAAAAAATAGAATCTACGGGATTGAATCTGAAAATGCATCAGAAATTTGACATTTTCTTTTCAATCATGCTATAACTATTTCTCTCCCCGTGTGTTTATCACATTTAAAGAATAATAAAATAAAGGTTAGTAGAAATATTTTCATTACAAGTAAATCAATTTATTTGTTGGGGCGTATGCAGTGTTATAGTGTTTATAATGCATTCAGTTCTGTACAATTAATGATTGGTCAATACAAAAATATAAACGCATCATTTAAATGTAATACCTAAAGAATTTACTGCAATCTTTTCGTGAATGCCGATTTCTCTGACTTTTAGATAAAGTACAGAACAGCTTGACTTTCCAGAGTTTTAGAGATCATGGCTTCAAAATTATAATTTTCCTATTTTAAATACAATAACAATTTATTAATGAAGTATTGGATATGTATATATGATCATAAATGGCAAATGCACAGGATCAGAATAATGATAAATAAATGAATATCTTAAGATAAGATTTAGCTAGATTACCGTTTTTTCAGTTTTTTGATTCTGCATAAAAAATAGCTAGACCGATTTTGCTGAACATTTTATCAGGTCTAAGTTACATAATTATGCGTTGAATTAAATTGGTCTCATGTCAATATCATCATTTGTTCTCGAAATACACGAGACGAAAATTGAATCCGAACATACATACATACATGTGCACACACGGACTCTTAAAAACCATACCATTCGACTCTAAAGGCCTTGAAAGGTGGGGATTTTTCAAGATTTTCAATTTGCAAAACCAAACCTATTACAATAACTTCCCACTGACAAGTTAAAAAATTTATTGATTTACAGAGTTCTATCACTTTCTAGATTAGAGTATGCAATATTCTACGCATGCGCAAAATTATCTCTGCGAATAGATATCGTTTGGATATCATTCTGACGATATCTATCTGATGACTAAAAAACGTTATTTTTCAGACGTCTTCGAGATATCATTCAGAGGACCTCTACAAAATATCTTCCAAATGATATCGTTTAGAGATCATTCTGACGATATCTATCTGATGACTGGAAAACGATATCATTCAGAACCCCGCGCTGAGTGGGAATTATTTGTGGAATTTAAAGTTATTGTACAAAAGACATTTGATGATGTTCATCTTCGAATTACTTGATCGGAAGATCCCTCTGATTAAAGCTATGGAAAAATTACAATCAAAAAAGCTATCGAATGGGCGACTACTGCATGGGAACAAATCACCATGGAAACTATTCAGAAATCTTCGAATCTTCTTCGAATAAGCCTTCTTTTTAATTATAAGAAATACTGTAAGTACTAAAATTACATAAAATTTATGTATTTATCTCCGTGGCCTTGAACGACAAATTCAATGGGTAAATAATCCGTTAACAATAAAATTGGCTTGTAAAACACTTGTTAAGAGCCTTTAATTGTTGTTTGTGTAGGTAAAACAGAGAATAATTCCAACTCTGTTTTCGCACATTCACATGAATGTACCTGAAGAAAAGCCACGATTATTTTTTGAATATATCTGCTACGCAACGCGATTTCTTACTTGTCCTTTTTCAATTTTTTGTTTTTCGCGTGTTTCTTTGAATTTTACGGCCTTTACTCTTCTTCTTTCTTCTACGGGTCTGCTTTTTTGACTTCTTAACTTTTTTGGTACTGCGTTTTTTTCTTTCTTGAGAGCCGATATTCTCTAAACGGCTGTCGAGAAGCAACTGTTTATCCGATGTTGAACCTCGCGGGATAGCCTGATCCTCTCATTGAGCTATCAATTTTTTCTTCTGCTTTACGTTTCGAATTTCGTCCTGACTCTCGTAAACGTGTACGCGCTGATTCTTTGAAAAACAAACCGTTGTCAAGGGCCTCGTGAGCAATATTAAGGCCTGATTTAAGGCCTTTTTTACCAATAACTTTTGCCCCACTTTTAAAGAACGGCAGAACACTCCTAAATAAGCCACCCAAAAAACTACCGATGTGATGACCTCTCTGATGAGGTGTTCCAATGTACATTTGACTGATGCCACTGTAACCACTGCGACCAAAGCCATGCTGTGGAGTATCGAAGTCAATTTCTTGATACATATCTATCTTAGCCTTTTGAACCGTAGCGTTACTGTCGGCGTACCGTGTTCAAATGGTATAGGTTTACCAAACTCATCTCTTATGTCTATTTCAATCGTACGAATATCCGTTTTTAATAGGGGTATATAACGCATTGTAGAAAATAACTTTTTTTTTGTTGAGCCATATGCATAGTTATGCATATCAAGAGGCACTATACGTAATAATGGCGTCTGTATATTTCCTGTTATATAATTTTTACAAATATCTATAAAAACAAATAAGCAGCCAGGTAGAGATGCAAAGATACTTGCAGGGCAGGTGCTTTGAAGATGAGCTAATAATTCAGGTCTATTATTTGCTGAAAACCCAATAATCTGTTTGAGATGAGGTGATAGTCAGACCAGCTGTATCCCATCACAACTGTCGTCGCAAATAATCGTAGTTCCAACATAGCCCCCAGGACTCACCGTCCTGCTCAATGATAATGTCGAGTTTATTCAATTCATCAATTACATGATTAAAGGTTCGATATACACTAGCAGGAATAAGTGACTCTGACTTTCTGCTTTGTCAAAATTATAAGTATGAGCAACGTTTTTTTCACGAATTCTAGGATATCGACGTCATGTATGAGTGCAAAAGAAACATTCGCATGTTTTGCAGGCACATTTAAAACATTCATAGGAATGCTTATTTCTTCCAAAGACACGTCCCACTCCCCAAGCAATTTGAGAGGATGTGATCATTGCGTGACAAAATGCGTTGTGGTATTTTCAAGAAAATAAATCATGCCACTATTACTGGGTGAAATAATGTGAAACTCGTCTTTTTGCAGTGTCATTTTAATTTTCTTGATTTTTGATCTACTCTTGACAGCTCTTCCTCATAAGAAAAACCGTCTCTATTTTGACGGTTCAGATCTTGAAGTATATACACAGGAGGCTAACGAAATTTCGACACTCGAATTATTTTAAAATTTCCTTCGTTTCAGCCGCTTGTATAACCTTTCATGAAAGCACCTTTTGCTTTACTGATGCGAACTAGGTCACCAACGTTATTTTTAGACATTTTCGATACTTTGATACGCCACCTATTATTTTTATGAGGATGTTGCATATTCTGAAAGGCTACTAATTCATTCTCAGTATCAATTTGAGACAGCATAAATTTTGTCGCACTATATGTAGTATTATTGTAAGCTGAGACAATTTTCTGTAGAGCATCAATGTATCTTTTCTTACGAGCATATGTAAAGTAACGCCACATTCGCTCTTTTAATGTGTGATTGAAACGGTCAACAATAGTGGCTTTAACATCAGGATTTCTCACTATTCTAAAAATAATTTCTTTTTTATTTAAAACTTTTCGAAAATCACGGCCCAGGAATTCTTTGCCTCGATCTGTTTGTAATATGCGAGGTAATCTTTAATCACTACGTATAAAAATCCGGGTCATTGCTCAAGCAACACTTAAGCTTGTTTTGTCATGTAATGCTTCAACCCATACAAATTTACTTCGAACATTAATGACGACTAATAAATACTCAATATTGTCATTATAGGTAGCAATATTACGTAGATCAGCTGAATCTGCTTCCCATACATCGTCTACATGTAAAACATTATGCATCCACCTCGGAAAACGACGTCTCGTCATACGATGTAAAGGATAAGCATCTTGGTTTTCTAACCATTTTGTTATTTTATTGCGAGGTGTATTTCCCACAGAATTCGATAACCGCGTTGCACCAGAAAAGCAAGCGGGGTGTTCGGGACTATAATATATTTTTTTTAGGGCCGTCATTACTTAAATGGAAATTTCAACCAACGCTTTTTACACTTCAGCTTTGAAAGACCTGAACCTCTTTGTGATTTGGCGCTGCGTGCACTTAAAAAATCATCACCGTCATTAATATCTGATTCACCTTGCAATCTCATTGACGAGGAACCTTCAGCTCTTATATCTGGTATGTTAAGCCGGCGTCCACAGATTGAGTGTGTCGGCGTAGTTGTGCCTACTGTTTCAGGAACAAATAACTCTTTATTTCCTATGTACTCACGTTGCAGGTAGCTTCTATGAATAATGCTTGCAAACTGATCTCTGTCAATAACGTATTCATTCTTTCTAGACATTACAGCATCATTTAACAGGTCTATAATATTTGAACCTGGGATAGGACTACCTTCAGTATTGACAAAACCTGTATTATCCCCATGTGAAAATATTATCAGGCATATTTTTTAAACGTCTGTAAAGAAGTTTTGCCTTCAACTTAAATTTTTTCGATACACTATCAATAACAGATTGATCAATGTTATGATCAGGCGATTTATTTATGGACTCCTCTACTTTATTATACAATGATTTTTTACTATCATAGGTATTTCCATTTTTAATTAAATTTGATGTTGTCACTGTCTGATTTTCATTATTGATAAGGAGTAAATACCTTTCCGGCACTTGGGAGTAAGCATTCCACTTCTCACGTTTATTTTGATAAGCTGTAGAACATAGTATTTCATTCGTCTCTTGATCGAGGCGTGCTAAAACTGAATCATAAATTTTATCTAACTTATTTGTTGATAATTTTGTATCTGTTGTTTGAAAATTTGTTGCAGTTTCTTCTGGTATCAAAACCATTTTTTAGCATGTTACATGATTTTTTAACCGTTGATGAGTTTCGATATCACATGACCCAAGACAGGGGCTAGAAGTACAGGTAAAAACGCGCCACCTTTCTGTAAAATTATCTTTTTTTTTCCTTTGGCACTTTCCCGTTAAGCTAAGCGTCGTAAAATAGCTGCGTGACGTTTTAATTTGTGTTTTTGCTCGGTCGTCAATGAAACGTTGCCCCGGAAAATATTAAGAGTACATTAACTTATATATCTTACTAACTGTGGATCAGCTTTCCGTAAAATAGCATCTCGTTGCTCTTTTCCCAGGTAAAATAAAGCGCCGAGAATTGCTGCTTGTTTCTCCCGTGATGCGTTTGCTGATATCACTGAATAACAACTGACAACTTATTGTTATTTGAACTCTTATTTATATGTTTTCGCTGAACATAAACGTAATGTCTCGGATCGTCTGGAAAATACATGTACAAAATCGACAATTTTCAGGTGTTGATTGTTTTAAATCCAATAATAGGTATTCATGCGGCTGTAGGGTTGCGTCATAATATATTTCTTGGAAAAAACGTGTATTTTCTGGACACACCTGCCGAGCTAAATGCTGGATCTGTGAGCGGTCACGGGGGTTTTTAAAAATTACAATGTAATTAGCATCGAGCGAAATGGCCCGTTGTCCTTTTCCCTGATCGAATGAATTTTGCGTTATGAACATAACGCTCAAGTCATGATAATGATTACCCTTCGTAAAAAGATCTACAATTCTGCTGCTTGATGATTCATGCATAAGATCACCTGTAATAATTAATTTTGGCCGCTGATCAGACACATAATCGTCACTAGCTGGTAATCCTTCTCTAAATTCCGGAGGCAACGTTTTTGGATGATTGTTATAGCCATCTTGCCACTCAGCATACTGAAAAATGATCTTAGAAAAACGTGTATCGCTCATATGGTACATAGCATTAATAAATTTTTTTACAAAAACAGTTTTACCACAGCCTATAAGGCCACAAATAATAGAAGGCCATGGATGTTTCCAACTCGGATCCATCATGTATAATGATATTTATTATAATCGAAAAGCAATTATATTCTAAAGATTTTCATCCCCGTGTCGTCGAGAGGCTAGCTACTTTTTGCTGACAGTAGTCATTTGACGCACGAGAAGAAAAATGAAGGGGTACCGAGCTTGATAAAACTGTCAGTCTAAAAAGAATCTCTTAAAACTATATACGCTTGTTGAAGTATACATTGTTATTGGGGAACAATTAAAATGAATCAAATACATCTAACACCACTGAGCAGGTAGCCGTGATAGGCGAAAATAAAAATTAATATTTTACGTTTTCAAATAAATTTTAATAATTCAAATAAATTCTTATTATCTCAAGAAATTTTAATATTTTGAATAAATTTTTATTATTTCATGAACTCCTAATTACCCCGACCCTAAATTTTCAAAAATAAATCATACTGCTACAGTAATTTTATAGTTATAGAAGGTTTTCTTTAGAAAAATAGCATCCGACAGTTTATTTCGTTTTTAAAAAGGATTATGATGGAAAATTTTTATTTATATTTTATGACATCAAAATAATATAGATATACATATTAATAGAATTCATTCTAAATATTTTTATTCAACATTTAATAACACTTATAGCATTGCTTCACTCACAATATGTTCATTAAAAAGTTGGCACAATTCGTGCGCAATGATTTCGATATTCATGGATGATACTGTTGCTGATGACATGTAACCAGGCTTTAGTTTCTCTAGAATCGTTGTCATTACTCCCTCACGTTGAAGATAATTGGCTCCAAAGGGATAAATTAAATCCACAGAAAGTTGGATGGTGTTGATAGTATGTTGAATAACCGGTATTTCATTTCGTCTCAACCATTAACTCCTTGCAGTTTGTGATTATAGAGATGAAGTTTTCTAGTTGTTGCAAGCGTTTTTGAATTAAATTTTTTATACGTATAACGTACTCAAGAGTACTACGCTGTATAAAAAATTGTCGTGCAGCACGATGCGTAGAGACGTTGCTGGTGTCTTGTATTTTCAGCATTTTACTGCTGTATTTTGCTCCGCCCAGCATCCTGAAAGTGTATGGATAGCCAGCACAGCTGTTTTCTTTATTGACTAATTTACGATAATCAGCATTAGAGTTGTCAAAGTATTCAATTAGCTACGGCAGATTTACCGTAAACTCGTTCCCGTCTTCAACATTAAAAATCACTCCTGAGCACTTAGCGTTGATAATTGGAACACACACTTCGAATTTATCGTTGATGTGGTTTAAACGAACACCAGTGATGATTGATTTCACGCGTGAGGCGTTCAAACCGTAAGATGTTAAGAAAAGAAATTTGAAGATATGCTTACGGGGCGTAGATTTTTGGGGCTGTGTTCCAGCAGTATCCATATCTGGCCACTGGCTGTCGTCCGTTGAAATTTCTATCTGATGTTAGGATGACGTGGATGTCAACGTTGATGCCATGTTAGAGCACTCAGTAGTTACACTATCAACGCTATGGGACTGAATGTGCAACTCGAACGTCTTTTTTGATTTGTCTCTTCAATGTTATAATAATTCAATGTCATGACGTAACACTTGCTGACCTGGCTATGTAATTTGAAGCTTCAAATTCGTGATTTTTGCAACAATAACGGCTTTAATATTTTTTATTTTTAGTCAAGGTATTCTCAGTAAATGATCCAAAGTTTTGAATGTGATCTTAGCCATCGTAAGACCTTTTAAAGATTTATTTATTATATCTCTATTTTACTTTCAGAGTCTTGCTTGTGCATGATGTATAATATTTCAGTATGTGTGAGAATGTTTGAAGACAATATAATATTTTTATTCTTAATAGAATGTTTTATAAATGCAACGTAAACAACAGCTGCATTTTTATGCCTCATTTTAGAACAGTCAGTAACTAAAAAGTATCAAAGTGAAAGTGTTCTCGGTCTTGTGATTATTTGACAAACAGCTAGTATCAATTATAATTGTTAATACAGAAGAGGCCCCTTTTTTAGTAGCATTATTAAATCTTGTTCGATATTTACGTGATCGATCACCGGCTATTTCACGTTTTTACTCTGAATCGCGCCTTGGAAGGTGGGGTAATTTATCTCGACTGTGTCTATTACGCTTATTAAGACGTATTATATTACTTGTGTCATGTCGCTTATTAGCTCGAGCACACGAACGTGGTTTACTTACATCAAATTTTAGTGTCAAGCGTGCAGTGGCACATGCTTTGACTAGCAGTGATAAAGGTAATACTACCCGTGTTTTACAGTTCCTCAAATATTATGGTCAGTTATTTATAATTATTTTAAATGCCATTGCAAACGAAATGTCTGAAGGATCTCTTAAAACCATTATTATTATTATAGAGAGGTGATGTAAATAGATTTTACTAAGTTCTAATTCCGAGGATGACGAAAACAGCGATGGAGAAGAAGTTCCGGTGTCTAATGTTCGGCAAAACATTGCCCCTGAAGGAGGTAAAGAGTCTTAAATTGAAGACAAAATTATTAAGCTTAGTACTGCTGAAAAAATTGAGAACCAACAACCATCTACTTTGACTGGTATCACTAGTACAGTGAGTGATATTAATATCATCGAGTGTCTACAACCATCAACATCATCTGGTGTTACTTATGATGGTGTAATAGATAATTGGATCCAAGCTCATAGCGCACCACTACAGGTTAAGAAACCAGAGGATATACCTTTGAATGTCGAAAGAGATCGGTGGTTTAATGTCGATTATAGGGATCAAATTATTACTGAGTATCATAGATCTTAGTGTAACAGTGACAGTACTTCTACAATCTCTTGTTCTCATTCACAATGCAGCTGTGACATCAGCATCCTTTACTGACTTGATACTGAAGAAGGAACAGATGATGACATGCCTTCAGAAGCATTACACCCAACCCCTGAGCTTTCATCTCCTGCAGATATCTTTGAAAAAAGTGACGATGAAGTTTTATCAGATGACGATGGCGCTGTGCAACTTCTTCATGTTTTAATCTACTTTTTTAACGATTATAATTATTAAATCCGGGTATGTTATGATTAATATTGGAGCTCGCGTGAGGAATAATGCTGTCTCCAACTCTCAAATTACAGATATTTAATACGGCGGCACTGTAACCAGAGCAGCAGCGACAAAACTCCAGAAGTCAACCGAACAAAACAACGTATTGCCAAGTATATCATCAGAAAGTTTTGCTGACGTGTACCCACCAGGACGTCGTTTTATTATCGATAGAGATTGTGTAAAAAATTTTTAAATATTTCAAGTCATGGGTAAAGAATGTCTAATAAAAATAACAGAGCCACCAAATAATCATAATAATTGAGAATGGTTCGAGGGTGCTTTAAGTGATATAACAACATATATTACACAATCATGTACAGATCGTGATAGGATTGGCTTTACTATCAATTATGAAAGATTGACAGCAGGTTCAATTTGGACTCACTTTAGAGCGCCACAACAGTATACGAGTCGCGACTTATGGGACTTACCATGTTGAATTGCTCAGAGTGCTCGTGGTTTGAATAATGATGATAATATTGTATTAACGGTTTCAATTGTCTGGCGAGTCGGGGGGTGTGGTAATAAAAAGTTAACATTTGAAGATATTTTTAAACGTTCTATTTTACGTATTACGAACGATGATAATTGATGTTTTCCACGTTCACTTGTTGTCGCTAATCTTTATGCTGTGCATGGTGAAATTCGTACTGGTATGTTACAAAAACGGTGGAAAACAATGTGCGATAGAAGATGTAACTTGCAGGGCAATGCAGCCTTAGAGTTGGTAAGCAAAGCCAGTGTTAAAATGCCTCGTAATCGCTGTGGGCTTGATGAAATAAATGCTTTCCAGTGATATTTTGCGCGTAAAGGAATAGCTATTGTTGTTTATGAATTTTATACATTAGGAAAGGAAAAACCCCCTTTATTTGATCATCGGGGCGTTGTTACAGAAAGTCACGGTGCTATGATTAGAACTTTATTTATTTTATATTATCAACAAACGCATCATTATGAACCAATATCAAATCTCAGCGCTGCAATTGGCGCACGTTCTTTTTGTTCAGCCTGCAATAAAAGTTATTCTACACCTCCAGCATTGCATCGTTGTCATTCGAAATGTTCTCAGTGTGGCAGCTTACCTGGCTGCACGACTGAAAAATCACGCATGTGTCATAAATGCAATAGATATTTTGTGCGTGATAGCTGCTATGACAAACATTTACTCAAAGGCTCTACGACCCTTACTGATACTGATAAGGATTTAACTATTTGTAATCTCATACAAATTTGTAAAAAATGTTTTCGTCTAAAAATATATACTGCTGATAATAAAAAACAGCATGCGTGTGATGAAACTTATTGTTGTGTTTGTAATTGTAATCGGCCGTTGAATCATCAATGCTATATGAGTGTTCTCGAAATATCCAAGCCATTAAAAGCTGTCTTTTTATTCTGTGATTTTTAAACACAGCAGCACCAGCATATAGAAGGCGATAAGACAAACAAATTACACGTCTCCAATCTTTGCGTTGTACGAAAGGTATGCGTATATTGTGCAAGCAATAATGATTTATCCCAAAGCTGCTCTTTTTGTGGTAAGCGTGAGTATATATTTCATGAAAATTCTATAGGTAGTTTTGTCGATCTAGCATTGAGTTGATATAAATTATTCAAAAAAATAATTTGCATTGCGCATAATGCACGTAGTATTGACGCTCAATTTATTTGTCGTTACTTAATAGAAAATAAAAAAGCTCGTATTCTCATATCGATGGACCTCTAATTAATCACCTATAGCTATTTCATGGTTAATTGTTCAGGAACAAAACCGCGGTTATATGATAGCTCATGCCGCTCGTCACAAAGAAATCCGTATACTCTGTGGTACTTTAGTAGACGGTTCATTGGGTTATACATTGATGAAAAAGTAGGAGTGCCGTTACAGACAATTTTTCAAGAATAATCTTAGTTTAGAGGTATCGAATAATGTACATGCTTTGCAACGAAATACGAACCTTGAACCTCGTGATGCTTTTTTGGCAGGCGCACTGAAAACTTTGTTATGTTACGTGATGTACATGAGTCGGAAAAAATAAAATATGTCGATGTGTGCTCGCTTTATCCATATGTTTGGAAAACAGGAAAATTTCCCGTTGGTCATCCGACAATTTACGTCGATTCTGAATGTAATGAATTACTACCGAATGAAAATGATTTTTCAGCCGTTGAGGGGCTTGTAAAATGTTTGATTTTCCGCTCCGTAATCTTCTGTATTATGTTTTACCATCAAGATTCCACGGTAAACTTCTTTTTGTATGATGTAGGACCTGTACCGAAACGAGTCATCAGGGTATTATTATCATAACGATATTGTTGAACGTGTATTACATAGTACCTGGGTCGTTGATGAAATACGTAAAGCTATAGAAAAAGGTTATCAAGTTTTGAAAGTTATGGAAATATGGCAGTACAAGGTGTTTCAGTATAACAGGGCTACAGGTGTACGTGGTCTTTTCACTGACAACATCAACGCTTTTTTAAAAATAAAGCAAAAGGCAAGCGGTTGGCCAAAGTCGTGCGAAAATAATTCTACTGAACAAAAATTATACATAGAAAATTATAAGAAAGCTGAGGGTATCAAATTAGAGTCTGATAAAATAATGGATAATCCTGGTTTAAGATCAGTCGCAAAATTATTTTTGTTATAGAGTAAATTTGGCTAACGCGAAAATCTTATACAAACGGTGATTGTTACCGATCGTGTGAAACTTATGGAATTATTAATAAATCCTGAAATTGATATTACAGGTTTACATTTTGTTAATAACTCTGTTTTATAGTTTCACACGTACAAATAAAAGAACCCCTCGAATCGCACCCTACGACAAATGTTGTCATAGCAGCTCATACAACGGCCCAAGCTCGCTTCAAATTATATTCTTATTTAGAAAAATTGAGCGATCGTGCACTTTACGGTGACACCGATTTGGTTATATATGTATCTAATGAAAACAGCATTCATCTAGAAGCTGGGACCATCTTGGGGATTTAACCGATGAGCTAGGAAGTTATGGCGTCAGTAGTTTTATAAAATCTTTTATTTCTGGTGGTCCAAAATTTTATGCATATCTCGTACAAAAACCTGATGGTTTAACTGTTCAGGTATGTAAAGTTAATGGTGTGACATTGAATTATACAAACAGTAATTACATAAATTATAAAACAATACGATCACTAATTACTGATGACCGTAAACAGCCCGTTGTTATTTATTTTGATGCTATTAGAAGAACGTCATTTAATCCAATCGTTACACGCCGCGAGACAAAAACAACTCAAATACAAAATAAGAAACGCCGTATAAAAGACAACTTTTCAATACTTGCTTTCAGTTATCGAATAAATAGTTAGTTGTAACATGAAATATGTTATAAATTCAGAGTACTGTATGAAGTAATTTTTTATATGTATTTTTACACCGTAATATGTTAAGAAATAATGTAAAAGTATATGCAATAATAAAATAAATAATTAAATAAACATCTCTGTTCATAATAAAAATAAAATCGTCTTCTCAAGACACGTACTTATCGATGCCACAGTCAATAGTCTGTGCGCAACCGTTAGAAATATGCAAAAGTGTTTGTGCGCAGCTCGTATAGACGCCGCTCATTGGCGGAAGTGTTGTGATATTTTAGCATTCTATGGTGCACGTGGGTTCAGTAGGACGGTGCGGCATAACACGCATCACAGGATGTTGCATAGCCTGGGCGAGGTTTAGAGTTGGTTTTAGTCTGGGAGAGGAGTCACTGGGTAGATGGAGCATCTTGGCATTGCGTGGAAAGGTATTTATAGAAAAATATAAACGAATGTACGAGTAGACAGTTATAAGGTCGTGTGCGAAAGGGATAGGTAGAGGCAGGTTGGGTGGAGATCGTAGGGTGTGATGGGTTAGTGGGTGCGTTAGTGGGATAGCCAGTGGAGAGGGTTTGATGAGATGAGAGTTTGGGATTGCAGTCGTTGAGATAGGGGACTGCGCAGATAATAGAGGAGGATAGTTGATAGATGAGTTTAGTTGGGTGGGGTGGGGTGGTGGTAGTACTGGTGAGTTGTCTTTATAATGGAGCGAGGTGTGTACTGCGAGAAGTTAGTGTAAGAGTGAGCGGTAGTATCGTAGGAGTATATATGATCGTTGCGTAGAAATCATCTATAGGCGCGCGTCGCGTAAGTAAAACTACGGAGCGCGGCGAGGCTATGCTACTGAGCCCATATTTGGATTCTCTTAGTGTAGGTGGCGATGTTAGGATAGATAAAAGGGGTGGGTCCACCTAATGATGGCTCATACATTGCAATTCATGTATCACCGCATATCAATGCTTGATTTCGTTCATCGTCGCACAGTAGTTAAAGAAAGCTGGATTTGTCCACCAGGAGTGAATGGAGATTGTTTAAATGACCAAGATCTAATTGAGATGGTGGAAAAAAATATCAGTCATGAGAGTGAAGATATCAGCGATAAAGTAAAGGTGATAATAATGAAGTTCCAGGTGAAGGTGATTATAATGGAAATTATTTCTCAATTCGAAACAACAATGAAAATACTAACAATAACGTTGAAATAATTTACTCGAATATTTGCGATTCTATTGCTAAAATAAATGATAAGGAAGCGGAGTTGTGTGTAAAATATCTGACAAATGATTGCTGTGATAACTCGTTGAAGAAAATTGTGATTGCTGTAGATTCAGCTCTAAAAATTTTTAAAAAAGCATTACGAACCAATTCTAGTCTCTCCATGATCTGTCATTCTGATTATTCGAAAAACTTTCAACAAAAGTCTTAATTAGACTTTCTTTATAATCGGAAACTAAATGTCATTCATTTATAATTTAAAAAAATTAATTATTTAAAGCTTGTAATGAGGATACATTTTTGGTAACTGTAATAGTGATAACATAGCCGAATAAAAAAGAAGCTAATGACGAGCAACGGTCTATTATGAGTACATCTCATCTAAAAATTATTAATTTTCAATCAGAATCAAATTATTTGAGTAGTATTTTTATGCTTTTTTATTAAATTTAAATAATTTTAACGAGATGGCATCTAAAAATGAAAATTGTATACTTTGATTTCAACAATTTTTCCATCAGAAACTATCGACATTGGTGAAAATTCATTAAGAACAAAAATGTCTTAAAACTGATCAAGAAATACCTCCAGATTTTTGCAAAATTTAAAAATAAAATTTTTGACTTTTCAAAAAATTATAAAAATTTTTTTTTCAGAAATCTTTCGAATGATGTGAATAAATCCGAAGGTATTTTATAGCTAGTTCTAAAACATTTTCGTTCGTGAAAAATTTTCCCAAAAGTCCATAGCTTCTGGGGAAAAAAAATTTAGATTTAAATAAATATTTCTCAGCCACATCTTAATAAAAAAATTGAATGCATATTATTATTATAAATTAATAACAATCTTGATGAGTTATGTGAAAAATATACGAATATTAATAATGATATAATGTTTTCATTACAACCCACACAGCACAGATCTCGAATCGAAATCTTTTAGATATGTTTCTTAAGATATTTTCTAGACAACTGTAAAATGATATCTAAAAGATATCTATTTTTAGACATTTTTTAGACTAATTATTAAATCTCGTTTTTCGACTGATTAACTATAACTTAATTCATTAATTACTCAATTACTCATTGATTTTTTTAGTATCGAAAAGATATAGAATACATTCTGTCTATATATGTGTTTTTATATATATAGATATATTTTATTTGATACACTAGTGCATACACCATAATCGTTTGACTTTGATCTATAAATATAGATATATATAGACTTAGCAAATGTTATAGTATTGAGTGTGTTCGGCATGAAAAAAGCGCTCGAAAACGCTAAGTACACGAATGTAAAATACACGTGTTTGTTTAAATGTATTTTGTGCTTGTATGCTCAGCGCTCTCAAGCGCTTTTTTCTGCCAAACACACGCATTCACTGTATGGAAATCGCAGTACCGGTGTGAGTAGTAGTTATACAATGAGCGTTGACCAACATGCATGTAGAGCAGTGGGAATTGACCCACACGCGCAGGCAGCTAGGGGAATCCCCCCCCCCCACTTTTTTTCATAGGAAAAAAAGTGTGGGAGAATTCTCGTAGCTGTGGACGTTTGTGGGGGAACTCTCCTATGATGAGGTAGTGGGGAAGATTCTCGGGGTGAGCTTGAGTACAGGTTGGGGGGGTGTTCTGGGACTTAGGTTTTTGATGGGGGGCTGAGTGCTAGCTTGGCTTTATCTGTGTATAAGTTAGTCGGAAGGTAGGTTTTTGCTTGGGGGGAGGATACTATCCTTATACCTAAGATGCTGCCTTGCAACACCCTAGCAAGAGCAGGTGGTTATGTTGGCCTTGGCATTGATTGAATTTTTAACTGTAAGACAATATCACAAATCAATTGAAATAATAGGGCATACAAGATAAATGTCAACTTGCAGGTATGTAGCCTTAAGATTTAACAATAGAATTGCCTAAGATACCCATAGGTTTTTTGTATAAAATTAGAGGAATGTCATGGATATTGAATTTTTAACTGTAAGACAACGTCACAAATCATTTAAAATAATAGGGTATTTAAGATAAATGTCAACTTGCAAGTGCATAGCTCTCAGATTTAACTACAGAATTGCGTCAGATACCTATAGGTTTTTTGTATAAAATTAGAGGAATGTCATGGATACAAAATCATGGGAACTGATAAGATACAGTGTGAACTATGGCATTGACCAGTTTTTAACTGTCGGACAACGTCATGGCTCAATTCGAATAATAGGGTGTTTTAGATTTATATCAGCCTGCAGGTGCATAGTTCTAAGATTTAACAATAGAATATCGTAAGATGGGGGAATTGTATAAAGTATAAGACACAAAGTTGATAATCTTTCAGTTACGTTCCAATCGCGTGTTGGGTAAAATCACTGAAAACAGCTGTTAAAAGTTATTGAAAATTATTAATTCAATATGGATTCTTTTTTGAAAAATAAGTGTCATATTTGTCATTCAGAGAATTGCTATATATATATAGCAGAAAAATTAGCATTTGAACATGGAGTGGACTTGGGGCCATCTGGATATTCATGGCAATTTCTTAAAGAAGAAGGATTATATTTGGGGCTGATTCGATCCAACTGCGGGAATGACACTGCTATAGGTATAAGTAAATTAACTAACGAGTTTCATGTAGAAGGAAAAGCAAATGAACCCTTAGCATATGCTGCAAAAAACATTGTAATACAATTGAACAATTTGAATATTGAAAGAAATTTCAAGAATTTAAGTATTGAAGAAAATTTTCAGATCCTTGGAGATCAAAAAATAAATTTTCTACTTCGAGAAGGCTATGGTTCGTTGGGAGCCTACATCGAAGCGCATCCAGAAATGCTTCCTAATGGAGATATAACGTCGCGATTCAATAAAGATTAAATAAAATCATGGCTTCTTGAATGGTGCTATGGATGCAAGCTAAAAGAATGTTTTATAACAAAATTGTGGTCATTATGCTCCAAACTCCGATTCAAAGGCCGGTTTACCTGGAGTGCAATGACATCATCGTCAAACAATGTGTGTATCATAAAATTTGAAGATAATCGTAAAGACATAGGAGGTGATATCGGAGCTCTAGGAATAAGTAAATACCGGAGAGATGATCTGTTTACAACGGAAAATTGGGAGGAATTTTCATAAGCCTCTCATGAGGCTTCAGCATATGCTGCAAAGAAAATAATCGCTTAAATAATTGATCCAGCGACAGCTAAAATTATACCTAGCATTCTTCAAGATGATGAGATAAAATGTATGAATCAAGAAAACATGCTTGATAAGTACATCGATGAACATCCTAAAGTTCTTTGGGATAAGAATATGAGACGCCTCTATGAAACTACGAGTATACAAACCAAATAGTTTGATGAAATAAAATAAATTTAAGATTGAAAACGGTGTAATCATAAATAAATTTATATATATCAAATGTTTTCTCTAATAAACTACAAGTCTCACAATTTGTGAGCTATTTAATTTTATGTTTTTCAATAAAAATATATTCTTCCCCAATTTTTTCCTAGTTTTTTAAATCGAAGAGAAGGGGGGATCTGCAACTATATTACAATTAAATGTCTCATAATAATTTTCCATTTATCCTAAAAAAAGTTGCATCAGTATCTCTGGAACTCTCGTTCGAGTAAGATTATTCTTGGGCATAAAAATGAATGCGGTTGTGGTAAACGTGCAAGGTTATACTTTTATGGATAGTGAGTTTATTGTTGAGGAATTTTCAGTCATCACTTTGAATAATTTTCAAGATAAATCGTTAGGACGCACTGTGTTGTTTCAACCTCCAAAAAGTTTCTCATCTTTGGCGATTGATTATCAAAATCAAATTTCATGGGATACTTATGCTATTTACGGAATTGATTGGGGATGTAGAGAAGTTCCATATGATCATATGAAAAAAGTCATATCGAATGCGCTACAAAACGCAACATATATTTATGTTGCTGATGAATTACAAAAAGATTTTTTCCTGAAATTTTCAACATCAAATCAAATAATACTTGATATTTCAATTTTTGGATATGGGACATCGAACATAACATCATCACATAAACTTGAATGTTGTACATATCATAATAAACATATGAAAAATATCTCCAATGAACAAAATATGTATCATTTGTTTCAAGTCAACTATAAATATAGCAAAAAACGTCTACACTTTAAAGAATATACGTATCCATATGATTGACTTACTAACTGCAATGGTTCTATATAGATAAATTTATAAACTTGACATCAAGACGAAATTTTCTATCTCTGATGTATTTGAACTTAGGGAGTACAGCTCTAATCGAAACTGAAGACATTTTCGAACTTGTTTGCATGGAAACACCACCCCCTGATAATTGGATACAAGTGATGTTTCGAACATTTTCACAAGGGATCATCCGAAGTTTTTAAATTTGAGAAAGTTTTACATGTAATAATGCTAAAAAATAAATTTGTATAAGAAAAATTGTAAAAAAAATTTAAATAATAATAAAAAAATTATCTCCTGCTTCTTAAATCCTACTTTTTAATAAATATATATAAGGAAATAAATAAGGGTTTTTTTTTATAAAGCAATGATAAAGCATAAATATGATAACATAGATTTTTTTTTTATTTAATCTTTTACAGAAATGTTAAAATGTATTAGAGAACATGCAATGCTTATATAAAATTATACTCATATTAAATTATTTGATGTTGATTGATTAATTGTATGGTTGACATCTTTCTCTAAGGTTAACTACAACAAAAAAATTTACAGAAAGAAACATAAGTAATTTGAAAATAAATTTTTAAGTAGAAGATAAAATAAATTTCAAATACTTACGGATAACTACATGATGGGAACATATTCATAAAAGAATCCGAATGAGTTGCATCCATTCCCATAATATTCCATAGATAAATGCTGATCAGCGCATGCCTTTTGCAATTCAAGCAATTGTTTCTTATCGTTCTCCTCCCAAACTTTGATGATTCTCTTCGGAAGAAAAACTTTAAACTCATCATCCAGAGTTGCCACAGCAGCATTGCCGAACTTGGTTGCAATCAAATTCAATTCCGTCACTTTATATCTTTTAGATAATTCCAGATCCTTCATTTTCCGTGTTTCAACGATTTTTTTGGCGAAGTTGTTGAATTCTGATAAATCCATTTTAATTCACAAGAGAGAAAAAGATATTTTTTAGCTCACAAAGATTATAAAATATCAAGCAACTTTTCGTTTGAGAGTAATTTTCCATCTGAAAAGTCTCGGCTTTTATAGTACTTTTCACCATCAATTTTATCCCTACTATTTTTTCAAAATTTACACTCTCTTTATCGGCTAAAGTTTTCAACTTTTCCTACTTCGGGATTCGTCGATGCACTTTTCCATGATTTTCCATTTAGAGTTATCAGCCGACATCCCTACTATTCCAACTTTACAGCTCCTTAACCAACAGACTTTCATTTTTCCCTACTCTTCGCACTTAGGAGGGCGTTGATGCACTTTCCAACGTTTTTCCTAGTCCAATGCATCCGCTTTTCCTATACACTCTGGAGAGGGGGGAGGGGGGTGTTCGTATCTTACGGGTCATTGGCATTCTGCTCTCATGGGAAATGTTTATGGGACGGGCCTTTCAAACATTTTGTTTTTCAATCAATACTTAATAGCTGCTCAGCGCATAGATTTTTCAGTATCTAATACAAGTGGGTGATGCAAAAACGTGAAATATACATACAATCATCATGCAGCTCAATCCTTACTCTGGTGAAATAAGCAAGTATACGAGGGGTTTCGCATATGTTAATGAGCTTTACGATCTTTTGCTCTCCAAACTAGAGTCAGTTTGTCTTCATTTCGGGAAGCAAGTGCAGTGCGATGAGGGAGCTGTTATATTTTGGTTTAATTCAGCGAATGAATATTTAATATTGCTTGAAAATGAATTAAAAGATAAATCGCTACCAATATCTCAAAAACATAAACTCACGGGTATTATTGTGAGAGTTAAACTTATATCTGCACTTGGGGATTATGTACCAAATATCCCAGAAGATTGTCATACATTAGAATACAGAGATACTTCACATCTCGAACACAATTTAACTGAAGATTATGATTCTTTTGATTGTGCCTATAAGAAACTTAAAGAACTTGTGCATGGTGGTGGTGCAATAGATAATACATCTTCTACACCAACAACAACAACACCCTCGAGAGCATCATCTTCTACAATAACAACAACAACATCATCTTCTACGATAGCAACAACACCCTCGAGAACACCTTCATCATCAACTACTACAATAACGACAGCATCCTCAAGAGGAGTACCCTCAACATCATCAGCAGCAGCAGCAGTATCTACGGATCTCGAATTGATGAATCTGGACAGCGCTTTCGAAAACCGCTTAAGTACTCATATCATAAGAAATCCTGAATTCAAATATTTAAATTTAAAAAATTTTCTGGAAGAATGCGAAAAATTGATAACTAATGAAATTGAAAAATATCGATTATTAAAAAAAAATTTGCTTGTCAATTATAGATTAATTTGCACATTCGAAAATATGAAAAAAGATTTGATATTATATGACAAAAAACAATTCAATACAAAAAACAGACAAGTATTCATTTTAACGGATTTTCCAGATCTTTTTTTAAATGATATTATACCGCTTTTATTAAACGATACAGAAGAGTTTCAAGAAACCGACACGGGATGGTCGATGGTTAGGATTGACGGCATAGAGATAAATATTAATAGGTATGCGCCTTTGAAAGGAGCGGGAAACATGACGGCAGGTACATATTGTGATCTTCCTGAGTTAATAAAAAAAAAAAAAAAGCTATTCTGAACATAAAAAATACGGATGGTCAATACTGCTTTCTCTGGTCAGTTCTTGCTTCATTATATCCTGCGAAAGATGATCGAATAGTTAATCATGTATCAAACTATACATTTTGATACATTTAATAAAACGGGGATCTCATTTCCAACACTATTAAGCGATATTTGTAAATTTGAAAAATTAAATGATAAGGCTATTAATGTGTACGGTTTAGATGATTATAATAACATTACACCGGTTTATTTGAGTAAATATTATGATATAGAGAAAGCTTGTATTCATCTTTTGATTTCTGAGATGGGTGTATACGCAAATAAAAAACCCGTTTATCATTATTCACTCATCAATTCTCTTTCTCGTTTGGTATCGAGTCAACTATCAAATCACCATGGAAGTGTAGCTCTTTGCGATCGTTGTTTAAATCACTTTCACAAGACAGAATCCTTCAATAAACATATTCGAGATTGTATTAATTTCAATAAAAGTAAAATTTCATTCGCCGAAAAGAAAGAAGATTTAGAAATAAAATTTAAAAATTTTATGTATGAAGAAAAAGTACCTTTTGTAATCTATGCAGATTTAGAGTGCATTATCAAACTCCCTATTAACGAAAGATCTGAACATATACCATGTATCATAGCTTTTTATATACATTGTTCTTATGATGATTCACAATCGGGATTTGCTCTTAAACGTGGAAAAGATTGTATAGTTTATGACGGTATTACAGGAATTCGCTTAAAAATATAAAGAAATAATCGAAAATCCAAAGTCAATAAATCCATTGACTAATAAGCAACAGTCTTCTTTTTATACACAACAAAATTGCCATATATGTGAGAAGCGCATTGAGCCCAATCAGCCGAGAGTTCGTGATCATTGTCATTTGACGGGAAAATTTCGTGGCCCTGCTTATAATGAGTGTAATTTCAAATAGATGCCATAATTCCAATCGTTTTTCATAATTTATCGGGATGCGATTCACATTTTCTTATTAAATCATTATCATCACCAGATTTCCCCAGTCCTATAACTATTATTCTTATCAATAAAGAAAAATGTATATCATTCACCAAAACAGTTGAAATCGATAAAAATAGAAATATCAAAAGATCACGTGATGATGATGATAAAAAAAAAAAAGAAAATTTAAACATACAGCTTCGATTTATAGATTCATTTCGTTTCATGAGCGATAGTATCGATAAATTATCTAGATTTTTATCGAATGATAATAAAATAATGACACGTAGGACTTTCCCTGATGAAGAATCATTTAATTTAGCAACGCGTAAAAGTATATTTCCATATGAATATTGTAATAATTGGGAAAAACTTAAAGACAATCAATTACCGGATAAAAAATTTTTTTTTCCGCCCTTAATAATTCCGATATTGCTGATGAACAATATGAACTAGCACTTGAAGTATGGTCTCACTTTGGTCGCACCTGGATTAGCATTTGACGCTATGCTTAAATGCACAGGAATTAAATTAGATATTTTGAATGGTGTACAAATAATATTATTCATAGAGAAAGCAATTAGAGGTAGCGTATCGCAATGCTGCAATAGATATGATGAGGCAAATAATAAATATATGGGCGATAATTATCAACCGCATAAAGATACATCATATTTAATGTATTATGATGTAAATAATTTGTATGGAGCAGCTTTGAGCTCTTCGCTACCATACGGTTCTTTTGAGTGGTCTACAACAGCAATCGATATAATAACAATAAGTGATTGTGATCCTTATGGTTTTATACTTGAAGTTGATTTGGAATATCCTCCGAGTTTATTCGAGAGACATAAAGATCTACCACTTTGCCCCGAACATTTCCAAGCACCTTATTCGGAACAGTCCAACTTGATGACAACTTTGCATGATAAAAAAAATTACATTATCCACTATAGAAATTTCAAACAATGCATGAAATTAGGATTAAAAGTAACAACAATGCCTAGAGTTTTGATATTCAGACAATCTCAATGGTTGAAACCATATATAGACTTAAATACTAATAAACGAAAAAAGGTACAAAATGGTTTTGAAAAAAATTTTTTTAAATTAATGAATAATTCTTTTTTTGGAAAGCCCATGGAAAATTTTAGGAATCATAGAGATGTTAAACTTGCTACAAACTGGGAAAAACGCTATGGCGCGAATTATTACATATCTAAACCCAATTATCACTCTAGCGTCATTTTGAATGAAAATTTGGTTGTAGTAGAACTTAAAAAAATGACAGGAATTTTTAATTAACTAATATATATTGGATTCTGTATTCTTAATATTTCAAAAATCTATATTTATGATTTTCATTACAATTATATGCTTTAAAAATATCCTCTTGAACGGGCTGAATTAATGTATACTAATACGGATAGTTTAATTTATCATTTCAAAGATCTAGATATTTATAAACATTTTGAAGAGGATATAGATTAATTTGATACTTAAGAATGTAAGAAAGATAACCCCTGGCGTATACCTCAAGCAAATAAAAAAATAATGGGATTAATGAAATATGAAAATAACGGTAAAACCATGACTCATTCTATAGGCTTAAGAGATAAAATGTATATATATAAAGTGATGAATGATAAAAATGGAATAAAAGAAAAAGATTTGGTAGAAGTGACAGATAAAATAAAAGCAAAAGGAGTAAAGTTATCTGTTATGAAAACGATAACATTTGATCACTATAAAGAATGTTTATTTGAGAATAAGAGAATATCTTGAATTGAGCATCATATAATTAGTGAAAAACATAACGTAAGTACAATTTCTCAAAAGAATATAGCTTCAAGCGCTGAGAATGACAAGCGAATGGTGCTAGAAGGGAAAACCGATACACTTTCATGGGGGTATAAGAATAACAATATCGAAATCATGTTAAAAAAATGGAAAAAAAGAAAAAGAAAATAACGAATAAGAAATATCTATAGATATTTTTATTTATTAAAAGCATTTCATGTTACAAATTGTATGTTTTTTTAAATGAATAAAATTATAAGTCTTTTATATCTATCCAAGTGTTATGCGATTTATCAAATCCCAACCATTTAACAAAGGCTTTATTTTTCTGCTTTTTCAATAAGGTAGACATCTGGATATCGAACTTTGGTTGATTTCTCGGTGTAGAATCGTCCCTCAACCGGCTGATCTTGATAATCAATCAATTCATATGTCACAGGTTTTGTATTTTTTATGGTTTCAATGGTAAAAATTTCAGTTGTCCAATTGGGTGTATGTCCTTTTTCAAACACATGTTTATATTGACTTATACGTACTTTATCCCCAATTTTAAATTTTAATTTTAATCGTTTATTCACCATGTATAAATGTTTATTATAAATATCGTAAAGTAGCTGTTTTTCAATGTTGCATGTTACATCTTTCGCCTTCATCATAATTGTACGATGTTTTGTATTATTGTATAATTTCATTAAATTGGGTAAAATATCAATCCACTTGTAATTGTCTCGAACGGTAAATTGTTTCAACATTTTATTTTTTAATGTACGATTAAATCGCTCACAAATAGATGCTTTTAGATTTGTAAATATCG
This sequence comes from Chelonus formosanus, assembly GCA_028641665.1. Classification (NCBI taxonomy): domain Eukaryota; kingdom Metazoa; phylum Arthropoda; class Insecta; order Hymenoptera; family Braconidae; genus Chelonus; species Chelonus formosanus. The sequence goes on from CM054002.1 coordinate 7,219,270, forward strand.
AATCCATTTCTATGTTGTATTGTTTCAAGAGTGTTTGAAATTCTTTATTGTAAAATTCTTTGCCTCTATCTACATGTAATTTTTGAGGTACTCGTTTCTCAATAAGCACCGATTTCATAGCAGCCGACACATCTTTAACATTTTTTGTCTTCAGCGGTACAGCCCATGCATATTTTGAAAAAATATCAACAATTGATATCTGTATCCATTGTTGAAGGATAAATAGACCGTTAAATCAACTAAGTCCGCTTGCCATGTTTCATCGAACCCCCGCACATGAACTTTACGATGTTTAGAATTTTTCCGTGCAGGTCTATGTAGCTCATCGGCGATTACTTTTATAATTTTTTCCATTTGATTCCTTATTCCAGGTTAGTCCACTAAGCGAGAAATTTGATGGTTGTGATGATTTCAAGAGTGCTTCTTGTTCCCTTGATTTTCCGAAAAGGTCTATTATAGCTTGTCGGCATACATTGAATTGCGATTTCATTAAATCAGTAATGGCATCAAATTTTGAAAATCTCGATTCCGTTTTATGGAAATTTTTAACTTCTTGATGCACAATATTATTAATACTTTCCAATGTCACTGCATCATTTAAGCCAATAAGATCAGCCACATTACACAATCGTTTTTCATCGATATCAAAGTGATTATCATCAGTTAATTAAAAACCAACTCCTGGAGGTCCTCTGACCAGGCTGCGGATACCGAGACGATGAATACTCATTTTTACTAGGGTATGTGAACCCTATGAAGGTCAGTAACCGAATGATATGTTTCTGATTATACCTTAGATGATATATCCTTCTTAAGCATTTTATTCATTTCATTAAATTGAGTTTTGAGAGTTTCTAACATGGATTCTATAGTTAGAATTGAGTTTTCTATGGATGTATAAGTTTCCAGAATTTTTTGATAGCGATCACATCTGTTTTAATCTTGAATGTAATATTCAACATTCTTTTATTGAGACCTTTCACTTTATCATCAACTGATTCAATTTGGTTTTTCAACTCATCAGAAGTATCATTTAAAATTTTCAATGGTACAGCATCACTTGAATCTACAGCATCACCAATATTACACAACTTTTTACCGTCAATATCATAATTATTATCACTGGTTAATATAAAACCCATCCCCGGACGACCTTTAAGTCGATTATAACTAGGAGCCCAATGTTGGCCGAGACGATTAATACTCATATCATAAATTGATGTGAACTGATTGATAGCCCCAAAACAACTGATGAATCCATAATTATTCTCTGGATTAAATAGTTTAAAAAATTTTTGGGTAAAATTTCTGTTGAAAAACTTTTTCCAGTAAATTTTGAGTAAATTTTGGGTAAAATTTTTACTTTATGATATTTGCTTCTTTAAGTTCTTCGATGATTAAAACTATTTCATTTGAATGAGCATTATTTCCTGCATTGTAAGAAGCCATAAGTAGTCGCAATCGATCAACAAGCTCATTAAGATCATCCTAATAAGTGAACTCTGTTGCTTGATTTTGTATAGACACTTTGAATTGTGGTAAAAATTTCCTCATTTTGGTCGATAATCTGCCACTAAAGTACTTTGCAACATTTATATTGTATTTTTTGCTATGGTCAGTTCTCAATTCTTGCTTTGGATCATAATTTTTCTGAGCTAAGTTTGTATATTGGGCAATTTCACCATAAATTCTTTCATCTTTCTCATCAACAACGAATTTGTTGGGTAGTTTTTTGAATAATAATTCAAGTCCAGGCGTAGTCCTATAAACTCGATCAGCAATGAGAATTTTATTACCTTGAAAAACAATTTCTGAATTGCCGATATGAAGTATATTTCCCCGAAGTTTTCTCACGCCACACTTTGTATCCATATTTTGATTATTATCTTTGAGCATCTCAATGTATTCATTTACTATTTCTGTAGCTTTGAGCGGGGTACTAGCAGTTAGATTTAGCTCTCGATTTTCTTTCTCTTCTACAACCTCCATTCTTTCTACAGCCCCCTCCTCCACCGCTCCTTCTTCCTCACCTATAGCTCTATCTTTTCCTCCTACTGCTTCTCCTTCTTTATCGTGTACTTTTGACTTTTCCTCCATTTCTTGCTTTATAATATTCATGGAAATTGGTCTTTTCATTGCTTTTAATATTGCTCCAACTTCCGCAGCCTGATTGATCTCTTCATGTTTCTTTTTTTTCATATTATTATTATAAATAAAGAAAATATCTGTCTTCTGGCGATCGAATTTTCTTTTCCTCAAAACAGCATATTGTTTTTCATTCATAGATGTATTTGCGGCATTATCGTTGTTCAATAATAATAAATTAGGAGAGATATTTTTTTCCTTCACAAGTTGATGTAATAGCGTTACAACTGGCTTAAAAAATTCGTTCAATGAATATTCACTATCATTCTTCCCCTGTTTAATCATTTGATGTTTTTGATGTATAACATCACTGACTTTTGCCAATTTTTTCAATACATTGACAACCTCTCCCAGTTGGCCACTCAATTCACTCATATTGATGATGTGTACTTGGCAAACAATTATTCATAAATGTATATTTTTTAGAATAAAACATTTAATTCATACATATGAAACAATCGAAACCTCTTCTATATCGTTCATTATTGATTTCGCTATCTTTGTCGATAACGAGAAAACTAAAAGTATTTTTATTCCAACATGAAGTACACAAATCTTTGAATTGTTGAAATTTCATATTTGTATTAACATGATCATTATATATGTGTCGTAAATTCATTTCATCTTTTCGAAAGAGAATGAGGAAATGTACATTATCACGTATTAAATGTTTTAGGATTCTTGCATAAGTTTGACAAAGATAAAAACTATCAACATCTCTGTGGCGACCCATACAAAAATATGCTCGAACATTATCCTGTTTTTCACAGGCTATAACGTCAAATATCATAATAGAATTGGGTCTTGCATCATCTGTTTTTACAACTTGCTCATTATCATTGAAGGGAAAAAAACCAACATTATCAATTGGCTCGAGTAGTTTTTCCAGGTATTTATATTGAGTTTGATTCAATGATTTCGAATATAGATAAATATTTTCAAATCTCAATCCATTTGGATGAGTGATTAGAGCCAACAATGCATTTGTTTTTCCACAATTAGATGGTCCACAAACAACCGAGCGTATAGTATTTGGTAATAATTCCCCATGACGTCTAGTCTTTGTATTTTTTTCCATTAGTATAATTTTATCAAAATTTTCTACAGATAATTTCAAATCTTGCGGTTTAAACTCCATCTCGATAATGTCTAAGCATGAAGATTTAAATATCGGTACTTTTATAGCTTTTATTCAGTTGAATTATGACCGCTAAGAGAAAAACACCTAAAAAAGGAGCAGGACTTTTAAATAAAGTTATCAACAGTTTATCCGTAGAATTACATATTCCTGGATATCAATTTTGCGGGTCGGGTACAAAATTACAGCAAAGATTGGCTCAAGGTGATAAAAGAGTCAATCCATTAGATACTGCTTGTCGAGCACATGATATAGCATATTCTCAGAATAGAGATAATCTATCAGAGAGAAATTCGGCAAATAAAATACTCGCTGAAAAAGCGGGGCAGCGTATACTAGAGACGCGGGTTTAGGTGAAAAAACAGCAGCGTGGGGTGTTGTGAATGCTATGAAACTCAAAACAAAATTAGGCATGGGTTTGAGGAAAAAGAAGGTTAGACCACGCAAGAAGAGAGAAGGTCGAATAAAGAAAAAGAAAACCCCACAGCGTAAACGGCGTCTACCTCTAACGGAAAGATCTGGTGGCATGTTGTCGCTGCTTCCATTGTTAGCGGGATTAAGTGCTACAGGTGCCCTAGCCGGAGGTGCTAAGGCGGTCAATGGCGCTAAAGCAGCAAACAAACAGCTCAAACGTCATAATGAAAAAATGGAGGCTATAGCTATGGGTAAAGTGACTACTTAAAACCATATACAGCGGGTAAAGGAGCATATCCAAATCATATAAATCGGGGGAGGGCTTAAAAAGAAAAAAATTTCAATAAAATTACCCAAGCGAGCACTAACTAATTAAGATTTGTTGAAGTATGCAGAAAAATTGAAAATACCATATTTTCGAGATGTTTTCATGAGAAACGATTTACTATTATCAGGACCTTGGAAAAATGAATCAGCAATCATTAATTTAGATAATAAAGATGGACTTGAAACTCATTGGGTAGCATACAAAAAAAGAGGACGGAAAATTGTATATTTTGATAGCTTTGACGATTTAAAGCCACCTCGAGAACTTGTAAATTATTTCAATGCTGATCATATATTGTATAATTATAAAAAATATCGAAATTATAACACAAGTAATTGCGGGCATTTGTGTCTCAAATTTTTAAATGATCAGTTATAAATATGAAGTGGAAAGGAGGTATACATTATTCGAACATTGATTGTTAAACAGTAGACATCATGGGTGACTCTCTGATGTAAACGCTCACTGGAAATTCATCACTACTTAAGGTTTCATATTTTCCTCCAATTGAATTATCACCTACAAAAAATTACGTTCTTGGACTTGTTGATTTACTCACATTTAATTTAATTCCGAATATCTATGAGGGTCGAAATGAATTTCGATATACAATTAATGAAGAATGGCGCACAATTACAATTCCAACTGGTAGTTATGATCTTAAAGATATTATGATGTATCTGTTGGAGCAAGATGAGGAATTGGATATTTCTTTAGGAGGTCAAAAAAGCACATTAGTGAGTGAAATTTTCAGTGAAAAGTCAGATATTGATTTTACTTCTGAAAAATCTATTGGAGAATTTTTGGGTTTTGAACGAAAAATTTATCATCGAAATGAACTCTATAGAGCGAATAAACCACTAATTATATTGAGCATCAATGCGATATGTGTCGAGTTCAATATTACAAGTGGCGCATACAAAAATCATCAATTTGCTCATACAATTCATACATTCTTTCCATCTGTTCCACCTGCAATATAAAATAATTGAATCGCCATCGAAAGTCATTTATCTACTAGTCACCGTACAAGAAATACACAACTTACAAATAAAACTCATACACGGAAAAAAGGGCATAGTAACAATTACAATTTTTGCTAGTAAAAAAATATTTTGTTAGCAATAATTGTAATACAAACAAATTCATTGTAATTTTTACTATTTAAATAATAAGTTCCATAGTTTTCTAATAAAACAGGAACTTTCACAATTCGTCTAACATAAAGTACACGTTTGTACTGTAAAAATCCGATAGCAATATACACTGCAACTATTTTATTGTAAACAAGCATTGATTACAATCGTAGAAAGTAAAAATTACAATTTTGTTAAAGTGTAATTATTGTAGCACGAAATTGTAATTTTTGTGGTATTAATTCAGATAATTTCATTATTTGTAAAAAAAATGTACGTATTAAAAATACAACTGTTCTTACAATGGCGCATGCGTGCTTTTGCCGAGTGACGCGGTAAAAATTACAATTGAGTAATACACAATCGACATAGTTGCGAAGAATATTGGTAATTTTTACAATGCCAATTAATAAGGATCATTGCATTCAGATGTCGCAATGTGAAAATTACAGTTTCTTAAGGTAATATAGTATATCTGAAAACCGTTACAGTTTATTCCAAATACAGTTCGTGACTCGTGCTGTTCAGTTATAAAATAAAAAAATAAAGTTTATTGTGAATATATTCATAGAATTGTTGCAGGTAAGAGACATTAATTCTTCAATACAAATATATGACTCGTACCCTTAAAAACATGTATTACAATCTGTGATATCACAGGTTGTTGTTATTTAAAAGTATGAGTAAAATAATTCATCAGCCAATATCATCGTTGTTCTTCTATTCTAATAGATTTTTCGAAAAACAATTTCCTTGCTAGATAAAAGACTTTAGAAAATATTTTGTCTACAAGAAATCCAATTATTGATAAAAATAAAAACAATGTAATATGTAATAATACTTCTATAAAAAGTAATTTCTGTTTTTTTATTAGAGTGATTCTCATTATGCATTTAATATTTTTTATATCACAATTAACCCAATTAAAAACTCCAAACTCACAAGAAATTCAAACATTATTTAATAATAACGACAATGACTGATAAAATTTTTATGTTCATGTGTAGTTTTTTTTCAAAGGTTATAAATAATAAAAATAACTATTCTAACCCTAAAAATCATTTCACTTGTAACCTGTCATTTCTTTGTTTTTTTTTTTTATGTAATTCTCACATTTACAGAATCAAAAATTTACCTATTTTGAGGTAATAAATAAACTGTTCAGTGTCATGTCTCACTTTGAACAACAAATTATTGAAGGGAGTGATGGACGACACTACACAGTGTTATCAGTTCTTGATACACCAAATATATCAAATATTAATCCGGACCAATCTATCAATTTTGATCCTACTTTACCCAGTCCATCTCAGAGTATTGTTACTACTCCATCTTTACCTGATCCATCTCAAAGAACCATAGTTCCTATTTCATCTTTACAGAAAGTGTGTATTTTTCCTTCTGTTGTTTTCTGCATTTAATTTTTTGTGCCCCTATGGAATTGGAAACAATATTCTAAAATATGCAATTTATTTTCAGAATAATCCTAACTATCATAGAGATCTTCGATCACCATCGGTTGAGATTCCACTACGTGAGTGGTTAAACAAAAGTGTTGATGGTCAAGATATTCTTGTCCTCTATGATGCTTACCAAATGTTGGATGACTCATCCAAAAACAAATTAGTGGCACTAATACTTCAACGTGAAACTGATGGACTTCCGGAATTACCAGAAATAAAACCTCATATTTATATTAAATTGGCTCAAGAAATTGTAAAGACATTTCCCACAGAAGCAGAAGGTGTTTATTATGTTCCTCGGATACGAAAAACAAAATTACAAGACGGAATACCACCTCAAGGAAAATTATTGCACCACTATTCATATATGAAACGCGTCCACGCCGCAAAACGAAAATTAATTACTCAGCAGATCAACGTCGAACAAACACGTAAATAAAATATTTACTCAGTTAAGCAGTGCTAAATATTAATGTTTTTTTATGTATTAATTAGTGATTATTTCAGGTGTGATACCTGATTTAGACGATGCTAATGAAAAAATACAATTTTTGATGAATAATATTGAGCCATGGGAAGGACTAATCCAAAAATGGGATGAATCATTTGATGAGTGATCTCAAATCTTAAAGCATAGTTCTGATACTGAAAGTTATTTTCAGAAATTCCCATGCTTAAGACAGCCATTAGGTATTCAATTAGTGAGTATTAATTTTTCTATAATCAAAGATTTAAAAAAAAAATGGTTTAATTAACTAAGTATGCACTTTTTTTTTAAGTTAAAAAAAGATTTTGATCGAATTTATCAAGATAAACAGGGAATTTTTTCAAGAGTGTGGCCACAAATCCGAAGCTGCTTAATAATTCTTATGAATGGTATAAGAAAACCAAAAGATAAAAATTTTTCTAATCTTATCAATCAATTGTCTACGTTCACAGAGTGTAAGTTCACAAAATAATTGATATTGTGTCTGTCGAAATTGTATCTATTAACGAAATTTGTTTCCTTCTCTTTAAAAAATTGAAAAAATTTACAATGATTCTTTTTTTAAAAATCTTCTCTTTGAATCTATAGCTGCATTGGATGCTGCTGTGTTGTGGTTATTACCTGCACTTTTCAAAAAACCTGGACCAATATCTTTTAATTCGTATAATACTCAGTCAAGTCGAGCAAAACGGCCTAAAACATCAGAAGAAAATAGATGGAATCCTACAACTGCAGAGGTGCAAAGAAGCTTCGTTTTTCATATTGAAGTAAGAAACTCATAGTTTATACACTTTTAAACCATTCACTAATATTAACTTTCCATATTATAATAATTGTGGGTTTTTACAGACAGTAAAAAATCAAAGAAAAGCAATAGATAGTCTTAATAAGTGGTCACAGCAGCATAAAATTCCACTTCAACCACGGCCTGTCATCGTTGGACCTTTAACAGATATTAAAAGTTCATTTGTGTTGGTAAATAACACTCTTTATAATGCAGAAAGCCCAGCTCATGCTGTTGATTTGGCCTTCAGTTTGTATCATATTTTGCACTTGCAATTTCCATTAGAAGCTAAATCACCGTGGCTTTTTATTCAAAAATTAGTGTATGAAATAGATACAGTTCATGATAGGACAATCTCATCATCAGTAACAGGTTTAATAAGTGATGTTAGAGCAGTGTTTAATCAATTACAAAGAAACTAAAATTTCATTTGCATAAAGTTATAATTATTTTACAAACTTTATTATAATTAGGTTGAATTTTCTGAAACAATAGTCAAAGGTATCGAATAATAATTTAATGATGGCCGTGATACGATGTTAATGTTTAGCTTATTTCAAGTCTGTCCAAGATTTTGAAATACATTTGACGCATCACAACCGCGAGACATTTTCTATAGGTTACTACGAATGTATTAATAACTGTCACAGAATATTTGATAATTTAAAATCCTTTAAAGCACATTTACAGTCACATAAGAATCTAAATGTACTTTCTAAACCTAGCGAACGTATTAATGTTAGCGTTAAAAATGATTCAAATAAAAACTCTGTATGTTATGAGTCTGAAACTAACAATATAGTTGACGATTTGTCATGGGATGATCTGTACGTAGAAATTATCAGCAGTGCAGAATCCTCCTGTGAGAAAATAACAAATAATACATTCGAATTTACATTGTTTTCAGAAGTTGATAAATTATCGTCAAAATTATATGGTCAATATGATTTGCCACGCAAAACCATTCATAGTATTATTCAAGACTTTGACAATTTTCTAAATAATAATGTATTATTATTTTTAAAAAACGAAGTTAATGACTGTTTTAATGATTTTAATGTCGATTCTGATAAAGCAAAAAAGATAATAAAAATGTTTGATAGTTTCACTAATTGTTTTTCTGAAGTAAATACAGAATGGAAAAGATTGAAAAAATACAAAGAAAAAGGTGATTTTATACCACCGATTCCAGTTGTAATTGGTGCAGATATTCAAATTAAAAGTAAAAAAAATGAGCACATATTATCACATGAAAAAGCTGTTATACAATACATTCCAATAGCGTCAGTGCTTAAAAGATTTCTCGAAATACCATCTGTATTACCAAGAATAAAATTATATGCTCAGTTTTTGGAGCATCAGCAACGCGATGGTATTATTTCAAATTTTATACAGGGCAACTTGTGGCAAACCATAATGAAAAATTTTGAAGGTAAATTTGTCATACCTTTATTTATTTATTTCGATGATTTTGAAGCAAATAATTGTCAGAATGCACACACAGGTGGTAGTGGCAAAATGAGTGGAGTATATTTAGTTTATAACAAAAAAAAGTTTTAAACCAAAAATGCATTACACATTGCACTATAGATGAGTTAGTCAGCTAGTAGGACCATTAATTCATATATGGACGATGCGTTTTGAAAGTAAAAATAAGTGGTTTACGGAAATTGCAAGACTGACGAATTCTAGAAGGAATTTACCTTATTTTCTTGCTCTTAAACATCAATTAAGACTTCAAACAGTATTTTCCTCTAATTTAAATAATAGTTGTAATGCTCAGTTTGGACCTATTAGACAAATAAATTTTGAAGAAATCCACCATAAAAAATATTTTTCGTCTTTCTTGAATCAAATAAAGGAAAACTTGATTCATGAAATTAATTGGATGATTTTTCAAGGAAATTCATTTGCGTGTGGAGAAGTAGCTGTTGTTTACACTGATGAAATTGAACCAAATTTCTATATTATCGATCAAATGTTAAGAATTGATAACAATGCTAAAAAAACATTTTACAACTATCATTATCAAGCCTATGAGGTAGTTGAAAAAAATTCTCTAACAAAATATTGTATAGTTCATTTCTCAGAGGTAGATAGTGTTGCGTCAATAACGCGATTACCAAATGATAAAGATTTTATTTGCAAAAGATAGTTTTGATTATTACTGATGACTATTGTTCATAAATTTACATAATTAATTTTAGTTTTGCAAGACTATATTTCATACTACATTATTAAAAAACTATGATTCTTAATTTACAATTATAAAATATATTTTTATATAACATTGAATAAATAAAAATTTTTGACAGCAATTTAAATTTGTATATTTATTTATATAAATATATGAAAATTATAATTATTAGTTATAATTTCAGCTACGTAACTCCAAATAAATTCCATTTAATTACTATAAAAGTTTCATCAAATATAAATAGATTTTATGCATATTATTTGCAAATATTACATTTAAGCTTGATAGTAATAAAACATTAGACGGTAATGTTTTTTCTATTTTCTTCAAAGATTACATTGTGGCTATGTAATAATTGATAGTTAAAGTAGTTATACAATCGCGAAACTATTATCATTTCATGCACTATTCACTCTTTTATATTAAAAGATTTATCAATTCGCGTTGTAATAATTACCGTATATTTTAAAGATGTAATTATTACAATTTTATGAACCAAGCGACACCGTGTTACGTCACGCTGTAAAATTTGATCGGGTATACCGGTAAAAGTTACAATGCCCTTTTTTCCGTGTAGATCAAGACGGGAACATAATTGACAATAGATCTGAACCAATTACTATTAGATTACATTTAAAGAGCGTATAACGGTGATAGTTTATGGGGGTCAACTGGAAGAACAAATTTATAATAACTCGCAACCACGCGCAAATCTACACAGTTTAAGGAAGATAATCAAACGGGCAACATCTCAACGGAAAAATTACTCTTGACAAAATTGAATGGCTAGTGCCATATGTTACAATGTCTGATTCAAAGAAAGTCGATATGTTGAGTTACATCAGTAACGATCCATCAGTATCGATAGCCTTCAGATCATGGGAGCTATATGAACATCCATCTCTACCTATAACAACGAAACACATCTGGTCTGTAAAGACAACAAATCAACTAGAGAAGCCGAGATATATTATATTTTCATTACAAACTGAACGTAAAAATGAATTGCCAAAACGCGCTGATATGTTTGATCATTGTAAAATTAAAGATTTTGCTGTTTATTTAAATTCACAACGATATCCATATGCCAACATGAATATTGATGTTTTAAATAGTAAATATGCGCTTTTATATGAAATGTATACGAATTTTTATTCATCTTACTACAGTAAAAATATTAAAAGACTATACTTAAATAAAGGAAATTTCATGGAAAGAGGACCGTTTATTGTAATAGACTGCTCAAGACAAAATGAATCTATTAAAGCAGGACCAGTTGATGTTCGACTAGAATTTGAAGCTAATAATGTATTCCCTAGGGGTACAACTGCATATTGTCTAATTTTACATGATAGAATAGTTGAATATAAGCCATTAAGCGGACAAATTCGCAAATTAATTTAAAAAATTTTATTTAGGTTTAATTTCAAAAAATTGAAATCGTCTATATACATATATATCAATAAAAAATAAAAAAAATCGAACAGGCGTTGTATTTCTTATAAAAAATCTCCCAAATATTTCAGGATTAAAGATTTTCTTATTACAAAAATAATTTGAAAACATCCATATTATTAAACTTAGAGTTTATTTAAAGATAAAAAAATTTTTATATATTATTCGGTACATTTTACGGTATGCATTTACATAACATTAACAAATATATTTTTTTTTAAATACAAAATCATTAAATCTTTCCCAAAAGAAATTGATTAAAAGCATAAACTGCTTTCTTTCGGCAATGAGCAATTCTAGGAGTTGATTCACCCTTACGAACATTCAATTCATCATGCTGAAGACAATCCAATGTTTCCATTATTTTAAATAAATCAGGACGTTGTTTCCGCAATTGATTATATAATATATCAAATTTTGAACATCCAAGCTTCTCAATATTATAACTTGGAATTCCCAGGAATGTCAGCTTCTCTCGTTCAATTGATCCGCCTTTATATCCGATAATTTCTCCCAAAGAACTCACTTCTTTATCGATTCTACGCAAGAAATCTTCGATTGTCCCTTGATGTTGATGGCTGCGATCATCCCTCATTTTCAATCCATGAACAAACATTGTACAGAAGCGGGCCGATGTAAAATTTTCTCGAGATAGTCTATGACGCCCAATATTATAATGGCTTGAATATATTTCACCACGTTCAACCTGAATGCACGCAATTTCTTTACAATAGAATTTTTTATTTATTCTGAAACCCTCCATATCAATGATGTGGGTTATTTTAGGATGATTTTCCATGATAAAAAAAATTTTTAGAATATCACTCTAGTAGCTATGACAAACCGACATTGAGTGCTATAAATCAATGGAATCTTAACGCCTTATAATCGTTTAGCGGCAGGTTCATGTATCATTAAAGCAATACTCATCTTCTTAATTTTAAGCTGCATAGCTACACTCAGCTATCATCTAGGCTGCATCTTAAGTATAAGGGTAGTATCCTTCCCCCCCAAGCAAAAACCCAACTGTCGACTAGCCTATACACAGATAAAGCCAAGCTAGCACTCAGCCCCCCCCCCCACCTCCTAAGTCCCAGAGACACCCCAGAACCTATACTCAAGCTCACCCCGAGAATTCTCCCTGCTACCTCATCATAGGAGAGTTCCCCCACAAACGTCCACAGCTACGGGAATTCTCCCCCACTTTTTTTTCTATGAAAAAAAATGTGGGGGGGATTCCCTTAGCTGCCTGCGCGTGCAGGTCAACGCCTATTGTATAACTACTGTGAATCAATAATTATTATTAATGCACAAAATTTTTTGAAAAACATTCGGAGTTTCGTGAATCTTTGCTTATTATATAATTGAACATTTGGAAGAGTTTTTATAATTATATTGTGTGGAAAATATTAAGCATCAAAAATGCCAAAACAGAAACAGTTCAAGTATTTATCGAAAAGTAAACAAAATCGACGATTCCGGAAATTTTCTGTTCATCAAAATGTTCAAAATCTAATGGAAAATGAAAATAGAGTTGAATATCAGGCAAGTGATAGTGCAATAAATTCGTTTTTGGAAGAGGAAAACCTACCCGTATGTGTTGAAGATAACTTCGCTAGTTTTGAACGTAGTGATAAGGATAGTAACTTTGATCATATTGAGGATGCTAATTTAACTAACTTAATACAATGAAATAAAAATGGAAGTAAGTGATGTTAAACTTCCTTTACGTGATCAGCTAGCTCGGTGGGTATTTGATTATAGTATTACTCATGAGGGAACTGAGTATTTTTGAGCATTATTAAAAATGCTAATCTGAACGAAATTATCGAGTTACCTTCTCATCCTCGCCCTTTGTTGCACACACCACGGAAAACCACCATACGTGTAGTACCACCAGGCGAATACTTTCATTATGGTCTACAAAATTCTCTATTGGATCAACTCAAATTCATTGATGTCACTTCTTTACTTGATAATACTATCCTTATTAATGTTAATGTGGATAGTCTACCTATCTCCAAGAGTTCTGAAAGTCAACTTTATCCGATCTTGGGTGAAATATATCCAAGAACATTTGAACCATTTGTAATAGGTATTTACCATGGCCATGACAAACCTCATTAATGTACTGCTTTTTTGGATGATTTTCCAAAAGAATATAAAATATATCAGAAGAAGGGTTTGATTATTGTGGTCGAAAGTTTCAAGTGAAAATTAGGGCAATTATCTGTGATGCCCCTGCACGATCATTTGTAGCTTGCGCAAAAGGGTACAATGGATATTTCGGATGCAGTAAATGCAGGCAAAAAGGTATTTATAAAAATCATAGAATGCTCTTTCCGAAAATGAATATAAATTAAGGACTGATTTAAATTTCCTTGAACGTATTGATAAAGGCCATCATGTCGGTGTATCACCTGTTGAACAAGTCAATGTTAGAATGGTGTCAGAATTACCTTTAGATTATATTCACCTTGTGTGCCTTGGTGTTGTGAAGAAAATTTTATTAAGTTTTAAAAACGGTGAACATAGATATCAATTTTCTCCTCTTGTAGCTACGAAAATTTCTCAAAATTTAAAAGACATCGGAAAACGGATTCCTTCATAGTTTAAAAGAAAACCTCGAGAGTTGATGTATATTGATAAATGGAAGGCTACAGAATTCTGATTATTTTTGCTGTACATTAGACCAGTAGTTCTTCTAGATCACGTGCCTGACAACTATCACAAACAGTTCATTTGTCTTTATTGTGTAATAAGAATTTTATCTCACGAAGAAGGTTGTAAAGATAATAATATATATGCTGGATCTTCATTAAGATATTTTGTTGAACAATGTGATGGATTATTTGGTGAAAATTTTGTAATTTATAACGTTCACAATTTAATTTATTTAGCTGATGATGTTTTAAAGTTAGGTGATCTTAATTCGTTCAGTGCTTTTGCATTTGAGAATTATTTATATACATTAAAGAAAAAATTAAGAAAAGCAGACAAACCTTTGCAATAACTATTATCAGAAGAAAAAAATTATGTTTAATAGACCTATAGCAACAAGTAAAAACTCAAAAATCCCTCGTGAACTTGGCTTAATATCATACAATAATATTCATTATAAAAACTTTCCGTTATCTGTAGCTAATCCAGCAGATCAGTATTGTTACTTAGACAATTATAGCATGATTCGCGTAGAAAGTATTTATGTAAATAACAAGACCTCAAAATTACGAGGAAGATCATTAATAAATCCTAAACAGTTCCCTAATTATCCAATAGATTCTCGAAATTTTACTATTGCACTTGGCAATAATTGGTCACAATTATCGGAATTCAATGTTGCTGATGTGATAGCTAAAGCTGTCTGTATACCTTACCAAAATTCTTATTGTTTCCGTCCATTGATACATTCATGGATTCAAATAGGTTTGTATTGAATTAAATAATATCATAAATTTGTATTTGTGTAATTACAAATAATAGATACTGATACAATTCATTATTAGCATTATTTATTGCAGTTACACCCTGTATTGTAAATCATAATTGTGAGATTTCTTGCTAAGGACCGCCATTTTATTTTCTTGCGCATGAGCAGATATGAGATAATTGCGAGAGCAAAGCAGCTTTGTTCCAATGTGTGTCAGAAGTATCACCTCTTTATTTGTGAAGAAAAAAATATTATATTATGCCGAAGAAAGCTTCAGGTATGCTTAACTCATTAATTACATAGTTTATGAATCAAAAATTTCATTAATCTTTCAATAAAAAATATTTTATGTATTTCAATCATTTTAATGTGCAATATAACCTATACGTTACCGGCTGACCTGTTTTTGTTAATTTCTTCTACAGTGTATATTTAAAAAAAAATCAAAAGATTTATAATTAATTTATTTTCAATGAACAAAATTATGTATTTCATTTTTTTAGCTATCTATTTTGTAATTTTCTATGAAGATCGATCTGTTACAATACCACGTGGATGGCTACATACCAGTATAAAAACAATCAGAATGCCACCAATTGAAAAAAGGGTTGCTTTAGAAAGCATTTCATCAACATCGCTCAAAAAACATTGGCTTACTTATAAATACCATAATTATCTCGGTCCCTTAGGTAATTATAATTTTATTTTTAAACTCATTTAATAACCTTTCATTATTTTTCATTTAACGATGTTTTTTAGTGTCATACAATAAAGCTAAAGCTATTAAAGTCGCTTCAGACAATCTTTCGAATAGTGATGGAAACACTCCTGATAATACTAAACAAATTGCAGTTAATGAAACCCCAAAGAAACGTCGTGCCAAGAAACCATTAAGATATTGGTCTGCATTAGAAGAAATAGAAAATACAGAAGGTAAATTTACTTATTGTCGTTGTAATTTTTTTAAAACTAATCTATGAACAACATATAAACTAATAAAAAATTTTTATTGCCGCTGTTTAGTGCTATCCGATGAAGCTAAAGGTGTCGAAGAAACGTCAGTGATGAATAGTGATGAAGACAATCCTGTTAATTGTACACAAGATGAAGTTAATGAAACTCCTAAGAAACGTCTTGCTAAAAAACGGTTGAGATATCTGTCTACATTAAAGGAAGCAGAGAACACAGAAGGTACATACTTTTATCGTTATATCAATAATTTAAAGGCTATTTTTCAAATATTTTCTTACAAACTAGTTCATTTAACATTGTTGATATTTTGATTCTTCAAATATTAACTACTATATACTGTAAAATTTAATACTCCATATTGACAGGTAAAGCGAAGTTGAACAATCATTCTACATAGTTAAAATCAACATGTGAAAGAAGAGATACAGTCGAAACAACCACTGAAAACAAGAAAAAAGAACCTCCTACTGATTATTTCACGAAGTGATCAATGCAAAGTCATAACATGAAGGACCAAACTAATCAATTAAGGATAACATCTGTCGAAAAATGTAGTAAGTGTTATAAAACTGAATGAGAGGAAGAAATTATTTCATGAAATTTTTATTTTTAAGATTTACCCATCGTTATAAAAAAACCGACCGAACAATCATCAAGAATTTCCCCAAAATAACAGTCTCAATTATCTACAACACACCAGAATGACGATGGTAAAAGACATCATCATCGTAATCATCATGAAAACTGTTGTGGTAAGTTTGTTAACATTATTTTTTAAGCCAAAAAAAAAAAATAAATAAATATTCATGAGCTTTGCCATTTTTCGTTAATTGTCCTGCTACTATATGGTAAATTACATTATTTTATATAATAATTATGCTATACATATGAACCGTAATTACTAACATTAATTAATGAAATGTATAAAATTTTTTTACAGCCTGTTGCCGTTCAAACGTTCAAACCAGTTAATAACTCGTTTATTTCATACATTCAGTGATGTTAGACGAACGAAAAGACAATAATCAACAGCCTTTTACTCGTTCTACTATCACTTTTGATTTTCCTATTTCATCTATAGAGCTTTTGAATAAAGTTGAAAAGATGCTAAAGGATCATGTTGCTTCTTCTGGATATGTAAGTGTAAGTTTTGTGTTGAATTGTTTTTTTATCTGTTCTTTGAAAATTTTTACTTTTTTTATTACATTAAACACCTGAATTTTTAATTCATTTTCATTACTTTCCCAATCCACTACATTCTGCTCTGTAGAAAAACTTGATTTTAAGAGAGGGTGGAAGAACAGTTGATAAGCACATTAGAAATGCCGTTTCTATGGTATTAACAGATGAGATGGCCTATGTTATGTCGTGGACTGGTGTCGGCAGCTCACCAGTAGCAGCCCGAAACTTGGAAATGATTGAAATATTTATTGGTATCTTTTCTTCTATACTAAATCTACTTTCTGTTTGATCCAACTTGTTACTTTAACATTAACTACTTAAAAATGAATAAATATATTGAGAAATTATATAAAACTATATAATTTGTTAATTAACAAATCATCTATTTCAGATACTATTACTGAGAAGTATCCCCTACGTACGAAAGATCAGGTTAAATCAATGATCCAAAAGTGGTTCAAGAGAGCGGGTAATCGACTACCCCCAGAGAGGAAAGCTGCGCTCAGCAACAGAAGTTGCAATCGTCATTAATTCTTTCAAATTGTTCAGTATTACATTGAATATTAAATTATCATAATTAAGAATTATGTGTATTAATACTGTTGTTTACTATTTCAAAATAAAGTTTATTTAATATTCAATTAAATGTATTATTTAGAATTAATCCTAGATTTTTGTAAGGTAAATAATCGTATCTTTTAATTATCTAAAATGAGATGACTTTTTGATATCTGCAAAAATATATCTTACGGAGATCCGCAAACGACGCATAAGACACCTAAAAGATATCTTTTGGGAATGTCGTTTGGATATCCGTCTCCAAAAAAAAAATATCTTTCAGATGTCTTTGAGATATCTTTGTGCTGTGTGAGAAGTTATTATAAAAATTGGGAAAGCAAAATGAACACAAGTGAACTTGACAATCTGTGCACGTTTTTTGCATCCTTGAATTACATTTTTTTTCTTCGCAACACTCACACTTTAGTGCGTCTTTTCAAATCTAGAGGTGTTAAAATAATATTCTGCGTGTTCTAGAGCTATTTGTTTAGTTTCTACTCTATCAGCATGTACTAAATTCCGAAGAACAGCTGCATTACTAATTGATGATTGAATTAATCAAAGTAATATTGACCACGTCCATTTTCTTGCTCTTTTACGAGGAAGCAAATTGCTGCAATGTGCATCATGTTGATCAACCTCCCCATAGAATCATTGTACTTTTTTTAAAACTTTAGGTACCAATATATCAACTTTAGAGTGATTTTGTGAAGAAAATCGTTCAATATTATGTAAAGGAGTGACTCCAGTTGCCGTTGAAAGAAACGAAACAGGCTCGAAATCCATAAATGTAATGAAATTTATACCACTATTATTCTCATGTTGAACAATATAGGTTCCTCGTTCTGCTTTTTTCGGAAAAATATTTCTTACTTTAATAATGGAATATTAAAAATTAAATTGTTGGATTTACCAATTGACAAGTAATGAAAAATGAAAGTTCAGAAATTATAGAATAACTTAATACTAAATAATAAAATTTTGAAATAACCAATTAACTGAAAATTAATAATCAAAGTTCTGAAATTTCAGATTACTTGATTACTGACGGATTTAAGCACACAAATTGTGAATTACTGAATAATGAGTGATATCAAAATGAATATTACAGTGGAAAAATTAATTATTGATCGCATGGAATATTTTCAATAGTGAATTAATTATTTACTTGCGTTATGTTATTATTAATAATCAAACATTGTTATTAACGATCGAATATTGTAAACAATAATTAAATATTGTCAACAACAATCAAATATTGATAATGATGAATGAGTATTGTTATTAACAATTGGAAATTGAAAATAACGATTTAATATTGTTTACAACGATCGGATATTGTCAACAATCGTCAAATATTGTTATTGACAATCAAATATTTTCAAAAATCAATGAATATTGTTAATAAAGATTGAATATTTTTATCAACAATAAAATATTGTGTAATGTCTGAGTGTATTTCAATTATTTTCTATGATTATTTAAAACATACATGTGTTTTTAAAGAAGGTTAAAAATAAAACCCAATGATCGAGGTTAACGATTATTACTTAAGTTTTTCTTAAATTTCGTTAAAATAGAAAAGATTTCAGAGAATTTTTGAGGAAATCATCTTTTAGACATTTTATTGCTTTGGAAAACCCACGTGGCGAAAAAGCAAAAGAAGTTAAAAAACGAGTGCGTGACGAAAGAAGAACAATAGCTTTCCAAAGAAGGAAAGGACCATGTTAAGGGACTTGTGCGCGCCTGAAGCAAGGGGACTTCTAATAATTTCATCCTCGACTAAATAAATACGTGAGATTTGATGCATCAGTTAGTTGTCGGAAAAGCAAGATCGGGATCAGATCATCGTGAAACATCGCTCGGAAATTGTAAGTCTTATTTTGTCTTGTATCAATAATTTTGTTGAAGTTGGTAAATTTTTATGTGAATCCAATATAATTTCGACAATTGTTAACAACGAATATTTAAATAAATTTGCGAGTTAAAATAGAGAATATTACGCTGACTGGAGCATCAACGGAGGACCAATTACTTTTGATACATTTTTACCTGAGCAAAGGAAATCATCAGTTGGTAACGTTTTAATTGATATTATAATTCTTTTAATAATTTTCATTCAATAAACTTTTTTATATTTTTATATAAATCACACATTTTTACTTTCTCTATCGAAGATCCCCGCATCCCTTTCTATTGGTCGAAAAGCTTGGACTAAAAAGAGAAATTTAAAGTCTCTAAGGTTAAGCATATGAATCTCATATTGACACCTTTAAAGAGCAGAATTTCATAACAATTGTTAAAAATAAATAAATATTGTAAATAACGATTGAGCATTATGATTAAAAATTAAATATTATTTATAACATTCAGATTTTTTTAATAACAGTCAAATATTGTTATTGACAATCAAAGACTGTTAATAATAAATGAATATTGTGAGTAACAATTAAATATTATAAATAACTATTAAACATTGTTATTAACAATTAAATATTATTATTAACAGTCAAATATTGTTGAAAATAAATGATAATAAACGATATCTGATTATCATTTTTTTTTATTATTTTAACCGTTCGTCTCGCCTCCCCAGCGCTGAGCTTTAGGTGATTGTGATGGGTCCATAGAACAGCAAAGGTGGTCATCAAGCAGTCATAAGTCGGTTCATCCCGATTCCGTAGCAAAATTGCAGAAGCTTTGCCGTCCCGACATCCACGAGTATGGGTCTGTTGGTTCCCAGGTTTCCAAGCAGGCGCTGCCTTAGTTCCCTTAGCCCCAAACACTCCCTTATTATGGGAAGAGGGGGCTCTTTCTCCTCCTCACACCACCAGCACGTGGATATCTCCACGCGTCCCAATGCTTTCATGTGACGTCGGATAAGCAAGTGCCCTGTGATGGCACCCACGGCTACCCTTAGCCTCCGGAGGTCCTCCTGCAGTGCCGACCCGCTCGTCTCCAGGGTTTTCTCCCACTCTTCTTTTCTCAACTTCCCACCCATCTGCAACAGGGCCGGATACACTCCGTCTGTGCCCGGGCTTTTGTAGCGATCGAAGGTGCCGACTACCCACTTGGGGATTCCAGGCCACGGAGCACCCAATTCTTGCTTAGAGTGAGCAGCTTGCCTCTTCGCTGAATTGATCAGGGACTTGGATTGCCTTTGCGAGGCCTTATATTCAACCCATACCTCATCTGTCTTGAGCATTCTAACTCTGTTGAAATGTCTCCTGGCCTCCCTGCGAGCTTGATCAAGCTTCCTGTTCCACCAAGGGACTCTTCTTCCGTCGTGCTCCAGACTGACTGGGCATGCGCAGCTATCGGCCTTTGCAATGGCGTCCTGTAGGTCCAGCACTTCCTTGTCCAGGCCGGCCGGTGTTTCTACGTGCCCTTCTGGGTCCCCCATCAGCCTTTCCAGTTCCTGCCGAAACAGGACGCAGTCAGTTCTCCGCGGGTTCCTTCGGCCTTGCGGTTCCATGTTGCTAACTTCCCTTGCTAGAGTTAATGCGTCAGTAGTCCAATAGGGTACCGCGTCCACCTCCCAACCCCTGACGAAATCATAGATTCCTGTTGTGGAGACAGTTGCGTCGATGACTTCTTGCCTGTAGATTGGCCTTTTGGTCGTTAATGTCACTGCTGCCTCAAAGGGTATGATGCGCATTGGCACCACATTCCAGTAGGACCTCGCACTTCGTCTTACGACAGTACTCCACGAGTCGTCTTACCTCCTCAGTGGGTGGTGATTTGACCGAATCATGGGGGAGGTATGCCGAGCCGATAACGACTTTAACAGGCTTTCCTTCCAGCTCAATCTTCACCTGCACTGCCGCTAGATCCCTTGAGCAATATTGGCTGAGTCCCACCGGTTTTAATTCTCGTCTCACGAAAACGCATGCCCTAGGGTTCCCATTACGTTTAAAGCTTATGAAGGATCCGTCTTTGGTCTCTCCCCTCAAAACCTCCCCCTCCCTACAATAGGGTTCTTGCATCAGTGACACATCGGTATGCTTCACTGCCAGGTCTCGACAGTGTGATGTCGCAGCCGCATAGCAGTGATGCAAGTTGATTTGCGAAATATTTAACTGCCCCGATATCATAGAGATAACGGCGCTGTTTGATTTCGCGTACTGGGGATAGGATGTGGGATGCGGAAGTGTAGGGAAAGGTGATTAACCCTGTGCAAATGGGCCAGCTAGATTGCCGTCCCCTCCTACGCTCTTCGCCACGAGAGAATTACCCACTGGCTCCACCCCAGGCCTCGCCATATCGGTCAGCCTGAATTGGGACAAAGCCCTTCCCACCCTAGCCAGCTCCTAGTTCTTCGTGGGTCGCCCGCGAACCCCTGGAGTTGGCGTAGTCCGCCCACTACTCTGAGGTTTGCTCTCACCATAGTGCGCCTTTTTAGGCCCTGCGGTGGCTCCCTTAGAGGTGGGAGGTTCGTGGGCTCTTTTTACGTTCGCCCATGCTTCAAGGAAAAGGCTGCGTGTGTCTTCACATGCCTCCTCTTTTCTCTTGGAGGAGGTACCGCTCTGGAGGTCCCTGCTACCGGTGATTTCCTTTTTGTCTGGGTGGTCTGTCTCGCCTCCGCAGCCTTCGGCGCCTCGTAAAAAACGAGCTTAGCCTAGGCCACAGTAGGGATTCATTCCCAACCTTCCCAAGAGCTTGAATGACTCGTTGTCCACACCAATTACTGAACTAGTTAATGTTGGCGACGTCTTCGTGCTCCAAACCCTTCAGAGGCTTGTGTGCAGTCCAACGCTCTGGCCTTCAAGTCTTTTTAGAATCACCGCTACATCTCCTGGTGGCCCGGAAAACGTCGTGGTGACCCTCGTGAGTCTTGGAATTTTTTCCCTGTCAAGAACCTCGAGGTTCACTCCTTGCAAGACCTTTAAGGAGGGGACAGTCTTTCTGAGCCAAGTGGCTACCCGTTCATCAGGACAGTTGATTCACAAGAGCCCTCTATCAAGAATATGTCTCTCATATCCCAAGACATTGCCACTTTTGACGGTGTTGTCTACGGCCCGAAGGAGTCCCATCAGCACTGCATTCCCCTGCTGCCTGCCGCGGATCGCGGTGGGGTAGAGGTTCAGCGCGATGGTCACCCTCTTACTCCCTGCGACCGCATCCATGAAGCTGCTAGGTCCAGGTGCGGTGCGAGCCTTCTTCGTTCAACATTTTGCGTCTGGGGGAAGGGGGGGGGGGGGCAATCCTCCGACCATTGCCTTTTGGTGTTACCCTCGCCGCTGGTAGAGATCCCCGACTTATTGGAGCCAGCGGCCCCGGTATCAACCCTAGGGGTTCCCGGTTCCAATTGTAGTAAACTTGCCTCCGGAGATTCTGCTTGTTACCGCAGGGACTCCCGGTTTCCTCAGCGTTGGCTCAGCCTCCGCTGCGACCGCGTCAGCCCTAGATTTCTCCAGGTCTAAAAGCTTGGCCTTCTGCCTCCTTCTCTTCTTTGCTCCACGAAGCTTGTGCTTCCTCGAGCGTGTAGGTGAATCAGGTTTATCGGATTCCTTCCCCTGATTCTCCCTGCCAGTAACAGGTCGTCCCTGACTAGGGAGCTCAGCTTGTACCTTGCCGTCCCTGTCGGTCCGTCCTGCCTCGGCTTCTCCAAGTCCTGCCTCCTCGTAAGAAGAGATAGGACCCCCACTACTACGAATGTTTTCAAAGTCATCCATTCGAGTCCTACAAGAAAAGAGGAAATATAGGTACGCCTGTGCAGAGCCTCTTGCACAAGTGAAGCTAGCTACAATACGGGGTCGACTGGTACCCCAAGGGCATTGTTTGCGACGCAGTGTCCCAGTGCCATTTAGTCTTCAGCACGATGGCTTACACCTTAACTTGGCGAGTTGGTTCACAGTGCCTCTTAAAGTGCGTACACACCCAAGCTGCACTTGCCAGTGGCTTCTCTTGTGTTCGCACTCGGTACACCTCGCGGCCCCCGAGGCTTTTATTCGGTACTACCCGGACAATATCATCAAACGATATCATTTGGAAGATATGTTGTAGAGGTCCTCTGAATGAAATCTGGAAGACGTCTGAAAAATAACGTTTTTTAGTCATCAGATAGATATCGGCAGAATGATATCTATTCGCAGAGATAATTTTGCGCATGCGTAGAATACTACATACTCTAATCTAAATAGTGATAGAACTCTGTGAATCAATAAATTTTTTAACTTCCCAGTGGGAATTGTAATGGAATTGTAATGGCTTTGATTTTACAAATCAAAAATTTTAAAAAATCTCTACGTTTCAAGGCCTTTAGAGTCGAATGGTATAGTTTTTAAGAGAATGTCCGTGTGTACTCATGTATGTATATATGTATGTATGTATGTTCGGATTCAATTTTCGTCTCGTGTATTTCGAGAACAAATGATGATATTGACATGGGATCAATTTAATTCAACACATAATTATGTAACTTAGATTTGATAGAATGTTCAGCAAAATTGGTCCAGCTATTTTTCATGCAGAATCGAAAAACTGGAAAAACGGTAAACTAGCTAAATCTTATCATTCTTTTCGCTGGGAAGATAGTCGTGTGGACTTTTCGGGTCGCACCTAGACCGTTTTTTTACTTCCTTTTTTATAAATTGAGTGATCAGCTGAACCACTGAAAACTTGGAAATACAATTTTTCAATTAGAACATTTTTCAAGGTAAACATATCTTTGCATATATACATAATTCATTGAAATGAAGATATTCATTTATTTCTCATTATTCTGATTCAGTGAATTCACCATTTATGATCATATATACATATCCAATACTTTATTAATGAATTGTTATTGTATTCGAAATAGGAAAATTATAATTTTGGAGTCATGAACTCTAAAACTCTGAAAAATCAAGCTATTCTGTACTTTATCTAAAAGTCAGAAAAATCGGCGTTTACGACGCAATCATTCAGAATGATTGCAGTAAATTCTTTAGGTATTACATTTAAATGATGAGTTTATATTTTTGTATTGACTAATCAATAATTGTACAGAACTGAATGCATATAAACACTATAACACTGCATACGCTTCAACAAGTGAATTGATTTACTTGTAATGAAAATCTTTCTACTTATCTTCATTTTATTATTCTTCAAATCAATTTTCGAAGTATTGGAAAAGATTTTTTTTCAATTGTTCGTAGCAAGCATGCATTTTCATTGATTTAGAAAAAGTATTATCTTCAAAAAAAATGACGTCAATACTTTTAATGCATTTAACGATTGAATTTACTGCAATCTTTTTGCTCCATTGATATTCAATTCACGAAATTTGAAAATTATTTTTTTTTTCTAATTTTTTTCATTTATCTTTCATACGTATAGTTTTTTCTTGTTTGTGTGAATTCAGCGTACACTAATGAAAAAAAATTGTTTCGAGGATGATGTACAACTTACAAAACGTAATTTGCTCAGTTTTGTTAATGAACGTGCAGCATACGAAGTTACTCGAGTGGTGATCACAATAGCACTAATGTGGATGGAATGAAGTCCATTACAATTTTAATTGGTATTTGAATATACATATTTTTTCATTCGTAGATCAGAATGAGAGTTAAATTTTTGAAGTTGTATGTTGTAATCATCGTTATAAGTTCATGCAATTTTTTCTTTTTTGAAGTTTATTTGAACGTTCGACATCAAAATTTATATAGGCAAATCATTCTATTGACTATTCAATTGATATTACATTGCGGATTTTTTTAATTTTCTTATAATTCCAGATACAATTGTCAGTTCTATAAAAAACGCTATGCAGGATGAAGTAGTGAAGACAGTAAGAACTTAATTGCAGCATGCTGCAGATCGCTCGCTAAAAAATTTAAAAAAAAAAACAAAAACAAATTATTTCACTATTTAAAATTATCAATTTCAATAGACAACCTTATTCAAAAATAATTTCCCTACTTTTTTTTGCTTCTTTAATATCCGTCCATGATATTCAGAAAAATAAAGTTTAGTATCCATACGATACATATTTGATATCAATCTGATATCTTGTTCAGATATCTATCCAATATCTTTTCCAGATATCTTGTAGAGCTCTGTGGAAATCTTGATCCATCGTTTGGATCAAGGAAGTCGTGTTTGGTGGAAAAAACATAATTTCTATGTCATAAACTCTTATATCAACAAAATGTAAAGAGCAATTGTCAACACCTAGAAGAGGTTTTGATGGTAATCCTATGTTTGTTAGAAAAATTTTTACAGTCGGTACAAATTCGTTTTGAAACCAAGAAGAGAATATTTCTCTGGTCATCCAAGCTTTGTTCTGACTTTTTTAGATAACTTGTAAACACTTTTGTTTGCGTAGGGCACACGGCCAAGCTGCTTTACCAATGGAAAAAAGTGGTAATTTACATGTACTAGAAACATTAGAACATACCATAACTGAATAACCTCCTTCGTAGCCTTTCAAACCCGTCACTGATGCTTCAGATTCAGCAGCTAGAGTTGTTTTTGGGAGTAACTTATAGTTAAGACGAGTTTCATCAAAATTAAAAACTTGGTGAGTGGTCAAACCTTTCACTCTTATATGTTCTAGATATCTAGTATTGAATGGATCTACAGCTGCTTCATTTGTAGATAATTTTTTATCACATACAGTCATTGCTCTATCACGATACTTCTCTTTATAACTTCTTCACCAGTTACTGCTTGCTTTAAAGTCTGTATCACCACCAAGTTTTTTTGTCGAATCTTAAAGCGTGTGCTTGAAGAAGAGGACCACCTATCGGAATAACACAAGCTCACTTCTCACGAAGCCAAATCCATAAAGCTTGATCTACAGAATGATGAATTTTATTTTTGAACATTATCCTTTTTCTTGAAATTAGAGCTAACATATTATTTATGTGCTCATTTCAACTGGCTTTTTGTTTCAACCACTATCTCACTGTACAGAGATGGACGTTTAAATGTTCTGCAACTTCGTCAATTGAAAAATTATTTCTTTCAATATCTTCAATAGCATTTATTTTGATTTGCACAGGAACTGACACGTGTTCTTTCCTTGATTGTCACTCATTATCTAACTTATATAAATATACATGTAAATATATTTGACTGTATGTAAATATTCAACTATGCTTTTAATAAATTACTCACTAGGAGATAGATAATAACTGATAATTAATGAAAAATATCAATTATAAATTATTATCCACTTATTCTAACCTAACTAATGTGATTAGACTATAGTGACATACTCGTCAGCGTCACACACATTATACATTTCCGATCAATGCGTGGTGATAGTTGATGGAGAGGGGTAACTGTTTGCTCTGCCCAACGGGAAAAATAAAAATTACGGGGCTAAAAGTTAGAGGAGTTCGACTGTAGTGGATTGGGAAAAAATTGTACTCAGTCTTTGGGTCACCAAACAAAGAAGATTAGTTTATTACCCAGGTCATGATCTTGGGTACGTATTTATTTTCCGTTTTACGAATACATTTACGTGATGGCATGCTTAGAATTTTTATTATTGAGTTTTCCTATAGTTTATTTAATCCTGAACAAGTGCGTTTCTAGAACATTTGGTGACAATAAAAGAAAACTGTACAACGTATATCTTGACTACTTGGTTTTTTTTTCACTTTTAAGTGGTTTAAAATAATGAGTTTCAAATCGCTACAGCAAAGATATGGTTCGTTTATTTTTTATTGAAAATAGTGAATTTTCATCTCGCAAACCAGGAATTTGCTGTTATTGTAGAAAATGTCATTTTCCATCTTAAATGTTGTTTGTGATGAAGGTACCGTAGTAGAAATTTTGTCGAGAGCCTATTCAGTGCCTTGGAATTGCCTCGATTTCATGTGTTAATTGTATGGAAATCTAGCGGGAATCAAGGCAATTTCTACTAAGGTAGTACCCCGGTAACCGATGAAAATGGATCGATACTTCTCGAAATTTAACTTGAAAATGTTAAGTGTTATTTTTCGTTCACTTTTTAAGCACTCTTTTCATTAGTTTCTCTTTCAGCACTTTCGTAATTATTATTATTTTTATTATTCATATCTAATTCGTTCTTAGTCCAGTAAAAATGCAGATAAATTAGCAAATTGAATTTCTTTTAGAAAAAGGTTATTTTTGTGTTAAATTGCACAAAGATTCTAAAAAAACTATTTGTAGGTAAAAAAAGTGTACGCGTCATTGTATTTTTTTATTATAAACAATTTTCGACTGCTTAAGCTCACATATTTTCAGTTCTACCTTTTTAACATTACAAAAATCGAATATGATTTATAAGACATTTTTTGTTCCTTACCATCTAATAAAACGTTTTGTGACCTCAATTTTTTTAAATTGTTGTTTAGTTTTTGAGATATTCGATCTCAGCAAATAAAGAAGAGGGTGCTAGCTATTATACAGTTAGCATGCCAATTTGCTGGTATTACAGGATTCTCTCTAGTCGTTTCTAAAACGATTTCTTAGCATGATATTGAAAAATTTGATTTTTTTTTTTAATATGTTTCATATTGTTTAATATCAATTAAAGATTTTTCTTTATAATTGTTTTCAAATTGATCGATATTATTTTGAAAAAATTAATAAATAAAATTTATCAAACAAAAATACATCTTCAAGTTTTCGGCATAATTTTCTGTATAACATACTAAAATTTCACCGAAATCGGAGGCGTGTAACTTAATCTAGATAATTACCCAATGTTTTTAAGGTAGTTGTCGTGAAATATTACGATAACAAAAGTTTTTATAGAAAGACCAAAACGAATTATGTATAGAAATTGTTTGAGTTAAAAGAAACTTTTGTCAGTTACAGTTCTACTGCTCTCACATACATACAAATTATTCTATTAATAATTGATATTCACACATCTAATCAATTTTACGGAAGATCGTGACAACGTTGCGCTTCACGTATTATATGCATATGACGCACACTATAAGTGCATATTATATTGATGTCATATCGACATACATGGATTAAGAAAATAACACTTAGTAAACAAAAAGCCTAGCAAAAAAACTAGCTGTTGTTTTACGACAAATACCAGATCATATATTTGGTGATCATACAAATTGTCAAACTTGGGGTTCTCGTAAATCGCAAACAGATGATCAATCACAAACTATTTTGCTCAAAGATCCTGAACTTCATGGAGAGCTACTAAAAATTTTTTCAGAATATGCAGATAACGCTTTTAAATTTTCTGTAAATGCCTCTAGCCAGAGTAACGAGAGTGTCAATAATATGATGGCACATAAGGCACCTTTGTTACAGTCTTAGCGAATCTGCAGATTATCGTTTTGCCAGCACTGTTAATTTGAAGAATGAAGGTGAAAGTTATTCGATGAATGTAAAACCAAAACTAAATGTATCACCGGAAAAAATACACAGTTTTTTACTGAAACAAGAGATAAGGAAAGATTAAACAGCTGCAAAGGCAATGACATCAACGTCTAAGCGTCGTAGATAAGATTGATTCCGAGCAAGGAAAAATTTGAGGAATAGACAAAAGAAAGGGATTCAGTACAAATTAAATTGTGGGCTCAATGTTGAAATAGAAAGTCCAATCACTACCAGTGATAAACTTCTGAAAGAACTCCAAAATCATGAAAAATATTTGACGAAGAGAAATGATTTTACAACTATTTATTTCGATTTGGAAACGTCAGGGTTTGGTAAGAAAGCAGAAATATTACAAATAGCTGCAAAGTTTAATCACTTCACATTCGATACATACCTACGTCGCACCAGTAACTGAAAGTCATCTATTAGATATCCAAAAAATAATATCTATAAGTTAACCCAATCTAGGCATATCTTCTGCAGACTTCTTGACGATATCTTTCAGATCTCTAAATTCAGGTGCATAAAAAATCACCTCAATTCAATATCTGTTCAATGTTGGCAATTCCATTATAATCGTATACATTGTTGCTGTTGTTATACATTGCTGTTGTTACATACTATAGTATTTTACTGTGTACGCGTGTATGTCAACGTACGCTCCTTACCTATACAGAATTTAGCATACTCACACAGCACAAGTATTCGGAAAATATCTTTTTTCAGATATCCTTAAGATATCCATGGAATGATGTTAAAAAAATATCTTTTTTCAGACATTTTTTTAGATTGACTAGTAGATTCCCGTGACTTCGTGCACGATTATGTGCATGATTACGTTACATAATAATAAATTGATTTAGAATGTTTTTACAGAATCCCAGATGCCGATTGTAGTGTCATAGTGAAGACAGAACCGTAATGTATTCGCAAGTACTTAATATTAACGGGAAAAATTCGAATTTCAACGAATTACTTTGTTTCTACTTTTTTAAAACATTTTTGATAGCGTAGGTCTTTTTTATAACGCATATAACAAATCGAGAATTGTTGAAAAAAAAAAATAGGATTCTATACATTTCGGTTGGTTCGGAACATTAATTAATATTTTTGTAATCCCCAAATCATTTATTGCTTTCGAATGGGATGTCTTTTTTTCATCCGCAAAAAAGATATCTTACAGCTCTCGAAAAACGGCGCATAAGACATCTTATGGATATCTTACAGATATCTTTCAAAGATATTTGGATGCTTTTTAGATACTTTTTCGAATATCCAGCTCTGGGTGAAGATATCTATCAGATATCTTTTAGACATCTTTTTGCTGGGTGGGTACATACACTCAATTCGACTAATAGATCCATCTGCATCAATGGTAATAGATTTACATTTGAAAAATAACTATTTACTTCTAAATAATGATGAAGTTGACTGCATTAACTCAAGTGAAGCAATTAAAACCTTCATTAACGATTGTGAGTGGATCTGTTTCGAAGTTTAGATGACATGTTACGTGATAGTTTGCAGAAAGATGGATTAAAAGTGTTACTTTCAGAAACAGAGGGTAATAATTATCCTAAAGTCCTTGAAAGTAATAAGATAATACAACGAATAATATTTTTTATCGAAAACTACAATAAAAAAAAAACTGAGAAGACTGTTTTACATAAGAAGGATGAGAGTCACTATTTTGTTGAACAATGATGAGTTTCAGTTTGTCTTATTGTTATAGAATATTTTAATTTTACTTCGATAAAGTGAATTTTGTTTTTTTTTGTGATTAATTGTTTAATCAAAATAAAAGTACTAGTTTTAAAATATTAGATAATTTTTTAATTGACTATCACAAATTTCCCTAATACTTTGTGCGCTTCTTACCTTAGCTGTGTTGCCACATCTTTTACAGTCTTCTCCGCCATAACTAAAAAATGTCAATATTTTTTAAGTTTAAGCGAGAATATCTTTTGAACGGTATTGTAAGTTAGCTTGAATTTTGTCATCAACTATTACTATACATATTTACGTACTGTGTTAGTTTTCGAACGATTTTCTTGGGCTATTTAAATTTAATTAATGTGGATTGGAACACAAAAATAGTTTCCCGTATACCATACATGTTAAAACTATTTATTTTGAATTAATTGTTTTTATATTTTCGTGTCGTAAATAATTACGAAAATGTAGCCAATCGCAGATAATGGCTCAGAGAATCATTGTGCAAAATTTAAAATAAATCGGTGGAGAAAAATTTTTCATGACAGCTACCTCAAGTTCTGCGAAGGAGAATTTTTATCTTCTCCTACAAAAACTGGTACTAATCATTTATCGTGAATAGACACGAACTCTCATTGTTAATGTTTAAATTTGTTGTAGGTTAAAAACGGGTTATACGAAAACTTTCAGTTTTTTCTAACCTGCCTTTTTTTTTAATGGAGTTACTAACCATAGAAAATGAGTAAAAACCTACAATAGGCCAAGCTGTGGAGAAATGATGCAAAAGTGAGTGAATTTCCTAGAAATAACTTTTGAGAAACAAATAAGTTGCTACCAATTATCGACCAATTTGAGAATGAAAAAAATCTTACGACTTTTTCTTGATTTCTGTGCAGTTTTAAGACGCCACTAATTTCATTTTTTTTTACATAATGAATGATAACATTTAACACCGCATTTCTTCTGTAAATAATATAAATAAAATATCGAAATTCTTAAAATTCGTTGAAAATAATTTAATGATACTGCAGACAATTCATAAATTTCACTTTATCAATTGAGCAAAGCTTGGTGCAAGTAAATGATTTCAGCGATGTTTTGTTACGTAGACAACTTTTATTTTTATGTACATCAATTTCAGTGCGTTGTAAATATTCGACAGAGAATTACTTCCTCATTGAATCATTCAGAACTTTTTTTTATGAAAAATATTAACTCGTATTATCATGCGAAAATAAAATAAGATATATATATATATATCTATACATGAGCGATTTACTACTGACCTACCCTTTCATCACGAAATCACCACAACTACAAGTTCGATCGACTCAAAATTCGACATTATTGTGACTTTCCCAACATATATGCATATATCTACCCGCATACATATATACACCCAAGATATAGACATATATCTATAGACACTCACAGAGAACTGATTTTAATTGTATCATATCTGAAATATTTTATTTGTGTATCACTAGTAATATATCAATAATACGGATAAATCAAAATTATAACATTAAAAAAATACAATCTAAAAGACGAACTAAAATTGTATTCTTTAGTTCAGTTCTGAATTCATTACAGACAGAAAAAATTTAAACACAAAGATGTTTTATAAAATCGTAAAACTCTCTCTCTCTCTCTCTCTGTAAGTAAAGTTTGACGTGTTTTTCTGTGCTCCTATATTCAGTGCTCTTTCTGCCTATTTTTGCCCTCGGGCGCTTTTTGTTTCAGTTCTTGTGCATGCATAAAAGTGCCCTGTACATCTTGAGTCATTCGATTGTCCTGGCATTTGCTTCTTTATCATCCTATCTACTTTTTATGGTGCCGGGTGTAACTTTAGAGGTTATCGTTGGCTGCTGTCTGTGGTATTCTATCTCTCTTCACCTCTTCACTGTGGCGCTCCTGTGTGTGGCACGACTTCTACGTCAATCACCGCTGCTAGCTTATCTGATCTGCGGTCGATAATAACGGGGCCTTATCAACTTATCAACTGCTACCGGCGTCGGCTAGTAAGGCTACTTTTCAATCTTTCTCCTACTGCATGCACTCGGCTGCCTCACTTCTGCTGCAATGTCTCTGCCACTTGGAACTGCTCCTGCTACCGCTCACCAGTCTTCCGAAGACTCCGATTCATCAGTTGCTTTCTCTGTGGCCTCCTCATCTGCATCTAAGCGTCCACTGAGTGGGGACGAGGATAAAGACAAGCTATTTGTGAAGCCTAAACGCACTAGGGGACGTAAGCCTAAAAATGCTGATGCTGCTGGCACCCTCACAGTACCTCCGCCAGGTTCTCTCAGTATGTCAGCTCTCACAGCCACTACTACAACCGCGACAACAACAACTACCACGACTACTTCAACTGCTTCATTTGCTGCCTTATCCACCTCTACTACTTTAGCAGTCTCGACGCCAATCTGCTCTAACCTCATCACCTCTGCTACCTCTGCGACCGTCACCTTTGAAATGCTCATGGAGGGTATCAATGCTACTCGTGCAAGCTGTGAACGCAATAGCTGCTTGCTAGAGTCTCTATCTGGACTTCCTGCTAAGGTTGATGCTAACTGCTTGGATATCGCTGCTCTCAA
This sequence comes from Chelonus formosanus, assembly GCA_028641665.1. Lineage (NCBI taxonomy): Eukaryota > Metazoa > Arthropoda > Insecta > Hymenoptera > Braconidae > Chelonus > Chelonus formosanus. The sequence goes on from CM054002.1 coordinate 7,252,582, forward strand.
AGCTGCCAATAAAGAGCGCGAAGCCGAATATCGCGGCGTCAAGGCTTCTCTTGCTCAGCTTGAGGACAAATTTGCCAAACTAAGGGCGTCAGTCAACGCTTTCACTCACCCACGTGAGACTGGGTCTGCTACTACCAACTACGTCGACGTCTCTCGCCTCACTGCTGCTTCACAATCTCAAACGGCCTGTCTGCAACGACTTCTTCATTCCAAGCAGGAGTCACACGAGCTAGTAATCAGTGGACTTCCAGACGTAGATACTTTTACTGAGCCCCTACCACTGGTACACGCTCTTCTTGGTGCGCTAAAAGTCTCGCTTCTGCCATCCGACACCATTGAAGCACGGATTATGAGAAAGCGTCCTGATCCTAATGCTGCTCCCTCTTCCGCTGTACCTGCTTCATCATCTGGACCTAGAAACGGTGCTCCTCGCATCTCCGTCGCAGTTAAATGCTCACATTGCTCTTTTGTCACTGACGTCATTAATGCTAAGCGTAGCGCTGGTACTATCAAACTCTCTGCGCTTGACATCTCTGCCCTGAGTGGTGCTGCTTTACCTACTACTGCTGGGACCTCAGATTTCATTATCAATGTCAACGAACTCCTGCCCCACGCTACTTTTAAACTGTTACGTAAAGCTAAAGCAGCGCTCAAAACCAAAGGCTTCAAGTATGTTTGGGCACGCAACCTCATTGTGCAAGCCAAGTTCTGCGACGGAGGCATATCGCACATCGTCAACAGCTCTCTCGACATAGACAGACTCATTGCATTATATTGCCCTGCTGAACAATGACTGCCTCTTACTTGCAACACCTCTATCATTCAACCATCTACTACTAGCTCCATCAAGCGCGACTGTGCTCTCAATATCTGCTGCCTCAACTCCAACTCACTGCGCTCTCACTTGGACCCCATTAAAGTCTATCTTGACAGTATACCGGCAGTATGTCATGCTCTAGCGATAACTGAAACTTGGCTCAGTGAGGATATACCAGACTCTGTCATTGCTCTCCCAGGATATAACATTCTACGCAATGACCGTAATGTCCATGGTGGTGGTGTTGCCTTATATGTTCATGAATCCTGCACAGCTTCTATACTCGCCTCCTCTGACCATACATGGACTGGAAAACCGGGCCAGTTGGAATACATCTTCTGCGAGCTCAATATCAAAGGGATTGCCCCGGTGTTTGTTGCAGTTATCTATCGCCCCCCACATGCTCCTTTCAACACCCCGCAAGAGTTTGCCTCTGTTCTTGCTGGTGCTATGGATAGTTACAAACACAAAGTCATCCTTGGGGACTTTAATGCTGACCAACTTTCAAACAGTCATGATGCCAACTATATGCGCGCTCTTGCACTGGACCTTTCGCTCACGCTTGTAGACCATGGAGCTACTCACATCACTGCAACTTCTTCCACTTAGCTTGATCTATGCTACATTGATGAGTGTGACACCTTAATCACTGCAGGCAAATCACCCTCCCCTCTCGCTGCTGGTCATCATCTCATCTCAGCGTCACTAAGGCTCTCTGTTACCGCACCTCGTCCCAAGATCATTCGGTCTAGGTGTTTATCTCGTCTCAAGTTGCCCGATGCCACCAATGACTTCAGCTCTCTCACTCTTTCTATTGATTGTCCAGCTGGCTCTCCTACCGACATGCAAACCACCGCCTTCTGCTCCGACTTCATGCACCTTGTCGATCGCGATGCTCCTGTGAGGCAACTGACTGTCAATTCAACTAAACTGGCCCCCTGGCGGTTTCCTGCGCTTCGCGTCTTGGAACGTCGGGTCCATTTATGTTACCGACGCTATGCCAGGTTCAAACTACCCTCACTGCTTCATGTCTTTCGCGAAGCTAGAGCTATCTATCAACACAAACTCTCTACTGCACGTGCGGAATACTACAGGTCCAGGCTCGCCGGTCTTAATGGGGCCTTGATGTGGCGTGAGTTGACTCGTCTTTTTCTTATAACTTCCCAGTCTGTCATGCCGCTCACTGTGCCCGCTGAAGAACTCAACCAACATTTCACCTCTGTCTCTACCACTGCTCGCTCCTGTTCGCCTGAAGAAGTTGCAGCTGCTTCTGCCCATCTCATCTCTCCTATGCACACATTCCATCTTTCCGAGGTTTCTGCTCATGAAGTTCAGGACGTCTTGATCTCCATCAAATCTGACGCCATCGGTGCCGATGGTATTTCCCGCAGGATGATTCTCTCAACCCTGCATCTTGTCTTGCCGCTGATCACTCAACTCTTCAATTCGTCACTCAAGAATTGTATCTTCCCTGCTGTCTGGAAGCGTGCTCTCATCGTGCCGATCAACAAAGTGAAAAGCCCAAAAACACCGAGCGACTACCGTCCTATTGCTCTGCTGCCTTTCTTGAGCAAGGTCCTCGAACGCCTGGTCTACGATCAGCTGTCCACTTTCTTCTTGCAACATAACTTGCTAGACCCGCATCAATGTGGCTTCAGACCTGGGCACAGCACGCAGACAGCCCTGCTGCGATTAGTTAATGACGTGCGAGCGAATATTGACAGTCGTCGAGTCACTGTTCTCATTCTTTTTGACTTCTCCAAAGCATTCGACACTGTCAACCACTCGCTGCTACTCGCCAAACTTGCTAAACTGGGGCTCTCGACGGAAACCATCGCTTGGCTCCACTCCTATTTGTCTGGTCGCACGCAGGCGGTAAAACATCATGATGGCACTCTCACGTCTTGGAGGCAAGTCAATTTGGGCGTTCCTCAGGGCTCCATACTTGGTCCGCTGCTCTTCTCGGTCTTCATAAATGACATTGGTTCCTGCATACGTGAGGCTGCACACCTTCTCTACGCTGACGACCTACAGATCTATCGCAGCTGTGCGCCTAATGATCTCCCTGACTGCTTTCTTCGCTTAAACCGCGACATCCAACGTATCTCCGACTGGGCATTGATCAACGGCCTCAACCTAAACCTAGGGAAGACGAAAGCTATCATTCTTGGTGCTCGTCGGTTCATCAACGACATTAATAGTTGCCCGTTACCATCTTTGGGACTTAATGACCATCTCATACCTTTCGTTAGCTGTGTGCGCAACCTCGGAGTGCTGCTTGATTCCAAACTTTCATTTACAGACCATGTGCGGTCTGTAACTAAAAAAGTTAACTCTGCTTTTCACCAGCTATACAGTATTCGTCGCTACACCGACATCGGACTTCGTCGGACTCTTGTGAATGCATTGATTCTACCGCACATCCACTACTGTCTGCTAGTGCTACAGGGCGCGGGTGCTGTTCTTGACCTCAAGCTTCAACGTCTCATCAACCGTGGAGTCCGCTTCATCCTTGGGCTGCCTCGCGATGCATCAATCTCGCAGGCCCGCCGTGATCTCGGCTTCCTGACTATTGAGGGCTATCGCAGGCTGTTTCTCGGTCCTATCATCTACCGAGCAGTACATGCGCACTAACCTTCATACCTGGCTGAGTTACTCAGTGTCTATATCTCCAGTCGCCCTAGCAGGCAGCGATCTAGCACTGTCCACCTTGTCATCCCAAGCTACCGCACTGACACCTTCAAAGAGTCTTTTTCTGTCGTTGCACCACGACTCTGGAATGCCCTACCTGATCATGTCAGGCTCGCTACCACAGTCAACTCCTTTAAATCGCTGCTGAGAAGCTGGCTGTCTGAATTGAATGTGGGCTAGGGTGATGCCATGGCACTACCACCCTACACTGTCATGTCATTTATTTACTTACTGCTTATGTATTATTTTTGTTGTGTATTTTCTTTTTTCTTTTTTTGCTCTTATTCTCATTGCTTACTGTACTCTGTATGTTAATTTGTTTAATTCCCTAAACAATAAACTCTTTATCTAATCTAATCTAATCTAATCTCTGTAAGTAGTGTACATGAGTTTTTCTATTTTTCCTGCGATATTCTAAATTTTTCTCCTGTTCTCGTGCCTGCGGACTTTTTAATTGCAGAGTTGCACATGCTATTTAATGCAGCCTTTCGAGCTGCATAATTGCTTCAATGGGGAGTTGCTTGCTTGGTGCCTAATTTCATAAATTTCTTTGGCTTCCTGTCATCCTTTGGAATTTGAGGTTATTTGCTATCTTACACATAAACTGCTGCGGTCTCTTTCTTTGTGTGGCGCTATTGCCGGTGGTGACACTTAGAGTCCTGAACTCCTACGATTGTTACACTGTGAATAAAGAAGGTTTCCTATCAACCACTATTGTGATCGATAAATTAGGCATAATATCAATCGTCATACTTACAATTGTCCTTAATGATGGAAAATGAGAAGGAAAATGAAGTAGCAGGTGAGACTGATGGAGTCCCCGAACATTCCGATGGTATCACTCCATCTTCACCAGCTAGGTCTGATTCCTCTGCTCACTCGTCCAAATCAGGAAAACGTGCGCGTAGCCAAGTTGGAGATTGTGAACCTCTCGAGCTACCGCCACCCAAGAAACCTGCCAAATTTACTCTCCAGCATGTGATGGCTGCCATTGGAGGCATACGCACAGCCATTGATGACTAATTAGCTGTATTAAAAGGTCACAGTACATTGCTTCCCACCCTGCCCGACATTCAAGCTAAAGTTGATGCCAGCTGCCAAGACGTCTCGGCACTTAAGACCACTACTACACCGCTTGAGGTGGAAAATGAGAAACTAAAGAACAAGCTAGCTGAGCTCACAAAACGCATAAGTAGATTGGAAGCTGGTGCTGCGTCTACGTCAAATCCAACACTATCAATACTCATGTCAGCTACACAGCCTAACACAGCATGTTTACAACGCCTGGTGCAACACTGTACCTCTGTAGCTGATTTGGTCATCTCTGGCATACTGTCTAGTGAAAACTTGGCTGATCTACTTCCAATTGTGACTAAAGTATTGAGGGTACTGAAAATTTCTACTACCCAAAATTGTCCACTAGAAACACAAATAATGTGCAACGCGCATTCACCTGATTCCACACGATCCTCTAATGCTGCATCTGCTGAGTCGACTCCTGTTGCCCCTGCACAAGCTTGTTAACACACCTCTGTAGCTATAAAATTTCCTGACTCTCGCTTTGTCCAAGCAGTACTAAATGCTAAGCACAAACACGGTAAACTGCTATACTCTGCGCTCAATAAACAACATGCCACCGTGAGCTGTTACCATCCAAAACCTGTCAGTTGCTTAGTAAGACCAAAGCAATACTTAAACCGGTCGGGTTTAAGTTTGTCTCGGCCCGTAGTGGTGTGGTATGTGCCAAATTGGATACTGGTGAGATGACGCATATAGTGAACAACCAGAATAACATTGGAAAGCTTGCTGACCTGTATAAGTCCCGCCTTACATGACTATGCACTTCAAATTCTTCTACTCTGCCGCCAACTTCAGTGCTATCCAGATCTCTGGTTTTTGTCTCTCCTGTGGCTGCATTAACTACACGTTCCTCTGGTGCTTCTACACATATCCAACCTGTGCATGACCTCAAATTCTGCTGTCTCAACTCTAACTCTCTACGTGCACACTTAGACGCTATCTTGGCAGCTGGGAAAATACTGTTCACCTTCTAGTCATCACAGAAACTTGGCTCTCTAAAGATATTCCTGACTCTATGATAAGATTATCCGACTATACCATACTAAGAGAGGATCGTAATGTACACGGAGGTGGCATCGCATTATCTACCCGATCGCTGAATAAACTGGCCAATAAATATGAGTTACGTAAATTGACAGGGTGTTGTTACTCGTCTCTCGCCACCAAGCAGTTTAACACCAATGAATGTGGTGCCAGGTTTTGTGACTTCTTCATGAAGCACGTAGATACCGAAGCCCCGCTCAAGATCAGCACTGTCAACTCTTCTAAGCATGCCTCGTGGCTTGATGTTGAGCTATATTCTCTTGAAAGAGAAGCAAAACAAGTCTACAGATGCTATAAGCGCACTAATCACGTGTCTCATCTTCTTGCCTTCCGCAAAGCGCGTGCTCTCCATCTGCAGCGAACGTCTATAGCTCGTGTCGAATACTACAAAGCACGACTTAGTGGTCTGTCTACTATTGGTGTGTGGAAGGAGCTAAAAAACTTGGCTCTGCTGAGCACTACAGCTGCGTCGACATCACTAACAGTTAATCCGGAGGAGCTGAATCGCTATTTCGCGTCCATTTGATGCGAGTTGCCAGGTTAAGTCTTCATCGCTGAGCCACCTGCCGATCCAGATGCTGCAACTTTTAATTTTATGCGAGTTTCTGAAGAAGACGTGAGAAAAGCCGTACTCTCGGTCAAATCTAATGCTGCTGGCTATGATGGTATCTCACGCAAGATGATTTTGCTACCTCTCTCTTCCATCATTGGCTATATCACCCATCTGATCAACTTATCTTTTGATGGAAATATGTTCCCGTCAATCTAGAAAAAATCGCTGGTTCTGCCGATCAACAAATTTAGTTCACCGGCTGCACCGACTGACTATCGGCCTATTGCCCTGCTGCCTTTTCTCAGCAAAGTCATTGAGAAACTAACTCATGAGCAGTTGGTGCAGTTCCTGCGCACTTCAGACCAGCTCGACCCTTATTAGCGTGGCTTCCGCCCTGGGCACAGCATGCAGACGGCACTTATTCGGTTGATTAATGACATCAGAGCCAACATGGACTCACGCAACCTAACCGTGCTTGTCCTCTTCGATTTCTAGAAGGCGTTCGACACTGTGTCTCATCCACTGCTGCTCAACAAACTCTCTAATCTAGGCTTGTCTGTCGCGTCGTGGAAATGATTCCAGTCTTACCTCGAGCACCGTCATCAGGCAGTCAAGTGTACTGATGGCACGACAACGTCTTGGTTACCGCTGGGCGCTGGTATGCCGCAGGGATCCATACTTGGATCGCTGCTATTTTCTCTCTTCATCAATGATGTTGGCTGCTGTATCAAAGAAGTCAGGCGGCTCCTGTACGCTGATGACCTCTAAATATATATGAATTGTTCTGCCAGTGACGTCAACAACTGTTTCATTAAGCTCAATAAAGATATTCAAAGGATCATAGATTGGACTAGTGCCAACAAACTGTGCCTGAACCTTAGCAAAACCATGGCTATCATATTTGGAGCTCGGCACAACTCTGTTGTCCCGATTGTTAACTGTGTGCGGAATCTCGAGGTGTACATGGACTCCAAGATTACCTTCACCGATCATGTGCGTCATATCACTAACAAAGTCAATGCTAGATTTTACCAGCTATATAACATTCGTAAATATACTGGCCTAGCACTACGCAGGATACTCATAGGTGCTTTTGTAATGCCTAATCTTTTTTAATGCCTGGTGGCACTCCAAGGAATCGGAGTCGTTCTGGATCTGAGGCTACCGCGACTGATGAATAGGGACGTTAGAATCATGATTGGACTCCCTCATGATGCACCCGTCACCCAGGCTAGCCAGAGCTCACACTGACTGGCTATTGAAGATTATAGAGACCGGTTTCTGGGAACTATCACCTACAATGTCATCACAAACGGCACTTCCTCGTATTCGGCCGATTTGTTATGTGAGAGGACTACTGGCAGACTTTTAAGAGGTCAAGAGCGTCGACGTTCCCTGGTGGTATCGTTCTGTAAGACTGACACCTATCGCTCTTTTTTTGCTGCTGTAGCACCTCGTCTGTGGAATGAGCTACCGCACTTTATCACGGCAAGCACCTCAGTTGACTGCTTTAAAGTCCATTTAAGAGCATTGCTTGCGGAACGAGAGAAACTAAGGCTGTAGAGTATTATTCCTGCGTCGTCTGACGTCGGTGCACCTGCTTTTCTAGTCAATGCCTCACTATTATTATTACTTTTACACTGTTTATTAACTTTCACACTTATTCTTCTGTATAATGCTTTCTTATTGCTTTTATCCTTACACTGTATTATTGCGCTGCATGTCACGGCTTACTGAGAGCCAGTGCTGTAAATAATATTTTGCCTATTTTCATCCTTGTCAATGTTGTCTGTTAAACATTGTAATAATTTGTGTATTTTATTTGTTCAAGCTTCTAAACAATAAACTCTCTCTCTCTCTCTGTAAGTACTGTTTGACGTGTTTTGAGTGCTCTGTTTTCTGTGCCTTTTTTCTGCCTCTTTCGCCTTCGCCTCTTTCGCCGAGCACCTTCTGGGCTAATTTTCGTGCTCGGGCATCTTTCTACTCATCTCATTTACCGCTTTTTGTGTGCTTGGCGGCTCTTTGGAGGTTATTGTTGGCTGCTGTCACTCATCGTTCCCTCGCACTTCCTTGTTGGCGCCTCTGGTTGCGGTGGAGTTTGGTACTGCACTGACTGTGCGTTGATCCATTGATCGATAACTATGGGGCCCTTTTAACTGCCTTTGTGGTCGGCATAGAAGATTACCTATCGATCTCATTATCATCGCTACTCGAAAATCTTCACACCCCTCAACTATGCCTTCTGACAAGGACGTGGATCGACAATCTGGTGACTCCGACTCTTCAGCTACTTCCTTAGCATCTACTAGTCCATCGAAATGGCCACACAGTGGCGGTGAGGCCAGGGATAGACAATTTATACGGCCTAAGCGCAAAACAACGCGCAAGACTGAAGATACTGTAGCAAAGACTTGTACCTTGCCTACCACGCTGCCTCTCACTGTCACTAGTGCATCTGAGGGCACATCTACCATTGCTACTGCTACCTCTTCTTTAACCTACACTTCCACCCTCCCTACTGCGACTGTTTTGAGTTTGACTGGCACTATTTCTACCTTCACTACTGTTCCAACTGCCACTCCTGCTACTCTTGAAGCTCTCTTGGAAGGTATCAACGCCATTCGTACTGATGTGGCAGTGCTTCCTGCATTATCTGCCAAAATTGAAGCCACAAGTAGAGATGTTGCCGACCTGAAGGTTACTAATGCCAAGCTCGAGGCCGAAAACTGCCTTGTCACGAAGAGGTTAGTTAAGCTTGAAGAGCAGGTTAAGGACTTAGTGAAGTCAACCTCGCTGGGATCAAACGCGACATCTTCAACCACTTATGCTGAAGTCACACGCCTTGCTGCTGCTACTCATTCGCAGACTACTTGTCTTCAACGCATTCTTCAGTCAAAACAAACTGTGCATGAGTTTGTCATAAGTGGTCTGCCTCTTGTTTCCTCCTCTAATTTCACTGAGCCGCTGCTCTTTGCTTGTGCTGTCATTGCTGCCCTCAAGGTTGAATTACAACCCAGTTATTAGCACTAATCTTGTATCAAGATATTTAAGAATTCATATATCTCGCACAAAAATGATAGATAAATAATTAGAGTACTAAACAGAATTATTTTCAAGCAATTATTATTGACAGAAAACAAAAAGCTATTAAAAGAATCGCATTAAGCATAAGTTATTAAGTTTTTCCATACGCGATTCAGTTAAGTTTAAGCAAACAGTTAACAGTTTTTAAATGCTCTGAAAATACTGTCAGGTAGCTAATTACTTGTGGTATTCAGCGATTACGGGTAAATTACATATGGCACAGCGAATACACTTAATCTACAAGTAAAATAATTGCAGATACTCGCGCAGACTCTAAATACAAAGACGCACACGTAAAATGCTTACACCCTTCGTTTTCTTTGTCAAAAACGCAACAAGAATAGCCTTAGGGCTGTGAAATGCTCACTGATCTCGAATCCGATCAAGAAGGTGAGATGCTCATGCTTGATAGACATGTACCGATGATTGTGCCTCACCAATTTTAAAATTTATTAATTCATTTTACATTTTTTTTTCTTTGTTGAAAAAAAAGGATAGATGGCGCGACCTCTCGGCCCATTCTGCCATAGAATATAAAACTCTGACGATATATTAGCCAGTTCTTACAGAATAGCGTGAGATATAAATGGATATTCACAGTAATTATTCTCTTTCACATTTTTTGTAACTTATAAGAACTTCAAACTAAGAGCAAGAATACCTTGCTGATATGTTTGGCAATTGCTACATCACAGAGACCTATGAACACTTAAATATTAATACTAATACTATTTATAAATTTGGCTATAGATGCAACAATATTATAGCCTATGCTGTGCAACAAGGATTTAACACAGTAAGGTGGTAAATAGTACATTGCTCACTAAGAGAGCAAAGTATGATATTCTGACCTGTGTGTAAAATTGCATCCCGAGCCGAAGGCAAGGGTGGCAAACACCCAGTTAAGGATATCTTACTTTGTTCCCGTGGCGAATATACTATTTTTTATCATACCATTGTCCAAATTTAAAGTTTATTGTCTGTTTTGAGGTTGGACAAGCGACGTTCTCTCTCTTGCAGAGAAAGACAACCCCCGTCTGGGCATGCGCACAGACGATTTTTTGTCTTTTTGTGCGGGATAGAATACGTCACTTTGGGATCTGGAAACAGGGAGTAAATTTTAATTTTGAGTGGGGAAATGAGAAAAACTTCATTTTTAATGAGATCTTTTTCAGAAGGAACTCTGACATCTTCATATAAATCATACTGCCAGAATATGTGATTAGGATATTCAACTTCTATTTTACATTCACAGAGATTGGAACTTAAAAGTTTAATCTTAAATAAACTGTCTTTAAGACATGTGTGATTGCTACGTAATCTACTAAAGGCTACTATAGACTTCCTACGAAAAGCATGACAGCGAAACAATGATGTTGCCTTTTCTTAGTAATAATTCTTAAAATAAAGATAAAAGAGAGTATGAGATAATAGATAAGTGAATGCATGTGGCACTTATCTTTCTCTACTATTGATTACTAATCATCTTATTCAGTAATTATTTCGATTATTAATCATCTTTACAGTAGCTTTCAGTTTATTATCCCCACTCAGTTTATAGTAGCTATGTTCACACTTAACCAATTTTCTCTAGATATGTAAACATTCTCTGTGATTGTTAGTTTGTTTTGTGAACATATCGACATATCAAAAAAATTTTCTACTGTACTTTTGAGACCGAACGACTTGTTGCCGATGACTTAAATCTGATTGGTCACCACCTATCTTTAATATCTCTGAAAATATTTGTTAAATGCAATTTTTCCTGAGGCATTTTCTGTTCAGTTTTTTCACGCTAAATATTGTGGTGTCCTCTGAGTACGTCATTGTTTCAAACCCTGTATAAGTTGAGCAAAAGCTTTCTAAATTGTACTGGTAGAATTTGTGTCATTTTATAGCCTATTCGATCTAAACCCGGGCTTGACTCCGTCCTTACGGAGCTACAGCTATTTCAAGTTTATCCATTGTAAAAGACAGATTTTCTCATTACTAAGGGCCGCAGCTTCCTCCTTCACCTATGTTGGACGTAATTAGTCGATTGCAGATTTAACTTCTTCAACGAGCTCTACATTATATTCATTAGAGCAATTTGACTTGCCTCAACCTTTCCTCAAACCTCTTAACTTGTCTTGACTCGCGCGAAAATTCTAAAAATATGCTTTTTCAATTGACCCAATTTTACTTTTAGCTTTGGCCTCAGTCTGTTTATATAACTGAAAAATCATTAACTGAGGGAAACTTTTTGAGCCGATTAAATTCAGCCTTTCTAACTCTCACTGACCGTTTGCATACTATATTCCAAAATTGTGCTGTAAGACTTTTGCCCGAATTCTTAACTCCTTTTCTCCTCTCTCTATGGATAGAAAAACCCTTCCAAGGAGAATAACTAGAAACGCAGTCACTGATAATAGCGACAAACGTTGACTACTTTACTTGGATATCTAAACTGTCATTATAAACAACCTCTCTAGCTCCTTCACTTTGAGCTTGTAATGATTCAATTACTTCTTCCCACTCAGTCCTAACATCATGCTGTTCAAACGAAGGGCGAATCCGTAGCTTTGAATCACCATCTTTATTTACTTTAATAGAAATTGGATAGTGAGGAATGGTGCATTGTCAATAGTCATAATTTTGTGGATCTCTTCTGATTCAATTATACTGAAACAGTTCTTATCTAGTGCCCGATCTTCTCCTCTGCCATTTATACATTTTACATTATATGATTCTTCGAAGAGTGCATGTCATTACCACAAATGAGACATCTTTCTCTGTTCTTACAAAACTTTGACGTATGACCTATTCTTCCACACCCATAGTAACTTCTGACAGCAGGAATGAACGGTGTAATACCCACTTTAGTTTTCCATAAGTACACACATCTGGTAAACCTTGATTACGACAAGTCAATAGAACTGAGAAAGTATCTTCCCATCTGACTGTACCTTCCAAACGTACTTTCCTCTTCATTTGTGATGCTTCTACGACTTTCAGCTCGGAATTAGGACTATTCATCTTTTCCTTCAAAGACTCGGTTGATAAATCCAACGGAATATGTCGCATTACTGCCTTTCTGAAGACTGCTATCCAAGGAACAAAAGCTTGAAAACCGATATGTTTTAAATAGGAATTAGCTAATAATCTATAAGCCATATCACGCAAATGACGTGTAACTAAACACACTTTTTTTGACATCGGTTCTAAGAGATCATACTCAATTAGTCCTCTTCTTAAACTACGTGCTACCTCAAAAGCTATTAAAGGTTTATCTCCCTGATCAGTTTGTTTCTTCAAATGGATCACAAAGATCCCCTTATCACTCTTCTCAAACTGGAAAATTTTTTCCGGCAAAGTATTTTCCTTACTCGGATTGAAATTCTTATCGTTGCTGCTAACTCAATCGGTAATATTTGTACTAGCTTTCTAACTGCATACACTCTCAGAAGATGCCAAGTATCCCGCTCTTCTCTCCGTAATGGACTTCTACTTTTGCTTCTTCTTCCTATATCAGAATCATGAGAATCCGTTGACAATTCCTCCTCACGCCTACTTTTCTTATTTTTCTCCTCCCTTCTTTATGGCTCTATGTTTACTTCATCAACTAAACTTAGATATAACGACGAGTTTATGAGCAACGATTCATTTCCCCCACTGTTCTGTACCTACATGTGGTACACGTGCCCACGTGCACGTAGCAGATCAAAATCTCACTTTTTAGTTTATTCCACGAAATAATAGGCAACAAATTACTTACAGGTACTTGCACGAGTGAACCCTTGCAAGTAAATAAATTGAAGTGTACTTGAACACTCTTTGAATCGATAATTTAGTTATTTTTCCACCAAAGAATTTTTAAAACCTCTGCTCTCAACTTTTTCTAAACCGCAAGTCTCTTATTTTACATTTACGTTTTCTGACATAAATTTGCCATCTGGCTGCGTAAAGCAAACTAAGCAAGCACACACGGACTATGCCTATATATATGTCCGATCAGGCTAGTTTCAAATACTTGAGTTTTGTGACCTAACCCTCACAATGCGATAACGTGGGAGAGTTGAAAATCCTAGTTAGAGAACAGAAAATTTTTTTAAATTAAAAAAAAAATATAACGCTAACAGATTTTCTACATGTGATCAATTTTTTCGAAATCATCGCATCTTTTTCTGAAAGAAACGTCCAATCGCAGGGCGTGTATATAAAATTTCTTAATTACTTCGCACCTGGACTGGACTATAGATTTTTATTTAATAAGTAGGTGACATATATTCCTATGTCTATATATCTCTACTTGATCTACTACCGACGTAACTTCGTTATAAGTACAACCAGCAAAAATCATCTCATAACTTGCATAGAGATACAGTAGTGCCTCGTCGTGATGTAAGAGCGACGTGGCGGTAATTGCAGTAATTTTCGCTTAATGCACGAGGCGTCACCGTATCTTTTGAACAGTAAATATATAAAATTTTGCAGAAATGACTATAAAAGATTATTAATCACTGTTAACAGCCCAAAATTATCTAAAGCAATTAAATGTTTTGTAAACAGTTAGAAAAATATTCATTTCTGATCCGAAAAGAAATAAAGGCTCTAGATATGGTAAATGTTGGAAGAATGAACACAGATTATTATGCATCGAATTTATGATGAAAAATTTTCATGGAAAGTGGATCGTAAGTTTCTTTTGATACTAATTTTTTTTATACATTTCGCAATTTTTTATAAAATATACTTTTATTTTCTCCTTTGTTTTTTAACTTTATCGTTTAATTTCCTCAATTTTTAGAAATCATTCTTGATTTGTAACAAAAACAAGACATTTCTAATCGATTATCTTGACTTCTTAGCGCTGTTACATTTAGCAAAATGATGGAAATTGTTTGAAAATTACAAAACATAAACTTTTTGAAAAAATGAAACAAAATTATTTGTTTCGATAAAATATATATGTTTATCAGCTCTTCATGCTTGTTGTCACTTGTTCAGATTCCACAGGATTTCAAAGCAAAAAAAAAGAAACCCTTATCATGTGTTTTAGCAATGTAGCGCTTACTAAGACAAAAACTCCTGTAATATTTTTTAAAATAAAAGAACAAATATTTATTATTAAAAATTCTGTTTACTTTTTATTTTGAGGAGAAATTACACTTAACCTCTTAATCTTCGATGAATTTTTTTTTTAAATATTAAATAAAAGCAAGCTATTATTCTATGAAAAACGGCATGATATGAGATGTAGTCACAAAGTTATGGTATCGTCTGCCGCCACTAAAAGCAACTGAATAGGTAAAATCGGTTGATGTACAACGGATCTTGAGCTTTTAACCTTTTCTAAAGCATATTAACTGGGCTAATGAGATATTATCTACAGAATGATCTAAAATTATTATCACAAGGGTAACATGTAGAAACTAGAAAGAATTGGAAACAGATTGGCTTTTTCCAATTTTGTGAATTCCCAAAAATGGAAAAGTTATAAAATAATATAAACGACCAATCAGATAACGAAGATAAGAAGAATAAGTTAACCAGAGAAGGAAGACTTCATCGATAAAAAATTGATTACCGTGTATAAGATTGCAAAGTGACTAATATCACTCAGCAAGAATTTCAATTGATTTCTTAACCATAACAATAGGTAAACATTGAAATGGACAATTTCTCATGTAAAAGATGTTATCCTTGATTATTGAGCGCAAATAGACTGCACACATAAAATGATACTTAGAATTAAAAATAATTCTACAGCTTTTTTTAATATTATTTAAAAATAATTTTGAAAGACTTAGGAATGAAATTTCTTTACTATTTTCATTGTTTTAGGAACTAAATTACTATTTACTTATAGACTACTTACTTTCAGACTTTCTCCGTGACTTTTTCCTGTACTTTCTCCGGGACTATTTCGATCTACTTACGCATACACCCTTCTTTTCTCTAGAAGAAAACGTCCTGGAAAAAGTCCCGAAAAAAGTCATGTTACATGTTACCCTTGTCATAATAATTTTAGATCATTCTGTAGATAAATAAAATCAAAGTGTCTGTCTGTGATGTTTGAAAAACTGCTTTGAAAAAGGCTCAGAGGGTTATTCTCGCACTGTTAAAACATAAATAATCATTTTTAGGATTTTTGTGTGTGTGTCTGTCTGTATGTCTGTCCGAGGTAATCTCAAAAATGGCTGAACCGATTTCGAAAACGGATATCTATGCAATATATACAAATTCTTCGAACGCGATATTTTTCCTTTTACTGTTAGAAAGTTACTAAATATGTTGCATGTATAAATAATAATTTGTTGTTTTTAAATATTACAATCGTTATAAACACTGAAAAACGGGATCTATTCATCTACTTTTTGTTGATGTTAATTATTTATAGCGACTTGTTATAAAGTATGGAAAACGGGACCCATGCGATATATTTCAGTTCTTCCAAAGCGTAATTTCTTTTTCATTTAAATAAAGTTGAAAAACATATAAAATGGATATGAGCCTACTCTTTTCGCTTATAACCATTAAATTTGTTGTAAACAAAGGAAACGGGATCAATTCAACATATTTGAGTCTTTCTATGGCGCAATTTGTTCTTTTATTAAAATAAAGTTACTCACTAAGTGAAATGTATGAGAGACTATTCTTTTTGTTTAAAAATACTGGATTTGTTATTAGCATCATAAAAAAGACCTACGCTATGAACAACGTTGTATTGGAGCAGAAACAAAATCTCACGTTAAATTCGAATCTTTTTGTTCAATACTTGCGAGTACATTATGGTTTTGTCATTACTACGGAACTGCAATTGATGTTTGGGAGTGGCTTATGATTTAAACTACAAATGTACTATGTACAAATTTTCCAGATCAGTTTATCATCTTGTAACGTAATGATGCACATTACGCGGACGAAGTCACGGGAATCTGCTAGATCAATTATAAGATTCGATTTAATGATATAGTTTTTGATGAACAAGTGTATCGTAAAAAAAAGATGAGTCGTCCAGAAAATTCTCATCAATTAAGTCTAAATTTTTATACGAAATAAAGACTAACAAGCTTTAACGCTAAAATTGGGCCAGGCTTCATTCAATCCGTTCCTTTAAAAATTCGCCTTTCCGAAGTTGTTATACTTTTGCTTGAAAGTATTCTAAATAGTCGCTCTTTTCATTTATTCATTATTATTTTTTTCGTTATAATTGAATTATAATTAAATTTCTTTCATATCTTCTTTATAAAAATACTTTCGAATAAGTTTTGGTTCAAGTCGATATCTCAATCCATTTTTCAGATATTGAAAACAAAAAAAAATGCTTACATACGTACGTACGTACGTACACGGACACATCTTCTTAAAAGTTGGTCAGTATGCTTGCAAATATCTTGAAACGGGGAGATATGATGAAAATTCACATTTCACCAATTAACCATTTTCAATAACTTCCTAATAGGAAGTTTATAAAATGAAATTGAATCAAAAATTCACACCAAAAAAAAATTGAATCAACGATTAGCATGGCATTTGACACGATTCCTAAAATTTTTGTTCAATGAAAATTGGAGAGTTGAAATTTTTATCACCTACGAATTTTTAATCCTAGAGTCATTATAGACGTGGATATGGTGTGACGTTTTACTAATATATACACTAAGAAAATAATTTCGTTAAATGGAAGAATTTCATATTCAATCAATAAAAGAAACCCAGAGTATTTTCAAGATAACATTTAATTCAATCGAATAGTAGTGTTATTAAAAACACATTTCGTCATTCGTTTTGATGTAATGTCAAGTTTGAAAACAAATGAAATTTTATTTATTTGAATAAATAAAATGTTTTCAATTTAATATTTATAATTTAAAAAAAATATTCCTTCGCCACTACTTGAAATTTCGATGTAAATGATCGAATGAAATATTTTTTGTATGAAATAAATTTTTTTCTCAGTATAGTAACGTTAGGTTTGGTGGTTAGTAAATACTTGTACATGTTATTTTACCTTTCAAATCTTTACCTCTATGAAAGAGTAGTGGAAGACGATTAGCGCAGGCGTAAATTTCAGAGTTTCTGCTATTCCTACAGTACCTCCTTGTAAAAAGCTGTTCTACTCTCGTTTTCTTTGCTTTTCACCTTAAAAATAAGCTCCTGAAGTTCGAAAATCATATGCAATACTGATTAATCCTATTATTTGTTTTTTATTTCAATATGAACGCTGGTTTCAACTGGAAGGAATAGTTCATTTTTTGTCTATAATAAAATAAAATCAAGTGTAAAGTTTTTTCCATATTTGGTGTTTTATCTATTTGCTAAACATTTCCACTGGCAAAAGTATGAGTTTACTACTGGAAGAGGAAGAGGTTGATGGGTAAGTTAATTAATAAGATAATTAATTCTAAATCTTCATTTAGAGTGTGCACTATATACATGTGTTTCATGTGTACAAACTGAAAAATATTGTATCTGCGAAACCAATGTTGATATATTTTTTGCATAATCTTTCAATAATAAACATCATTTGTGAATTTGTATTTGACATTTTTACTTGAAATATGAATGAAATCATTCCGTATGTAATTAAAAGGATAAACTTCTTTGATTATAGTACTACAAAATCAAATTATAATAACGTTTTTTATAAGTTTGTTGTTACTATGCAAGAAATTTGGAACTAGACTGAATTAATTTATCATCTATTTTATTATCTAATTTTGTATGATATTTATACTTTAAATATCTCCTATTTCTTTACGAAAAACTCATTAAAGAAGAAACGCCTCTTATATTGAATTTAAGCTAAAAAATCATTAAATTTGAGGTAATAAAACTGATAAGTTTTTAATAGTTGTAAGCCTATTCCCTGTTAGTAACATTTCTTCAATCGATGAATGTCAGTAAATAAGAATGTGTTCACAAGGTGAAACTTTCCGTTCAGAATTAATGAAATATAGGTTATTATTTTCAAAATAGAAGAAAATCGTCACATTTTCAATTTTTATTGAATAACAGATCCGAGTAGTACTACTATTGTATTTTTACGTACATTTTGTCATCGAAATATATTTCAACAAAAGCATATTTGATCTGCGACTGCCTTTTGACGTGTTCTATATCGATTAGGTACACGACTTTGAAATAGTTATATTAGACGTAATGCTAAAATAATGACAGTTCATACTGCATAATTTAAAAATTACTAGAAGTGATAGTATAGGTTATAAGAACCAGAGCTCCCCACATGTATCGATTTTCAAGCAGCCACACCCTTGTGTCAAACTACTTGTAAAAATAACAGTAAAATTATCGATGAGAATGTTCTCTGTTATTTCAAAGTTAGAGAATCTAATACTGATACTTATATTTAAGAATTTGTGTTACATCGCCTGATTAGCTACTGGAATTCTGAATCCAAATTACCACAATACAAAACAGTAAATTCATCAAATTATTTAAAGAAAGAAGAAAATTGAGTAATTGAACAGAAAAACTTCTTAAAAAAAAGGAAGTATCGTAACAAGTTACTAGAATTCAAGCCGTAAAGTGACAATGAATGAAGTGAAGTTTCCAATGAAGTGACGTTGAATAAAAAAACACAACTGTTAGACAGCTTAAGAGGTAGCGAGCGATTTCAGTTCAACTTCCGACTTTATCAAGTTGTGTGTTTTTTTTTAGAAAATAGGCTTACAAAGTAACGGGCGGAGGAATTTAACAGAGCAATATACATAATTGCCAAACAGATGCTTAATCAATAATGAAACAATTCTCTATATCTACCTATATGAAATAACACCGAATGAATGTGCGATACATCCAAAAAAATTGAAAGTTAAGTCCCCAAGTAATCTAGTAGCCGTGTTATTTAATCGTGCATCGATTAGAGAATGAGTGTGTAATTTTTTTGATTGCAGATTCTTTCAGGGGCTAATAAAGTACGTATTTTTGCACATTTTTATGAATTGAAAACAATATGTACTATGGAATATGGGTCATAGTTTAGCACATTGTTTTTTCACCTTTTACCGCTTACATAGCAAGAAGGGTAATAGATATCGAATTCTCTACAAAATAGTCAGTACGAACCTCCGTCAATCGTGGATACATATAAATGTACAGCGCTTTGAAGGCACACTAAAAGTCGATTCTGCATGTCACGACTGTAAAACGCAGGATCTTTTAGGGCGTAAAGTGACGTGGCCGATAAGAGGAAACGAATTGTAAAAAAACTTGCAAATACTCTGTAATGGGTAAAAAACGATTAAAAATGGATATAATGGGCCAAATCACACGTAGAGAGTACGTTAATTTGTTTTTTGATATCAAAATATCAACCATTGACTTAAAAATTCGGAAAAATAGAAAAATAATCATAATAAAACAATTTTTTGTAATTACCCATTAGTAATGATGAAAAATATATACAATGCATGAATAAGTTGAAGCTGCTTTAGTAAAAATAATGAAGTAACAGAAGAAAAATGTAGAAGCCGGAAATATTGTTGATAATAAAAAAAAAGGTTCGATGAACAATAAAAAAGAATAGTATAGCTATTTGGAGTATATTATCAGGAAGACCGTTGCTCATTATTAAAAACAAATTTTCGAAAAACCATCATCATTATTCGAACTTATTTTACATACATAATTTTGTCATCGTTCAGTTTTCTGTTTTTAAAAAATAAAAAATTGTTAAATCACATCAAGTTATTCATGACAATATTCTATTGATATTTATCGAATATAATTATAGCCATAATAATCTAATAAATTAAAACCATTTTTTAACGTTTATTACAAATTCAAATTGTCATAAACAATGTATAATTATTTAGAGTCATATGAAGTTATTAACAACCATATGATATTGACCTTAGTTGTCAATCATGATAATGATCTAATAAGTCGAGTCTATTTCAAATGTCTTCTTTACTCAAGAATATTACATTATATTACGTTCGTTTTGTTATAAAAGAAAATGACTAAACCAACTTGTTCGAATTGATTTCAGATCTTTTTCATTGTATTATTTTTGATATAGAATTTGTCCGGAGTCGATATCTTCTGTGGTCCCAAAATATTGGAAACAGAAAAAACCTGACATACATACGCATATACGTACATACATATATACATAAATCCATGTTTAAACCTTCTAACATGCTTTAAAATGTCTAAAAACGTAAAGATATGATGAAGTTACACATTTCAATAATCGACTCCATTACAATAACTTTTAAATTGGATAACAAAAGAGTAACTTGAATAAAAAGTAAAATAACTATTTTCTAGAGCGAGGCAAACCCAACCTGCTCGTTTATTACCAACAAAATGTACTCTTAAACTGAAAAATACAAGTGTGCAAATTTCATGGGAAAATAAAAGAGAATTGCAATTAATAAAGATTTGGTTGAGTTTCTGATTGATTTTAGTACCAAAAATGTATAATTTCTGAATTAAACTCGTTGATATTCGTCTAGTTTTAACATCTATAGATGTTAATATGTTAGTGCTCCAAGTAATTATCCTATGTATTTTTATAAAGTACATAAATCTAGCAAAGTCAGCATAGTTTTTTGATATAACTTAATTTCAATGACAAGTAATGTAGATACATAATAGTTATATGCAGTTAGTATTTACATAAATCTCAATCATCATTATTGTCAATTTTAGCAATACATTAATAATTTTACTTTGCTACGTTATTTACTTGATTCTTTTAAAATTTATGAACGACTATTTTTTTTTTCTTTCAATTTTCTCAAAAATCGAAAAAAAAAAAAAAATACCCATATGATCATGTATTCAACTAGCAAATTTTCGCGCCTTTGTCCGCGTAATGTGTACCCTGGTTAAACAATTAAATAAAATCTTATAAAAAGAACGTTATAAGAATAAATCAGAAAATTTCATGAGAAAAATCACACTTTTTATAAAAATTCATTAGGCATTTTCTTATAGATTCTTAAAAAAAGCGTTAAATTTCTCATGCAATTTTCGGATTTATTCTTATAACTTTATCATAATCTATGAGCAAACTCATTAGCATTTTCTTATCAATTCGTATAAAATAAATAATATTTCTCATGCAATTTTTGAATTTATTCTTATAACATAGTAAGTATCTTTAAGAAACATTTGTATCGTTTTTCATCGGAATTCATAAGAAATTATTGAGAATATTCTGATCGCTTTGTATAAGAATCTATAAGCATGTTTTGAATCGTTTTTTATCGGAATTTATCTTCTTACGACAAAAAAAATCAGTTCAAACAGAAAAAAATTTTAATTCGCTCCAGACGCTCATTATTTATACTGATTTGTTGTTCAAGAAGACACCTGTAATGGAATTTAATAGAAATTTTGTCCGAAGAAATCCTGCAGATGATGAGATTCGATCCTGGCATCCTCGGGTCCACAGTCCAGTACGCTGCCAACCGCGCTATTCGACAACATGGAGACATAGCTTCCACCTAATCTATTTAAGTTGAACATTTTAAATAATTTGAACATTTATCAAGTTTGCTTCTTAGCATGTATTTTAAAGCAGAGAAAGAATAATTGTTATTTGTACAGAGATGACAAATAAAATGCAAATTAGAAATTATATCTTTATCCCAATGTCCCATGATAAAATTTTATTATATCTGAAATAAGGCCATTAAAATAATTTTCGTAGAAAATCAATAGATTCGAGAGGAAAATACAATTCAATAAATAATTTCTCGTTTTAATATTTCTCAATAAAATTTAATGTTTTTTATAGAACTAATTTTTATAGTTTACCATAAGACAGAGTATGATTTAATAGTATAATACAACAAAAAGAATAATTCTCAACTATTGGATATTCTGATACAATTTCATATTTTTTAATTGGTCTGATTTATTCAATTTCCTATGGGGAATGGATAGCCTGAAAAGAAATATACGACAGAGAAAATATCTTCTCGTTACCAGGATGCTTTAATAAGACTTTTAACATTCAACTAGACCCAATTCCTTTATGTTTCCACAAATTTTTATGAGATTCTATCAGAATAAATGTCATCAAATTAAATAAGGACTTATTGGTAAATAATTTCGACAACATATCAACTATTTCTATAAGAAAATATGAGGTTGTTTCGTATTGGATCCTACGAGATTTTATTAGTTGATGACGCCGCTTGATTCCCCGTCCCATTGTATACGATTCTATAAAAAGAATACTGTCAGATTGGATAAGGAATTATGGGTAAATAATTGCATCAACCGAACTTTTGATTGATTTTATAAGTATATGGTAGAATGAATTAGAACAACATCATAAGTTCTCATAAAATCAACTGAAAGTTTTTTTACTCTCATAAATTCTGATTCATTCTGCTTGAATGGTTATAAGACTACTTCCAGTCTTCCAATAGACCCAATACGTTCTTAGTCGTTCTTATAAATTGTGTATCAGAATCTGTCAGATATTATAAATTTTTGTCGGTTTGTTTTACCGGGATATACAGAAAGAAAGATTAAGCGAAAAAATTTTTAAGTAATAAGTGAAAGTTTATAGTTTGATTAATCTAATTCCTCATTGCTGTGGAATTGTATTTGCAGAAATGTTATAAAATCGTCAGTATCAATAATAGAGAGAAAAAATTTGGATTTCATATTACGAATAAACATTCTACTATAAACGGAAAAGTCGTTTCTAATTATGGCATACGTTAAGTAACATTTTTAAAGTAAGTACAAAATAAACGCTTTGTAAAAACTCAAATATACGGCATAGATCTCTCTTTTGATTGTTTATAACAAATATAATTGTTAGACAAAAGGAGGAGGTTTGCATACATTTTACATGGTTAATAACTTTATTTTAGTAAATGAGAAAATTACGCGTTGGATGAACTTAAGTATACAGGGTGATCCAAAATTATTTTCACAACAGTAACATGTAGAAACTAGATAGAATTCAGAATTTAGTCGAAAAAATTCTAATATATTCCAAAGATTCTTTTCTACTTGTTTATTGCAAATTGAATTGTTACAAACAGGAAGAGTACGTTTGCGATCATTTCATACAGTTAGTAACTTCATTTTGAGTCGCAACATGGCTGCGGAAGTGAGAACATCTCTCTGTCATGCTGCGTACAATAGACTAAGTTCTGCATTGATAATTGCAAGAAACAGCAGAAGTCATAATGTATTTTATCCTCAAAAGGTGATAAAAGCGGATATAGATAACAAAGTCAAATTTAATAACAACAAGAGAAAAGAAATAAGCAATTCAGTAAGGAGAAGAGAAAGCGGCCCAACCGGCAACAAGAAAACAGGTAGAGTTGGAACCAATCCAAGGTCAGTAGATGTAAGCGGAATCAACCCACTGCTCATAGAAAAAAAGCTTGCAAAACAGCTGGAAGATTTTGGAGTTGCTCCAAAACAAAACGAAAGATCTAATTACAAGCCTTATCTCTTGAACTCACGTGAAATAGTTGCTTTAGAAAAAGAAAATAGCAGCCCAGATAAAATAACACATCAAGATGGCCTAGTCAATGACCTAGGGTCAGAAAGATGGACAATTCCGAAGAAGACCAGTAGAAAAATACCAGAGGCGACATCCGGCGGAGAAACTCTGGATGACTTACCTCCAGAAAATAACTTTAGCTTGCTAGAATCAGAGCCCAGTATCGGTGACAGTGGTCACAACAGGTGAGGAGCCATAACCCCAAACGCTCCAAAAAAAAGTCTCAAACCATCACCAATTCACTTTCATAATAGCAGTCTGAACGAAACAGCCAAAATTATAACGGAGGCGGAAATCAATAAGGAATCCTTCAGGATCACCATGAAGGACAAAGAAAACTTAACGATAACAAGCTCGAGTATACACAATCATAACATTATATTCGAAAGTTTAAGGAGAGAGAAGAAAAAATTTTTTACTTATACCCCGAGTGACCAAGAACCGAAGAATTTTATCCTTAAAGGAATCAAAGATGTATCTACAGAAAATGTAATAAATGTAATTAATAGACTTAAAAAAGACAACTGAAATATTCTAAAGATCGCTAACATCGAGCTAAACAATAACCAAGAAGAAAGCAAATACCTCTTGATACAAACATTCGAAGGTAATGACTCCAGGCAACTAACGCAGATTGAATCAAAGATCGTCAAAATTATTATTTTCAATTACACATTACCCAACTACTGGGAAATGGATTATTTAGAAAGAAAAAATATCAATTACGAAATAATCATCAATATCAAAAATTAAATTATCAATTATAGTGTTAATTGATAATTTTATTTTTAAAATTGATAATTTTATTTTTAAAATTATCAATTGATAAAGTAATTTGTAATTTGACTGATCCAATTATAAATTAATAAAGTAATTTGTAATTTTATAGATCAAATTATCAATTACTTTTGAAATTGACAATATTTTTAGTGAAATTACAAATTACAGGAGTAATAACGTCATAACATACTTTCGATCATTAAAACATGAGTTGGAACGTTAAGCCATACGATTCACCGTTAAAACGTATTTTCGTTCATGAGAACATAATTTAAAAAATCAGAATGAATAATGGACGGTTAGAACATAAAAAAAATTTTTAGAATGCATTTTCTATGATTAAAACATATATTTAATCATTAAACAATAAGTTAGACCGATTGATTGTATGATTCAACGTTAACTCATTTTGACGACTATTGAAACATAAATAAGATCTTTTAAACATATGTGGTATGGTCAAAATATATATGTGAACTTCGAAACACATATTTTATTTGTAACGAATAGATTTCCTTAAGCTGAATTCTCAAGAAAAATCCCCACCCCGTTTGAAAACTATAAATGTAAGGTCCAGGATTCTATGGCGAATATGTTACAAAATTATTTCCTCAATTACAATGTTTAAACTTTAGTTTCTGATTTATTAATACCAACAAACAATAATAATAGTTAACAACATTCGATTAATAATTAGCATAAACCAATAATAAATAAAAAATATAAGAATTAACCAAAATAAAGCTGAGTGTATATCATACACCGTGACATACATTAATTTAGCTCTTTATCAACAATAAAAGGTTTCACAAACAATGAATATCGAGTATTATGTACGTATAATCTAAATCTCGAGTTTAATACCGATTTGGCTCTACGGTGGCGACACTAGTGATTTAAAATGCCGAGAAAATATTTTAAGGTTATGATTCCCACCCAAATAAATAACCCCCAGGCCTATCAACTACACGGATGAGCTACAACTCAACCTCGGGCACTCCAGGAGCTAGCAACTCCTAGAGGGAAGGCTACAACCTTGCCTGGTGAATCAGCGAGCTTCAACTCGCCGACGAGGAGCTACAACTTCTCTGGGGGTTTGGTGAGAGCTCCTACTCTCCACCGTCTAACCTAAACTAACTCGGACAAGCTACAACTCGTCCTAGGGTATTCTAGGAACTAACAACTCCAAGAGGGAAGGCTATCAACCTTGCCTAAATAGCCGACCAGCTTCAACTCGACGACGAGGAGCTACAACTCCTCCACGGACTCGGTCGAGAGCTACAACTCGCGACTGCTATCTCCCTACTGTTGAAGAGCTACCAATTCTTTGGTAGATAAACTGTTTTTCTGCATTATTCGCCTCAAAAACGTAACCTCATTACATAATTATTGAACCATAAGTTAAGTCATCGATATACACATAAAAACATTATTCTTCTTTTATCATGATAACGTGATGCATTTATCACAAAGTAAATAAAAATCCTAATCAATTCATAGTAAAATTACTAATTATTAACTTAGAAATTCTAATAATTAAATTATCAATTACTTTAGTATTTAGTAATTTGGCAAAAAAAATTACAAATTACGGGAGTAATTTGTAATTTCACTAAAAACATTATCGATTTCAGAAGTCATTGATAATTTGATACATAAATCACAAATTACTTCGTTAATTTTTAATTAGATCTAAGAAATTACAAATTACTTTATTAATTTGTAATTTTAGAAATAAAATTATCCATTAACATTATAATTGATAATTTAAGTTTCGATATTAATGATTATTCCGTAATTGATAATTTTCCGCTGTAATACTACAAAAAAAAATATTACTGCTGAACTCTGGAATAAATCGATAGCCTTCTAACAAGCGTACTGGGAAACACTGTGGAACAACAAAGTAATTCACTGTAAAAGATGTCGAAGATGTCATAATGTAAGTTGAATGATAAATTAAATAGTGTAATCGATTCCATAGCAGACTCAGTGGATAACAAAATTACTATCAATATAAATAAGCAATTAAATACTGAAAAAACAAAACTTTCAAGGCATGAAGAAAATTTAGAATACATACTCAGTAAAATTAATAGCAGAAATATCGATGATATCGTTGATGCAGCGGTCAACAACCAAATTGAGTGGTTCAGCTAATGTAACAGAAAATAACAATGCGATATTTAGAGGCAACGTCCCTCAATCTAGTACTACAGCTGACCAACTAAGTAGTCATAATTGTAATAATGAAAGTAATATGGAGACTAATAAATACTTTTCCTAAAAATTGCAGAAATCGATATTAACTCAATCTTCACAAACTATAGAAGAGACTGGGTTCTCGATTTTATCGAAATAAATAGTTGTGACATCATTCTTTTGAATGAAACCAAACTTAACAAATCACACACGATTGTATTTAACGACTAGAATTTCATAAGAAACGATAGATCTAAATTAAAAGGGGGAGGAACCGCGATTCTAATCAAAAAGCATACAGATAACTCAATTATTAACAATATAGATAGAAGTAGATTCAAAATAATCGAATTTTTTGCTATTAAAGTAGAAAACCTAGCTTCAACGAATTTATATATTATAAGTATATATGCTCCATTCAATAATAAATCCACATTTAAAGAAGAACTTACTAACTTAATGATAATATCAAATCTCGATAACCAAAATAACTACTACATAATCAAAGGAGATCTAAACGCGAAGCGGACGGACTGAGGTGACAGTGAGGACAATGTTAGAGTTAGAATGCTATACAGATGGAAACTCGAAGCAGGTTTTAAATACAAAGCAAGGTTTATTTCACCAGAAGCGGCAAACTTCCCTTTGTCTGGGTCATTCCTGGACTATTTCACAATTAATAGTAGACTAAAACTTGAAAATAATACGAGAACAGCTAAGATCTTACCCTATGATAACGACCATAATGCTATCTACATCAACATAAACCTAAAGGTAAATCTGTTTAAATTCAAACTCCCAGCTGCAAAGTATACGTATAACTGCAAAGCAACAGACTGGGACAGTTTCGGAAATAGTCTTGAAGTCAAATTCATGGGCCTAGTACCTAAAAACAAGAACCTAAATACAGAGGTGATAGACTGTCATTCAGATGAAATTGAAAATCCTTGAGACTATATCGGACACCGTCCCAGTCTATAAAACTTCGGATAGCGTACTAAAATATTACAATACGAAAATAAAAAGACTAAAGACCATCAAATTGCTATCAGTAACTGAAATTTTCAAGCTTAGAAAATGTAACCCAAGGTTAAAACAAAAACACTCAAAAACAGTTGAACTCAGACTTGCACAAGTCAAAAAAGACTTGAGGGCTGAGTTTAATAAAGCTGTAATTAAATACTAAAAAAAACAATTAAAAAGTATCAATTACAGAGACCCATTTAACTTTTTTCCTAAGATTAACAGGTTCTTAAGGCCTAAAAAAACTAATGAGGTTAGAGATTCGGTGGTCAAGATAAACCATCAGGATGCTAATGTAATAACGGATAGGTTTGAATTAGATCTAAATAACAAAAACTCGAAAGGACTGCTCAATATAAATAACCCGGTAAATAAAATAAACTTTATAGGATACAATTTCGAAAAAATCAATTCCCCAAGGAATTATATAGAAGCTCAGAGCAATGAAAAACTAGTTAAACTTATAGCAAATTATTATAAAGACACCTTAAAATTATACAGAAACACGACTAGTAGGATAGTCAATTTCTCGGAGAGGAATAGAGCGTCTTTTCCTACCTGTAATGAAGATCAGGAGCTTCGAAATTGGTTATGCAATGATGATGAGGTTAGTTCAATCCTAAGAAGGCCTCCCAACAAGACCTCCTTAGGGATTGATACGCCCCCTCCCCCTCTATTATTGATGAACACCTGTCGCATAACGTAGTGGCTGCAATAACAAAAATCTGCAACCACTGCAGCATCAGTAAAGTCTTTGAGATAATAGTAAACGATAGAATCACGAAAGTGTGTAATGATAAAAACATAAATCCCAATAATCAGTAAGAGGTCAGGAGATCACACTTCACAATCCACACTATAAATAAATTAATCTCAGACATAAATTCATCTATCCTAGAAACGATGTAGTTCCAACTGTACTTATCGATTCAGAAGAGGCATCCGATTCAATCTGGAAAAATGTTCTACTATTCAAGCTCCATAATTATAATTTTCCAAAGTTCCTCACACTCATAATCCTCGATATAATAACAGATAGTCTTTCTACCATGGACTAACATGGATAATAACAAAGTCCTTCATGACATGGGATAGCCAGAACAGTTCATCGATAAAATTTAAAATCTTAGAGGGTGTTCCACAGGGCACAATCAATTCACCCCTCCTTTTTTACATTTACACGGCGGATTTAATTAACGAATTCGAATAAAGTGATGATAGTACGAATAGAGCTAGAGTCACTGCTGATGCAGATGACGTAATTGTGTACTGGTCAGGGAAAAAACTAACTGAGCTTGAAGCCTCCTTCAATAACCTTGCTAATAAGATTAACAAGTATTATGCGTCCTAGAACCTTAAAATCAATCTCGGAAAGATCGAGGGCATCATTTTTAAGAAAACTATTAGAACCTTCTCCAAGCCTCATAAAAAAAATCAAAGATTTCAAAATTAACAAAATGAAGCTTTTAGATTCAACTCAAGAGTTTATTTTAGTAAACATATTGACAGCAAGGTTAAGATAATCTGCTATCAACTCCTGGTCAGACCAATCTTAACATCTGTAGTCCCTCTAATGCGGAACTCAAGTGCTTCAGTCATAGAGAACCTAAGGTCGTTTGAAAGAAGCTTTCTTAAAGCGTGTCTTTACATGTACCGTTCCAAACACTCTAACTTCTATAAAAGAGTCAGTAATAAAGCTCTGTATGATAAAGCAAACACACCCAGGGTAAATAATGTCATCATTAACCTCACTAGAGAATATTTTAGGAAAACTAAAATCAACTCGAATCCTCTAATAGTGGAATATCGTTCATGTGACACAGAAACAGTAGATGAACAATGATCTGAGGGTTATATTCTTCCACAAACATTTACATGTATTGATAGCAAATCTCTAATTCAGAACGAAAACAATATTCCCCTTATATTCCATTGGAAATGCAACAAGGCCAATAACAGAATAAAACTGGATCCTAAAGTCATCAATTCAAAAAATAATCTAGCATACTCAACAAGTATCTCAGCCACTGATGACAATAATTTTAATAGGATTGAAGTAGTAAAAAACACTACAAGATACTGGTGAATAAACCTTGCTAATAAAGTCCGAATAAACCTAGAAAAAAGGAAAGCTGTAAAGAGGGTTAAAAATAGGGGAACTTTCCCCAACAGAAATAGAAAATAATTCAACTAAATTGAATATCATAATAACATTAAAGAACGGATGCTGGCTGCCACTGGATCTCCTTATGCCCCTTCAAATTTACATAATCTGTACCAAAACTAACAAGATCTTTTATGAGGGTTTTTTCGTTTTCGTTTAATGTTACCACATGTATCTCTTTTTCCCCTCCATTTTGCATAATCCATATAATATATAAATAACTAATAATTTAATAGTAATACTACTCTTAGACACACATAGACTACTTGGGGCCAAGAATATATAACCGAACAATTACAAATGAATTGTGATAAATAAGGAAAGAATTCACGTGCAGCACTAGGCTGCAATAAGTTCTAAACATAGCTTATATATGTATATATATATATTAATATCTGTAACTGAAAGTAAGGTCCTAGTTAATAAGTTGATCTAATTGTACCTAGTTTGTATATAAATGTAACACCTGTTTACTCAATAAAAAACTTTTTATAAGAGAAAAAAGTGACTTCATTTTAATGAAAGGAATGATTTCCCGTTAAAGGAACTCAAATATATTGCAGAGATCCCCTTTTTCATTGTTTATAACGAATTCAATTAAATGTTCTTGTAAAAATGGAAGCAACGTTAATATTGTACGTTCAGTGTGTACATATGTACACACAGCATGCGTCAAGCTGCCGCGTATCGTAGATGATATACATTGTGATCAAATTTTCCCACCAGGGTAGGAGTACTAAATATTCACCTTCCTCTAGGACACTCTTTTACCAGTTAATATCTCTGGTTCACTCATGAAAATTATAAATAACAGGCATCAACTTATTTTTAATTGGATAGTGGTTAGCATTCATGACCTTTTTGGTTCTTATTTTGTCCACTACAAGCTTGTAAACTACACTCCATTTCTCCTCGTTTCCTCGTGTTGTAACGAATTTCTTCCAGCTCTTTATTTTCACATGTCTAATCGCTTGAGAGTACTCCCTTACTTGCTGGCAGTAATCTTTGTAATTTTGTTCTATGAAATTATATCGATGATCATTGTTATGACAACAACTCAAAAACTATAGTTTCTTCACGTTTCTATCGGACAGCCGGTAGCAGCAATCTTGGCATTAGCTATTGAAGCCTGAAACTGAGAAAAATGAGAATTGCAATTAAAATTTTTATATACCAGCCAATAATACACCTTCAATTTCAACAAGCGGATGACCTTAGCTGAAAAGGGAGGTAATAAGTTCTGATTGGAAGATTCAAATCATGTAATAACGGAATTAAATCCCGGATTAATACAACTATAAATAGCCAAGTACAGGTCGTCAATATACATATACATATACCAATTATATGTATTATACAATTCCGATTAAAATTTATATTTTTTTATTGAACTTCTGTTAGAAGCGCATTCCTTTCTGACCAAACTTATTCGAATTCCCTGTTTCCTACTGAAATCTTTCAAAAAGTCTATAGGATTCTACATATTTCAATGGGACAGTTTAACCAGGGCATGGAAATATAGAAATATTTTTATAAAACAGATGATCCTAATGTGAACAACATAAGGTAAAATTAAAATTCAACGCTGATTGATATAAACCCATGAAAGCCAAGCTTCAGTCAGACGCTATAACATCATATGAGTAATGAGAGAAAACAAGATCAGAGCAGAATGTTCTGAGGCTTAATAAGGAGTGAAATAATGTGTTTGTAAATGACTCCCTCCGCCATCATAGCTTTCTCATTTTCGCTAAGGCTTGATTGTTCGAAGAGAGATTAACATTTGAGTATTTTAAAGCAGATCCTGGTAAAACAAACCGATAGTATCCAATAGATACCCATCAGCAATTTATAAGAATCAATAGGAAAGCATTGGGTGTATCGGAAGAGCAAAAAATAACTTATAAACGTTTTATAAGTAAAAGTGAGAATTTATCAGAGTTGAAAAATAATTTGTTGGATGCATAAGAAATTGTAAGAATGAGTAAGACAAATGCAATAAGATTTGATAAGAAGTTATAGGAAAATAATAATGAGAATTTCTGCATTAATTGATGAAAATTTATAATCGCAAACGCTATCAGAATTTATGAGAACTTATCGGCAAATAGTCGTCTCATTCGGATTGATGAGAATCCGTAAGAGCAACTATCGTTAGAATTTGTAACGAAGTTACATAGGAAGTAGATAAAATAGGTACTTAGCTCACCTACCTAATTAATCAAAAGCAAATAGCAGATAGCTCTCGGGTAAACTCCAGAGTCAATAGCTTCTCTTGTAATTAAGAGAGTCAATAGCTCTTCACTATAGGGACTGGAGGTTGATAGCCACCAGGGTAAAACCGGAGGGTCGTTAGCCTTCCATAGAGTAGTAGTGAAGGGCTGTAGCCCACAACTAGTCCTATTAAAGAGTCGATACCCCCGGACGAGTCGATTCCTCACCCAAGTAGATAGATATTGGGATTACCATATCTTTTAGGTAATTTGCTACTATTTGTGACAATTAAGCCTGAGTATTCTTCTCTTTCGAGCCAATCGAAGGTTCGTAGACATCGGTGAAGCATATTAAGTATTGTCAAAAATTTTTTTGTAGATTCTTATAAGTTACATTGCAATTTGAGACATTGCAAAGCTAAGTAATCGGAAAGTCAAGCAACGTAAATGTATGTGGCTATGTATGATATTCATGCAGCGTTATTTTGGTTAATTTTTGTGTACCTAATTTACTGTTGATTTGTATATATTGTATATGGAACTTGATTAGAAGTAAAATAAATCTTGTGTTTCAAGTTACTTAACGTAATTAGAAATCGTTTATTTTGTAACATATCTGTCATAGAATCCTGGCTCAAGAGAATGAATAATAAAAAAGGGTGGGAATGTTCAAGAGGATTTGGCTTTAGGAAATTTGTTTATTCCAAATTTATAAGAACTTATTAACAAAGTCTTCCGATACTCATCACTCAGGTTTATAAGAATCTAAGAGTAGAGATGGTATCAGAATCTATAAGAATGTATTTGTAAAAAATGTATTGTGTCAACACATTCGGATTTGTACGATATGTACGACTAAATAAGGATAATATGATAAGTTTTAATAAGAAATTGTAGATAAATAATATTTTCTTGTTTCTCAATAAGCTTAATAAGAATCTATCAGAAAACAATTACAAAATGTGATAAGAATCTATTAGTGGAAGTGATAACTTTTCCTTCGATCCCGTGCTATAAGATTATGCAAGAACGAATACTATAAGACTTTATAAAAAACAATAAACAAATAATATTTTTTTATTTTTAAGTTGAGTCATAAGAAACAATCAACTTCTTTCTCATGAGATCCTATAAAAATTTACGAATAAGTGACGCCATTGGATTCTCTATCTGATTGTACACGATTCTATAAGAACAACTGATATCAGATTGAATTGAGACTTATTGGTAAATAATTTTTATTAACGGATCAATATTTCTTAATAAAAACCATAGTACCGTTTTCCATCAGAACTTTTATAAATTTATCAAACACGAAAATGTTGATTAGAAAAATATTTTTTTATTACGACATTCTTTATTAGGACTTTGCTCTTCAATTGATACAATGGTCACAATAAAAGAAAGGGTATTTACTATTGGACGTTGGAGGAGTTCAACCTCTTAAATTATGCAGCATCCTCTTTGGGTTCGATATTAGATAAAAAAAATTGCCAAAACATATTTTCCGATTGACATCGCTTAATGGATGTTGGAAAAGTCCAACCTATTGAATAATACTGAATTCTGCCGCGGCTTTTAGAAATAAAGATGAATGTTCTAAGTCCGATTATCTTATTGAATCGATTACTTTCCTATTTGAATCTCTACTTTCATTTTCTTCTAAAACGCTTCATTTTCTGTAAAATAGCTAACTTTTTTTAGAATCATTGTAATACTCTTCAGTTGTGTTAATAGGAACGTTCTGAATTCTGTAGGTCCGCGATCACCATTTTGATATCTATTCAGATTTCTATAATCATATTCGTCATTTTTTGAATAGCAAAAAATTCTTAACTTTTTCTTTTTAAATATGATGTTTCCCATTCAAATTCTAAATAGGTATATAGGATTCAACCGTGCCCAATAGGAATGTTTAAGCAAGGAAAGTAATTTTTAAATATTATTTCTCCATTGGAGTAATCCAAATCCTATAGGAACTGTTTTCTTTTTCACCTACAGAATCAGACTGTGACAATATGATGAAAGCACAATCCATCAAATGTTATTTCCTCAATAAATCATGTCGGAACCTATTTAAATATATTTCATTATTATCTTTCAATTAAACGGCAACCCTTTTAAATACATTTTCTGATTGAATGGACTTTATTTCTATTCAAACGTGAATTTTATATCTTATAGCACTTTCGTATTTCCGATTTCATTGCCAGTTTCCTTTTTAAATTTTCATAATCCTATTCAAATTCGTTAATAGGCGGAATCAAAATTCTATGGGTTTATAATGTTTATTTTCATTTCTGAATAAAATCTACATTTTCTAATTGAATTTCGTCTAAAAGCAAATATATTTTTCTGGCTGCTCTGTAAGAAAAAAAAAAGTAATTATTTACTGATTCCAAGTAAATATTTACTGTTTGTAGCACTTTTCAGTGACGCAGCAGAAATAGTAAAATTTCACGGGTCAAAACAGTGACTAATTGGATTAGTAGATAAGGAAACATATTTATACATTCATATACGCCCGAATACATGTATATGATCTGTTGATTAGACATCTAATCCATTCATTCTTATTTATTTCATTTAAGAATATCACTATTCATTAATCATAAGACAATACAGCTTATTTTATAAGAATAATATACATTCTGTTATTAATTTCATTCAAAACTATAGTTCTTATTGGCGTAGGATAGAACCCAGTAAACACCGAATCTTGCTGTTATATAACATATACATCACATCTTATGTTGATGGCAGTTATGTATATGTAATATAACTGTTATATAACGTGGGTGTAACAAAGTAACATTACAGTAGCTACTTTTATACAATCTATCAAAAATATTACATTGTTACATCGGTGTTATATAATTTTTATGATGTTTTTACAACACAAATGTACCATAACAAGTCAAAAATTTCCAGAGTTGACCTTTGATGACATTTTTGTGGTACACATTTCATAATTACATTGGCATAACGTTACAGTCGTTATGTCGATGTTATGTGGATGTTATATTGCATGGTTATGTCAATTTAATATAGCATGTGTTGTATCTACGTCAAATGGATGTTATATTAAGCAATCGTCTTGACATACTATAACATTTGTTACATCTATGTTATGTAGATGTATTACATGTTTATATCGATATAATATACCACTTACAAAATTAGAAAGATAAATTTTCATATAGTAATGTTAACGTTAAAATGAGAAAAGTATGAAGATAACAATTTATTTATAAAAAAAAACTAGAGGCCCGGGTATGATTCGTTTACCCAAGCTGCCAACTTCCCATCTGGTGTCTTTGATGAGTAAAAATTATTCTACAATCTATATGACAATTTAAATATAGTTATTTATTTATTCATACTAACATTTTTATTTTTTATTCTTGGAATAATCACAACAAAAAATATTTAAAATCTCTTTATTGGTTATGAAAAAAACTAGAGTCCCGGGTATGACTGGTTTAACCAAGCTACCAACTTCCCATTTGGTGCCAAAAAAAAAAAAGTTAGTTCGCAATCTTTTTTTTTCATTATTACTTTTTTTGTTATAACAAAAAACTGGTTGTGTAATTTTAATGGAAATTTTATCAGCACATTTTTCACCTGTTATCTTTCGAATAGAATTGGTTTGGAATGAATATGTTGCTTGGTTCTTGAGTTATCATTGGAGAAAAATGGTTCACCAACGTACAAACGCACCCACAGACATCATCTTTAAAATGATGAATTCGAACTCTGCTGATCTTGAAATGTGAAGATTCATGTAAATTTTTAATTTGATGAATCAGACCCATTACAATAACTTCCAAATAGAAAGTTAAAAAAAATTACTAATGACATTTTAATCAAAAAATATTTTTTAAAATTTTTTAAATATTAATTACTGAATATTCAAGTAAATATATTATTAGTATTTGTCTCTCAAAAATGCTACATACCTATCTGTTGATATATATGTAATTGTCCTAATTTGATCAATAAGTCGATAGCCGAGCGGGTTAAGGTATCGGTTTGAGTTGCGCAATGTAGTGGTCATCGGTTCGAACCCCCTTAAGTAAAATTCTCAATTTTTTAATTTTCCGTGGAAATTTCGTTAAGTGTAATTCATTCATAGTATTTCTCATTTAGTTATCATGAAATAGAGATTATTGGAGTATTTTTTGTTTTTAATAAAAAAAAATTATCATCAGGCCGGTAATATTACGATAACATAACGGCTATATTGTCGTAACATAACAGGAACATAACAATGTGACGTTGTCAAACAGGAACTAGTAAGGTGTATGTTAGGCCTGTGTTATATTCCTGCAACGTGACCAATATAACGAAGATATATTACAGCAAGATAACATAAATATAACAGTGTTTACTGGATAGTTATAAGGTAGTATGATTATTTTTTTACTGCAAACAAAAGCTCATTGATTTAGGTAGTAATTAAGAAAGAAATTAGTGTGAAAATCTCAATAACCCAAGGATAAAGCAGAATTCGGATCAAGAGTAGATGTGTCAACAATATGGACTATTGAGAGAAGAGTTGGGAGTCTGTGTGGAGTAGAGGGAAAAAAGTAACGTATTGCCCTGCAGTTTTCCTATTCTGGGAGACGTCCTAACCCTAAACGTTGTAGTCATGAGACTGTTGCTAGTAAAGTGGGACTCTAGAAAAGAGATGGAAGTGTGGAAGAGGTCAGACGATCAAATTTTTGAGTTTAGACATCAAGTTTTGGAGTTTAGAATTAGGTTTTGGTGCACATTAGATTCAAGTGACCCCTCTATATGAAAAACTAGGAGAAGTCACGTGAAGATAACCACCAATAAGAAGTATTATACGACAAATGGAAAGAGTTTTGAGTTTGGAGGGAGACGAAAATAAAGGAAATAAAAAAATTGAAGATAAGAGATTTTTAAAAATACGTCTTTGAGTAAGTCGATTGCAGATTATGCTCATGAGTAGTCGATTCCTAACCGTGTCCAGGAAAAATTAGGTGTACCAGCTAAGAGAGCAAAGATCCAGAATGTAGAATGGAGACCAGCCAGGATCTTCCATTCCAGTAAAGGAAGTCCAGAACAACCTAGACCAGGTTTGACAAAGCTAAAATATCGAAAGCTCTCTGCGAAAATCGTAAGTTATGGAAATTTGTTTTGAAATAGATTAAAAGGTGAATTTGTATTTGATTAAAATATTTTATTGAATGCTAGAAAATCCATGAGGCTTGGTTTGCTGTCGTATTCGTTAGTTCAAGTTGAATTATGTATTCAGTTAGAGAAGATTGTGATAGATTGTAGTTGATTGGGCTCAAAGATTTGTTTTATTGTTGAAAATTGGGATATTGTGTTGTTGGGTTTGGAGTTTTAAGTTCTAAATCATTGAGAAATGTTTCGTTGAAGAAATACTTTTAGTTTACATGAAATTTGTTTAAACTCCTGAATTGTAACAATTTAGAGATTTATTGATTCAGTGTAAAGTTTATGATTACGTTATATCATTGTTTGAGATAAAGGAATTTATAATTATGTGTTGAGCTCAAGAAATTGTTAAGGAAATCTAATTGAGGAAACTATTGAAATAAATTTGAAAATAAAAATATGATGAACTCGTTGGATTATTTATGGTAGTTTGAGAACCTTCAACCAATCCTGTGGTTAGTTGATTTAATTTGTTCTGTAGTTCTGTTGTTCTTATTCAATTTGTTTAGTTGGCTGGACACGACCCCTCTTCACAATTGAGGGTCAGGACATACTGTTTAGGAGGATCCTGATTTTCATTCTAGAACTATCCTAATTAAAGTAGATATAAGTTTGAGATGTACAAAGAAACCTCGCGAGGTGGTCACCGCCGATTCAGTTGAGGCTTCTATATAATAATCTTCGTCGAAAATAATGTACTACGTATTTTTTTGTCTGCGGAAAAACGGTTTGAAGGAGTGAAAATCATCCCCGAAAATGACACCCTATAAAGGTGATTTCTAATTTTCACATATTTCTAATTGAAATTTTTCAAAATGACCTTATACGTTAAGAAAACATAAAAAATGATGAATAATATCGTTATTTTCATCTATATTGTAAGATATGCGTGTGTGTTCATCTATGGATGGATTGACAAACGACAGTTTATTAGTTAACGACGATTGCTTGACGATTAGATTGTTTATAGCAACGAGAGGAGAGTTTGTTTATCTCCAGTTTGTGACTGAGACTAGCACAGATAAGACGTCATATTTTAGATTCTGTATTTGAATCTGTCATTTTAATAAACTTTCATTTTAAAATATAAGTTGCCTTGATCTTATATTTTACAATATATAACTTATGGATATACATGTTCTTTTTATTGAAAATAACAGAAAATCTGTAACTCGAAAACTATTAATTATCTTTTGATCTGATCAATTTCAATCGAAAGAGCATAGAAAATTATGAGATACATGTCTTCGCAATTTTTGAAATAACATCGGAATTGATGCCAAAAAAATATTCCCTATTTTCCCAAATTTGTATCAAAATGAAGAAGATAAATTACTTATTCATTGTACGTATTACATACATAATAATCATTGTAAAAATGTTTTCTAAAATGTTTCCCTACTCTAAACGCATGAACACCTCAAGGTTAAATTTGTCTAGTGGTCCCTTTAAAGATAATCATTGTCTCAATTTCTTTATCTCGCGTTTTGGCAGACGTGACAGCTTTAAGACAATATCTAGTCCAAGAATCAATTTAAAGTAGACTTTCTTTCTAACATTCGGAAAAAATACATCCGTCAACCAGATTTTAAAGTGTTTTAAAAAAAATTAGTATATAAATTTTCAGAATATATCATACAATATAATATTTGAATTGAATTTTTTTTCCAGCATTCGGGAAGAATACATATTTTAACCAAATTTTTAGGTGGCCTGAAAATAATCATCAGATCAACTTTCTATGTAAATATAATATAATATCTATATTGAATTTTTTACCTGACGTATTTTTTCCAGATTTCGATATTTCTACGTGTATATTATCTGGCCTAAAAAGCAATGCTTCCACCTGTGGACCAAGTTTTTCAGTTAGTTTTTTCAACGCAAGAGAAAGGGGAGTGAGGAGTGTTCCATCAGCTGATATCGTTGGTTGTATAGTATAACTGTAAGTTGTCGAAAAAAATGATTAAACTGTGTACTCTAAAGTACACAGTTAGCTATTCGTTTCCTCTTTCTGGAGCTAAAATCCTCTCTGAATCTATTTCTAGTGTGAAGCCACTTTGATCAGAATTGTACATATTGTCTAGACTAGATTTCGGATCTTCAACTTTACATTATAAACGAATGCTTTTGATGTTTGTTTTAGAATTTTACGATCTTCAATTGTTTTTGATGATACAAATTTAATTATTTTATGAGAAACAATACGATGATCTCTTTTGAATGATAGTTACCACGTTGGAGATGCTTGAAAGCGAGAATCATCGAATCCTAAATTTTTTTTAGCTCATAACGCCCATTTCTTTAAATCGGAATCATGGATTATCATAGCAACATCGGCGGCAGACTTAAAATTTTCCAAAGTATATTTGCTGATTTGAGCTATTTTCTCTTTATATGTTCCACCTTGATCTAAGTGATGTGCCCAGTGCCATAATCGTCGGAAAGATTGTACATTTTCGAATTTGTTTTCGACAGTATCTATATTAATATTTTTTTTCATCCCACTTCGCCAAAACTGCACGCATTTATAGTCATGATTCAAGTCCTCTTCATCAGCAGTACATGCACTTTCAGGCGTTTTTATATTGTTGATTGCAGATATATGTTCTTCGTCTATTACAATCTCTAGTTCCCAATTCTTATATGGTTCTTCAAAATATAACGAATCCTCCTTTTCCATTTTTCCACCATTATTCTCATCCATTGTATTTTTTAATGTTTGTTCGAAATGATTCTTTTATTGTATTTCAGCTCTATTAATAGATGTTTTCGGAATTGGCATTGTTTAAAATGTTGTTAAAAGTAATTGAATAACATGAAGGGTATGACTTTTATTTTTGCGTTTCGAGTGTGACACAACTATTTATATAAAAAATTTGGGTGCTCATTTCAAGCGTTACAATTTGTAACTATAGACAGAGAGTGATTCTCGTCTATCGTTAAAATAAAATTAACTAATTCAATTACTGTGAATTTACATCCTTAAAAGACCACAACTCATCAATTGCTCACCGAAGGTCGTAAAGAAAAAAGGACAGAGTTTAGTAAAGTTATAATAAATAAATTTCAAAAGTACGAGATCGACATCAATCATACAATTTTCTCAGATGATGCTCTCTTCTGTTTGAATGGATATATCAATAAATAGGAATACCATTTTCAGGGTAACGAAAATCCATATTGAACTGAGGCAAAGTCTTTACATCCTGTTAAAGTGACTATTTGGGCAGTTATTTCAATCGAAGGAGTATACTTGTAATTCTTGGAGGGAACAATAACGAGCAATAGCTATCGAGAAATGCTACAAACAAATTTTTTCCTTTCGCTAAGGAACGTGGATTAGTCAGGAACTATTATTTTATTCAATATGATGCGACGCTGTATGGAACTCAAGAGTTATTTAATGCTATTTACGAAGTTCATAGTGAGCGTGTCATTGGTTGAGGATATCCCTAATTTGCACACGCAGGTATAGAGTGGCCCTCTTATTCACTGGACTTAAAGCTATGTGATTTCTTTTTATGGGGCTACCTAAAAGTTTACTGTTATGTGGAAAAATCCAAGATCGAAGATAATTTGAGAAAAGCTATCAAAAAAGGAGTTTCTAGTATTTTGTAATGTCAAATTGAACAAGTTTTCCAAAGTTTTCGAAAACGGCTTGATTATTGTGCAAATTCAGATGGAGATCACTTCGAAGATTTTAACTATTCGTAGTTATTCTCTAACCAGGTTTTGTTATTTTTTTAGAAACTTCAAATATGACTGTACGATTGAACTGAAGCCTATTTTGAATAAAAATGACTATTTTACTGACTTAATATGTATTTTGATTATTTTTTTTATTGCACTTATCATAAAATGATAAGTAATCACTTTAGACAACTTCCCGTTTGTTACCATGTACTTTTATTATTTCATTAAATATCTATAATTATTCTACTTTTCAACTGTATTGAAATCTACTTAAATTGCATGTTTTTAGTAATGACAATGTGCATAAGAAATGATATCAATATTAACCTTAACGATAAGCATCAAAATTTTTGTAACGTGTTAAACGTTTAATAACAGCGTCCAAATTAGGATGTATTAAATATGTAATGGTTAAAAAATTGTAACATGAAATTAAATTAATGATCAACATAACATTAGGATATGTTTCTTACATCAAAAAATAAATGTCAGTGCTCTCCAGTGGTCTGGGTGCGACCCGAAAGATCCACACGACTAACTAGCCAGTAGAAAGAATGATAAGGTTAAGTAATTTGACCATTTTCTCCATTTGCTATGGTTTTTAGTTCCAATGCCACTAGTTTCACGTCAATATCATTTTTTGTTCTCAAGACAATCGACGAGATTATTTTATCGTCAAAGATCATTAATCACAGCTTGATAGCAATTCCGGGTCGGCGTATTTTTGCCGAAAAACAGTTGTACCAATTTTAGGCCTTGTAGTTGGTACCTCTGCAAGCATTGATAAAGAAAAAGCGGAAGGCAACTCAGTGCTATTAATTGACGTAGAGCTCTGTAATAATGTTCTTATCGACTCATAATAATATAGAAATAAACAAAATGGAGAAAATAATATTTTTTCAATTGTTAGATGTCACCTTATATCAAAAATTCTCGTTGTACAGAAATTGTCAAAAGTTTCGTTCAAAACAAACAATTGACAGTTTAAAAAGTTTATAGATGTAAAATTTACTCTTTGATTACATATTTTATTGCATTTTAAACATTATTAATAATTATAGTCATTAAATAATGTGGAATACTGTGTTTTGTTTATGAATGTAATTAATATACATAAAAATAATAGTGTAGTTGAAGTATGTAAAAAACATTAATAAACCTTTATTTATATTTATCTATAATCCTTTAACTAGAACATTGAAAGTGATTGAATATGATAAAAGTGATTGAAGATTTTTGTATGTTATACTAGTGTACACTGAGGATCAGCACAGATTTCTAGTTCAGTGATGTCATAATCATATGGTAGCCACTAGCTTTTCTAATCTGAATACCTCAATAAATATTATTCGAAAAGTTGTTCATTATATGCATTCATCTAGTATTTAAGAAGAAACAAATGATTATATAAGTGTAATAGTGCCTTTACGTACTTTACTGGCTAGATGTGCTTATGTTGCTCTTGATTTTTAATTTTATTGTAAGAATTTATAACCATCTAGAGTGAATTGATAAATTATACGAATATTTTTACCATTGAAAATAATATGATTGTTGGATATCAAAGAAAAAGAATTATTCGGCTAAGCCATTATTGATTCATTGTTCTGATCATGGCTAACACAAAAATTGTCTTTCAAGTTTTCATGAATAGTCGTAGTATAAATGGGATTATAACGTGACTTCATTCTAGTTGTATGTATTCCTCAGTTGTCTGGAATCAATTATGTATCTATTGATGGTGCGATTTACTTGAGGCTCCTAATTAGTATTGATGATCTTCAGATAAAATTGACGTCATATTTAAGAATAAATAAGCAAATTAATTAAGTCAATGAAAAAAAGATTTTAAAAAATAGCGAGACCAAGCTCCGAGTAACTATAACATGCCTTGACGCTATTTCTTTTTAAGAACATCTTAAAGACAATGTGAGTGTAGGTGAATGCAGATTTCATCGCACAATGATTCGATGTCAGCGAAAGAAGGTCAGGAAATGATTGAATTTATAGATTAAAAACTGGTACTGAAAATAACTTCTAAACTTCATTTTATATAGACTTTAAATCAAGGTGAGGCTTCTTACTTCAACAATAAAGCTATAGTTCATTAGAGAATGAATTAAAAATTTTTTTATAAATTATTCAAAAAGTCGTGGTTGACTTGGAAGCAAGTTATGTATAAAAATGTTTTTTTTTTTTTTTTTTACATAAAAAAATCTAAAGTTTTCCAAGTTTTACATTTGTTATTATGAACTAGACATCCAGAACACTCTTCTTAAATGTTAGTTATTCAAATATATTCTTCAT
This sequence comes from Chelonus formosanus, assembly GCA_028641665.1. Taxonomy (NCBI): domain Eukaryota; kingdom Metazoa; phylum Arthropoda; class Insecta; order Hymenoptera; family Braconidae; genus Chelonus; species Chelonus formosanus. The sequence goes on from CM054002.1 coordinate 7,295,935, forward strand.
TTTTTTAAAGTTTGAATATTTACATAATAAAAATAAAGAAAATATGCTGTAAATCTTGGATGAAAGTTTATTTTCTTTAGAAAAAGAGCTAGAAATGTTTTGTAGATAATTTAAATATACTTTTAAAAAATTTATAAATTTTACTTCCTAGCTGTTGGTAGAAATCATTGACATTATTTATTTGTTTTCTATTGATACGAATAGTGGCATTTTGAATAATATCTTTTCTCAGTTTCCAGAGGACTTTTAAGACCAAGTTCTTTAATAAATATATTAATCTGAATGATAAATTCAATTTTTAAGACATGAAAATGATATTTTAAACTCGAAATTTTTTAATTTTGATATTGCATCTAATTGTGTGGTCATATCTTTATTATCACTAATGTATGTTGATGAATATACCAATTTATTTACATGATTAGAAACTGATTGAACTCTAAAAAATAATAAAAAGTATTTTAAGAATTGTCTTTATGAACAAATGAAAAAATAGTGTACTGTATACAATACATACCCGGTTTGATAATTCAGAAATACTAAGCACTGTTTAAATGGAATTTTATTGAAAATTTTTATCAATTCTTCGGTTTTTAATTGCACCTAAAAGAAATAATTTGTTATAATTGCTTGAACTCAATTTATATTTTAAATAATTGATTATTTAAATTTTTACTTGTTCCATTTTGTTTGGATATGATGAGACATTTGTAACAAAATATTTAACATGTTAAACCAATAACAATAGGGTTGTCACTGGAAGGTGAAGAATAATGTGGAGATCGCATGTATTTAGATAAATAAGTTTGTAAATCAGGTAGATAGGTCGCACTAGCTGTTATCACCTGTTTATTTGTTGGTAAATATTCAAAAATTTCACTGCAACTATCAAGATTAATTAATTTTTCCCTTAAATATATCAACCATTAATTTTCCATGTGAAATATTCGTGTACATACTCATTATCATCTCGAAAACTCGCACCCATCAATTTATCAACCTCATCAAGTACAAATAATCTAATATTTTCAACGTTAATCATGCTTGTATTAATTAAATATTCCAATCTGCGAGGTATACCGACAATAATGTGATAGTTGTAAGAACTTTTTGTTCCTGGTTTTGCAGGGATTCCTCCAATTATACTATTAATTTTTAGTCCTATATATTGAAAAAAAAATTTATTAATCAAAAGTGTACAATTTTGATGGAAATCTAAATTAATTAATTCAATACCTTCTATTTCTGAACCTATAAATGTGATAACTTAAGATATTTGTATAGCAATTTACATTTTGTTTAAGTGGACTATCAATTGTACATGATTTTGACAAATCTACATATATTTTCAAGTCTGTTCTTTTGGAATCCTTTAAATTTCCAATTGAAAAAGATAGCTTAGATATTTCAAAAATCATCGTTAATTCAACTGGTAAAATTTCATCGTACCTTTTAATTTTAAATCAGATTTATAATTACGATTGTATTTTTAATGATAATTATATTGCAGAATTGCAGAATTTGATATCCAACAATCATATTATTTTCAATGGTAAAAATATTCGTATAATTTATCAATTCACTCTAGATGGTTATAAATTCTTACAATAAAATTAAAAATCAAGAGCAACATAAGCACATCTAGCCAGTAAAGTACGTAAAGGCACTATTACACTTATATAATCATTTGTTTCTTCTTAAATACTAGATGAATGCATATAATGAACAACTTTTCGAATAATATTTATTGAGGTATTCAGATTAGAAAAGCTAGTGGCTACCATATGATTATGACATCACTGAACTAGAAATCTGTGCTGATCCTCAGTGTACACTAGTATAACATACAAAAATCTTCAATCACTTTTATCATATTCAATCACTTTCAATGTTCTAGTTAAAGGATTATAGATAAATATAAATAAAGGTTTATTAATGTTTTTTACATACTTCAACTACACTATTATTTTTATGTATATTAATTACATTCATAAACAAAACACAGTATTCCACATTATTTAATGACTATAATTATTAATAATGTTTAAAATGCAATAAAATATGTAATCAAAGAGTAAATTTTACATCTATAAACTTTTTAAACTGTCAATTGTTTGTTTTGAACGAAACTTTTGACAATTTCTGTACAACGAGAATTTTTGATATAAGGTGACATCTAACAATTGAAAAAATATTATTTTCTCCATTTTGTTTATTTCTATATTATTATGAGTCGATAAGAACATTATTACAGAGCTCTACGTCAATTAATAGCACTGAGTTGCCTTCCGCTTTTTCTTTATCAATGCTTGCAGAGGTACCAACTACAAGGCCTAAAATTGGTACAACTGTTTTTCGGCAAAAATACGCCGACCCGGAATTCCACATACTGACATCAAGGAATGGCTTCTTGTGTATTTCTTAATAATGGCATATGGAATAGACGTAAATTGGCAGCAAAACTACACATCTTAATTACATTGGTTTTAAAGACCATAGGACTGAATCCAACGCCGAAAGCATTGGTCAAAATGGCAATTACAACCGATAATTTTTGCGCTTTCAAATACTTCCCAAAAAGCCTTAATAAATATTGGCTCAAAGTTTGGATTTTCTAGCATATTTTGTCTTGATACGATCAAGAGTTGTAAAGATATTTTTTCAGATTTATCAGATAATAACAGATATACAAGAACAATGGATTGGCCGTTTATGAAGCCATGCACAGCACACTGTAAAAAAAGGTTAGTGCTATGAAAGCATTATGATTTGCCTCAAGTACATCGTGGGTTTCAATACGGCGAAAGGACGGGGGGCGTTCTCTCAGGTATACGAGGGGTTTGAGAAATTTTCTTGAGCCAAGAATCCAAATTCTTGAAGAACACATTTGGTGGTGTTCTATTGAACTTTTGCTTTTTTATTAAAATGAATTGTACTATAGCAAGCATACAGTATATTCAAATTAGACAAAATAAAAGTTCGAATGGGGTATAATAGTTTACCTTGAATTAATATTTTTTCGAGTCAAATAAACAATGTGCTTTTAATAAACCAACCTATCTTTTTCTGTAGACTATGGCAGCTTCTCTTAACGTCTTCATCATTGTATTAAAAAAATTTATGAATTTGTTCTAACTTCTTCTTGTTTATTTAGGTGAAAAATTTTTTTTGGATAAAATACATTTGAATTTCATGTAAATATAGGTGCTAGTTCATTGAAAAGATATAATATTCATTCTAATTTCTTGCTGAACTTCATTTGGAAGCTATCCTTTATTTAGTTCAGGTGTTTCAAGAATTTCGAGAATAGGTTTCAAAGTAAATTTTCATTTATTTATTAAATTATGTTTATAAAAAATACAAAATAATCACATATATTAATGATGACATTAATACATACATACATTAATTATGGTACACATATTAATATATTATATCAAATTAGGTATATAAAAACATGGAATTAAAACATCTATTACAAAAATATAAATTACTACTAATAATTAACTCTTAACATATAACATAATTGAAACCATTTGCGACCTCATCTTCATCTTTAAGATATACATTTGTTATGTCCGACATTTTCATGTCCTAATTTATTAGATTATTTATTAACTACCCATTCAGAAGTTATTGAAATTGGGTCGATTGGTGAAATGTGAATTTTCATCATATCTCCACGTTTCAAGATATATGCAAGCATACTGACCAACTTTTAAAATGATGTGTGTGTGTACGTACGGATGTACGTATGTACGTATGTATGTACGTATGTATGTCAGCATTTATTTCGTTTTCGAAATCTCAAGAACGGATTAAGATATCGACTCCAACCAAAATTGATTCGAAAGATATTGTTATAAAGAAGATCTGAAAAAAGTTTAAACAAATTCGGTTTAGCCGTTTTTTTTTATAAAAAAAACTAATAATGAATAAATGAAAAGATTGACTATTTATTAAAATACTTTTAAGCAAAAAAAAAAAAGATTTCATCTGAAAATTAACTCGATATTCACTGAACATTATTATCTACAACTAAATATGACTTCCGACAATTACACATTGTTTATAACGATATAAATCTGTTATAAACAATTGAAAATTGTATCTATCGAATAACTAATGCATATATCACATAAATTTAGATATTTCTAACAAAATAATATGATTTATTACGAGATGTGAGCTTTAACAAACACAAACTGCGTATAACAATATGAATTTGTTATAATAATGGGAAGTTCGTCGTGTAAGCACAGACAAAGTGTGCTCAGATCAATTTTTTTAACAATATTTAAGTATCAGTGAAATATGAATCCTCCTCGATTCAACACTCTGTTCCACATAAGAGTGATCTCAAAACTCCATAGTTTCCTCATTTTCAATGTCCTAAAAACTCATTGCAACACTGATGTGAAAACTGGGTAGTTTTTCACTGCTTTCCTACATTTCCCCATACTGTCCTCAATTCACAGGCTAATTAATTGCTATAAAAACCGTCGAAAATCATCACTTTTTGGTTGATCAGCAGACTAGTCGGTGACACGCAGGCTCGATTGCCTCGCGCTCGCTGACCACGACACGTTAGTAAGTTCAAGAATTCTAGTAAGATTTTTCTCAGTTATCTGGACGAGGTGTTTGTTCATTCAAACCTTCGGGATCTGTTCAAAATCTGATATCTCGCCTCTGTGGAGGAAGAGTGGTGATCAATTGTGTTATTATGTTCATTATCTTTTTTTTGAATATAATTAGTTATTTCATTAAAGACATTTGGTAATTCCAAAAAATACTCTAAAACTTTTTCATTGGTATATATTGCTCAGTAGAATTTTTAAACAGTCGAAATTTCTTTCACTTTGAATTCTATGCAAAATCATTTGATCAATAATGTAAGATTGTAGGAGAACGAGTGTATTTTTCTTTACGAAAAAAGATTTTCTTAAATATTCACTAGTTATTTTCTCAAATGGATTAGTGATGATATCAAGCATTTGATCAATTTCAGGATCTTTAAAATTTCTGTTATGTAATTCTGCTTTTACTAAATCAGCACCACACATTCCAAATAATTCCGAAGTGTTATCTATAATTTCTTGTATTAAAGATTTGGATATAATAGGATTTGAATTTCACTTAGCTATAAATGTAACAGCTGCATTATGAATTAAATGTTGTACTTCAAGGAGACTAATTCTATTATTATTATTAATTTTAGTTGATTCTGAGCTATTCAATTGTATGGCATGCGTTTCTGACATATTATTGATGTCATTGTTACTATTTATGTAACTGTTCAAACACGGTACGTCAGAAGCATAGTAATTTTCAATATTATTTTGTTCACACAATGTTAATCCGTGCTTAGATATTACATGTTTTTCCAGTGACTTATGAGTGGTGTAATATAGGCATAAAAAACGAGTCATAATAATAGCAAATAATGAATAAATATATAACTTCTATGTTTTGATTTAATTTTTTGATCATCAATTGACCATTCAAAGTATAAAAAAATTAATATAAGTGTGCTAATCTCACATACCCATTTTTTCGAGAATTTTTATCGCATGTGAAACATCAGCATCACTTTCGTCTGTCTGCAGCTCAAATAATCCTCGTTGCAGAAACTTCCAAATTTGCTTCGATTCGATTGAAAATTCTACATCCCACGTAAAGTATAATTTAAATAGTACACTTAATGCAGTTAATGGCGAGTGGGATGTAAACAATTCCTTGTCAACAATTATTGAAAATCTATTAACTGTTTCTAATCTATTCCCATTACCAATTAAATAAGGTTGAACTAGTTTTCGTCTCGCATACATTTCTATCACTTTTTCATCGTGTATTCTTTGGACATCTCCAGCATTCTGCGATTGGAAGAATTATATATAAAAATAGTCGTTTACATTTAACCACTCAATATTTACATTATTATGTACATACTTTTATATGAACAGCAAATCCTCGTTGACCTTCTATGATCGATGGCTTCCAATATTGATTGTTAGGAATTGCTGTACCAGTACGTGGAGGAACAGCGAAGGCTAATAAGAGAATTTGTGTAAATTCTTTTGCATCTGCAAAAAACAAAACATTTCGATATCTTCAATATTATCTGAAATTTTCAATGATGATGATAAATATACTTACGTATGTTGACTTCTTCATTTTCAATCACTTTCATTAATTGCTGTGCATCTTCACTTAATTTTTTTTCATTCTTCAAAGTTATTTCTAGAAGTTTGGTAATAAAACCATTCCACTTTTCATAAATTTTTGACGCTGAACTTTTATACAATAGTTCAAAATCAATATTTATCAAAGAAGGACCATGATTTGGGTCTTTCAAAACTGGATATTGAGATAAGTAAATTTGGACAGACCGATTATTTTTGAGTTTTGTCAATCTTTGATGACGTATTTTTACAGGTTCTATCCAATGAAATTTTATTTTAGGAAAGTCTCGATTGTGCTCTAACTATAATAAACTTTTTTTCACATCGTCATCTATTATCAAAGAAATAATAATGAAATTAAATCAAATCATTGACTTTACTACAACCATGGTAATAGATTGAAGTAAATAAATTGAGAAATTACCGAAAATTTCTTCTTCTGTATCTGCTGCTTCTCGATTCTTCCTTATTTTTACTCCTGTTAGTTTAGAAAATAAGTTTTTTGTATTTTTTATTTTGTCATAAAGAGGTCCAATAGCTTTTTCTGATCTGTTATTCCGTGAAAGTCTTTTCGGGATTGCTAGTCGGTAATAGACTTGCCGATTTTCATTCGGAAACAATTTAATGATTTCATCTGTGATATCAATAAAATCTTGTAATCGGAACAAGCTGCAAAAAGAATGAAATACCTATGAAGTAAATAATTGAAAAACTACAACTAATTAAAGAAAAAATGATTAAAATCATACTAGTATTGGCTTGTAACTAAGTCAGTTGCAATAATGCCACAAAGTCGAATAGAAGAATCATAAGACAATCTTTTCTGTTGTTGATATTCTTCTATAATGGCTGGTCCCAGGTTATGTCTATTCTTTAATAAATTTTCTAGATAATTAGTTTCACCAGTTTTTATTTTTTTTCGATATTCACTTTGGCCATTGAACGTGGATTTACGATTTATTGATGTTTGTTCTTTTTCTGGTGATTGCTCTTCTCTTATTGAATTAATGTCATCGTTCTTATTTTCATTCGAACTAAAATCATCAGTGGAAGAGTTGTTTATAAATGAAATATTCTTAAAAAAAAAAGGAATCATTCTGTATTAAACCACCCTGCTCGAACGATCCTTTCGGGAGAAGAAAGTTCAATAGGAAAATTGCATCGGGTATTTCCTATTGAATCGCATGAAAGGTTTTTTTCCTATAGAAATCTCCTGAATTATATTAAAGGTTTTTTTTCCTATAGAAATCTGCTGAATCCTATTCAGTTGTCCCATTGAGGTACGCTGAATCCTTTTCGATTCTCCAATAGGATTTCAGTAAATTTAATAGGACTTCTGAAATAACGATTTTCCTATTGAAAAGAGGCATTTCCTTTTTGATACTCCAATAGGATTTGATACTATTCAATAGGAAAATTGTTGTAAAATTTCCTATCATATTAAGGGTAAACCTTTTGAATGTTTCAATAGGATCTTACTACTACGAAAAAAATCAGTTTAAAAAATGGAAATTCTAATTTGCTCTAGATGTTTTCTATTTATACGGATTGGTTATTTAAATATACACCTGAAATGAAATTTATTAGAAACTTTGTCCGAAAAATCCTGCAGACGATGAGATTCGATCCTGGCATCCTCGGGTCCACAGTCCAGTACGCTCCCAACTGAGCTATTCTAAAACATCAAGATATGAGTTTCATCTAATTTATTTGAGTTGAACATTTGGAATAATTTGAACATTAATCAAGTTTGCTCCCAAGCAAGTATTTCGAAGCATAGAAAGAATAATTGTCATTTGTAAAAATAAGAGAGGTAAAATGCAAAGCAAAAATTATATCTTTATCGCAATGTCCCATGATAAAATTTCATATTATTCAAACGGAGGACATCAGAACAACTTCTATAGGAAATCAATAAACTTAAAAGGAATGTACGAGTTAGAAATATATCTTCTTGTTTTAATATTTCACAATAGGTTACGAGATCGTTTGATAGATGTAATTTCGTCAAGTCTCCATAAGAAAAGAATAAACTAAACAGGAAAATACACCTCGAATAACATTTTCTTGTTTTCATATTTCTCAAAAAAAATTGATGTTTTTTGATAGGGTAATTTTTATATTTTACTGTAGAAAAGAAAAGGATTCATTAAAATAATACGACATGAAGAATATTTCTTTACTATTGGATACTTTAATACGATTTTAGATTTTTCATTAGTCTTGCGTTAATAAGACTTCTATCATTTAAATAGGCCCAATTTCTTTATATATCTATGGGATATGAAGGAATTGAGAAGCAAAATATGGAAAAGTGCTTTTTAGTAACAATATTCCTCAACAGGATTTAATATTGTTTTGCATGAATGTTTTTTCGAAGTTTTATGTTAAAATCAATAGATTAAAGATAAAAAGAGACTTAGAAAATATGCTCTTATCACGACACTCCATATTAGACTACGCTTTCCGAATAATACAATGCTTACGAAGAAAGACAGGAATATTAACTATTGGCTGTTGAAGGAGTCAAACCTTTTAAATAACGCAGAATCCTATTGAGGTTAAATGAATCAAAATAATTATTTCAGAGTCGTATTTCTCTATTGAGATCTATTTATCCCCTATTGGATGTTAAAAGAGTGAAACCTACTAAATAATATAAAATCTTATTGAGGTTAAATGAATAAAAATAATTATTTCTGAGTCGTATTTCCCTATTGAGATCTATTCATCTCTTATTGGATGTTAAAAGAGTCAAACCCATTGAATAATGTAGAATCCTATTGAGGTTTAAAAATTACTAAAAATAATTCCAATGTCGTATTATCCTATTCAATTAGTTAGTTTCCTATTCGAATATCTTTCCTCATTTTCCATAGAAGCTCTTTGTTTCCTATAGAATTGCTGACTACTTTTTAGAATCATCATAATTCTATTAAGTCGTGTGAATTGGAATGTTCTAATTCCTATAGGTTTTACGATTACCGTTTTTGTACCTATTCAGATTTGTATAATCCTATTAAACTTTTTCTGGGGAGCAGAAATTTCTCAACTTTTTCTATTCAAATATGATGTTTCCTATTCAAATTCTGAAAAAGCCCATAGGATTTACCTTTTTCCAATAGGAATGTTAAAGCACGGCAATTAATTCTACAACAATAATGAACTTACATCAAATTTTCGTAATTCATCAATTTATTCTGCAATGACTATTCTATGTGCAATATGGGGACACAATTTATGCAAATGGGCTTGTGTCAATTTTGTAAAATATTGTATAGTGATTCCATTCTCTAAAATAGAATAAGTAAGTTTATTATATGCAACTTTTTTATATTATGTTAAAACAAAACGTTATAAACTCTTTCATGACCTTTAATACTGATGCAATTTTGATAAACGTGAAGTTTTTAGTTTATCAAACATTAATTCAACTATGAATAATTATGCACATAATTTAAAAATATCATTATGATTGTAAAATATTGAAATAATAATTTCAATCAAAATATTAAAAGATGACTTTCAAGTAACAATTATTTTATGTAAAAATACAACAATTGATTTCAATAGGATAATAATGGTAAAACACTGATGCTGAATGGTCATGAAAAAATGAAACAAAACAAATAAACACTGAAAGTAATGATTACAAACCGGAAAGCTTTTCAATTATTTCTTCGGCAATATTCTATTGTTTAAAATGTTCTTCTAATAACTGAAATCCAGCTAACTGGAGATTATCCATGATAATAACACTGATAGAACACAAATATCATCCACAGCACAAAACCACGGTAAAATTGACGGTTTAAGGGACAGTTAAAAACTATTCAAGATAGTTAAATAAATTTTCTAGGAACTTACTGCGATGTTGATGGCTCAAGCAACAACTGAAAACTGTTCACGATGGCTTCAGAAATATTTACAAGAATGAAAATTTGTTGAATGGTCTGCATATTCTTTATGATACTTTTTTAAAACGTTCAAATTTTTCGAAGTTGAAAAAACCAAAAATCGTTTTTTATTACCACTGCTGTAATGACGGATTATTTTTACATCGTATGCGGTTTACAGTTCGAATCATAGATGCAGATTTAGGTAATAATGCAGAAACAGGTGATCAAACACCACCTAATACATTTGATATGATAATACTCGGCTTTGCATTATTCCATTTAGCATTTTCACAAATTTTGCTTTTATAATTTGAGATTGAACGGCAGCAATATCATCAGCATGCTCATGACTCGGTATTACACCAGCTACGTTTTTTGTATAACAAATGACTTGAATGATACTTTTAAAAAATAAGAAAAAAGTAATAACAAATACAATATATGTCAGTTTTCGAATCTGTAGCCATATGGATTGAAACATTGCAATTTGCATTATACGTACAACGCTATGTTATAGTACTTTTGTAATTGATATTTTGAAATAAAAATATCCTTTATGGAGCAGTAACTTTTTACTTTTTTGTGATGACACAAAAAACGGTATCATAAATAATAAATAACGAACTATAATAATAACGTTAATGACTACATTCAAAATTTATTATTACTAAATACTAGAATATTATGCTGCAAATATCACAAAGCACAAATAGCGTGGACAATTAAACGTTACACAGTAGATAATGTATATCAAGAAGGATAGTACATCAAGAGATACGGTAGTGTTGCGCCAAGTTTTCGGTTGTTATGTTTATTGTATTATTAAATGTACTAAATTAAAAAAAAAAAAAAAATTCAAAGAAAATCATTCATTTTAAATATTGTTGATTTTTAGATTTAAATAATTGGCGTTTAATAATTTTAGAACTTTTTGTAATTTCATCATCGTCGTTATATATGCTTGGCTCATATTTTTGTACAGATCAGGAAGAGGGGGCTATTTTTGATAAGTATAATAATAAGTACGAAATGTGTTAGAGCAATAAGTAATCAAAATTCATGCGTTTAATATTCTTTTTCTTTGATTAATAATTGCAAATTGGGCACTCGCTTATGTCCACTAACTTGTAGGTTCCGAAGCGCTGTCTAGCAACTTTTATCGTAAACTAGTAATAACAGTTTTATCATTTGTAATTCTTAGCGGCAAAATACAAAATATATAAATATGTAAGCAGAACATACTTTATCTTAAAAACTATTCCATAACACAAATATTTTGTCTGCGTATATTTTATCGCAAAAATATTTCGTCTAAGATTATTCTATCCAGAGATAGGGGAGAGTGGGGTAAATACGGACGCTGGATAATCGCGGACACCCATGTTTGGCTATGTCAGAAGGGGTGGAAACATTTTCCCAGTGATACAATCGGAAGTTGATCTCAAATGCAAAGCCTGGAAAATAGTAATAAGGTTAAAATGCACTCGATTTATGAAACATGTTGACTTAATTCATTTTCCGACAATTTTACGCAATTTCTTAGTAAAATGAAATAGTTGTCGAAAATTGTGACGAAATGCATAAAGATCCTCTTCATGACGATTTGAGAAAATGTAATAGATGTAATTTATGGGGCGCCCGAAAACATTGTGATGAATGAAAGTTCATCAAAAGGATTTATCTGTGATTTAAATAATGATAGAATTCACACCATCCGCAATTACCCTACTTGCTGTGGGGTTATTCCGGATACTAAGGTTTTATTGATGTATAAACATTTTGTTTTTGATTAAAATTTCATTCACGTTGACTGTGAGATCTTAAGCTTTACTATTTCAAGTAAACTTTCTATAATAAATAACGTTTAAAACTTCAGCTACTTTTATTCTATTTTAGTTCTCCCTTAGGTGTTCGCAATTACCCCACTCTCCCCTACCAGAGTAGAATTTATTTTTAGGAAAGAGTTCACGCCCAGTTTGAATTTCCTAAGTTCAAGTTAGACCCACACTGGGAATGTAATGATTGTCCCTATTCGGACCAAATGAGGAAATCCTGACTAGGGCGAGTTAAATATAATAACTAAGTTGTTCGATGATTATCTTATTTTTTATAATTTTATATTGTTGACATGCTAATTATTACACATACTTTAATAAAAATTTGGTGAAAATACATATGCTGAAATTTGTTCCTTGAGAGATTTGAACCGACGATCGTTAGCTTGCTTGCATTCAAGACCAACACCTTTACCCGCTCGGCTATTGATTTATTGAAAAATTATTTCTATTATATAGGTGTATAAACAGATCAATATGCATAATTTTTTTGCAAGTTTTATATTAACCATTATATAATTGAAATTTCAATAATAAAGAATATTGATAGTTAGAATATTTTTATACCTTTCGATTGTTTGTTCTTTTCAAAATTACAATATATTTCCAGTCTACATAATCTAGTTGAAATTTCATAATATTGAAATACTTCGATATTAGACTTTAAAGAAAATACTTAATCTACTGAAAATCTTTTATATTGTATTCATAAATGTGCTTCATTTGGGTTTAGTTTAAGTGATTCTAAGTTGGCCCTAACAAGCAATTCCTAATCAATGCCTAATTTTGTCATCAAGTTCGAAAAGTTAATAAGGATACCATGAGGAACCTGTTAGGCAAAGCAAAATGGCGCAAATTTTGGGCTGTCCCTATAAACCTAAATAGCAACTCCATTGGGCATTAGTTGGGAATGTTTAATTTAAGCTGATCTAAACAATTCTCAATAGGGGCTAAGTAAAACTTTAGGCATGCCCAAGATAAATTCTACTTGATTATCCGGCCTCGCGGGTATGTTATTGCAATAAAAACCCTATGTGTTTTACCCTAGGCTGCAACTGGGTCCTTCGTTATATTTTTACGAAAATTTCGATTCAATTCCCAGTCTAGAATTTAGTAGAATGAGATGTTTTTCCTTGTTAAGATAGACAATATGCATGTCGTGATGCACAAAAAAAAATTTTGTCATTTTATGCATGGATGAAGGCATTCATGTGGGTATATGACAAAAACATATCCTACTTAAGGTAGACAAATATTTAAATATCGTACTTATGATTCATACTATTGTCATTTTGCAGTTACAGTGATGGAACAGTTTGTCTCAGAAATCCACATATCGAGTTAATGGATCAAGACATCCTTTATCATTTAGCCTTAGGAAGTGGCTCACATGATCTTGTTGAAATGTTTGGAGATGTGAAGGTAAAATTAAAACTTCTTTTTATTACATTCTAGGATAATGATAATATAATATTAAGGATATTGCTTGAGATATGTATCTATTCGTGAAATATATAAATACATCCTTAGATGCGAAAAAGATTGAATCAGCAGAAAATATTTTTTTATTTAGTAGGCATATCGATAAAAGGAATACTCATTCTTATTAGCAGTAAACATTTTTCTATAGTTTTAAGATAGTTCACTGTTAACCAAGAGAGCAAAATATAATATTTCGACCTGGGTGTTGGATTGAAATCATCCAGGTAAGAATAATTTCCTTTGTTCCGGTGGCCAACACACTATTTTTTACTATACTATCGTTCAAGATTAAAGTTTGTGGTCTGTTATGAGGTTGAAAAAGTGACGTTCTCTCTCTCGTTGAGGAAGACAACACCCGTCTGGACATGTGCACAGACGAGTAATTGTTTTTCTATGTGGGATAGAATATATCGGTGCCTTAAGACCTGAAGACGGAGAGGAATTAACTTTGGATGGGGGTATGAGACAATACTAGTAGTGCCATAGGACTACAATACGAGCACTAATCAATGTGGGAAACTGCATGAAGTTTTATGTTTTGGGTTATACACAAGTAATATTAACTGACTGAGAGGAAAATTACTTTTTCGTATCACTTTTTCATGAGAATAAAAATTGTAATAACTGATAGTTAATCACTTATAAATATTGGAGAAAATTTTCCGTTCTATAATGCGTTAAAATGATAAATATTTATCAGTGAATATTTGAGATTCTACAGTAGAAGTTATGTTATCGTGCTCGTCTTCTTGGTAGAATTTTATTTCTTCGCCACTGGCAAAGGCTTTGGGGATAGACATAAATCATAATTCTGTAAATAAACTGAAATTGGTTTTGCTATTATGAGAAAGAAGTTACCATGTCTACTAATACTTCTTTCATAAAAAACAGAATTTCAAAAGACTCTTGTTTCCTAAATATTATTTTTATAAGATAGAGGAGAACCAGGACAGAATTCAAATAGATCACCTTAAAAAGTCCAAATAATTTCTACCAAATGCCAAAAAACTCACTTTTTCTAAAAAATATAATTACAAATTGTTCAAGTCATTGATTTCTGAATTTTGAAAATCTTAAAATGCGATAGATAAAATACTTCGTGTTTAATATCATATACTATACTAGAAGTAATTTATGTTGTGACAATTCTATGTGATTAACCCATTAATGCCTACCGTGTCTATATGGATACAAAAATGATGGTATCATAAATTTGTTGATTATGGCAACCCTTAATAGTTTGTTTAATCGAATCGATATGATAATAGTTTCAATATGGCAATAATTCAGACACTAATGGGTGAAAATTTATCTTCATAATAAAATAAACAAACATTCATAATTTAACTTGATTATAAGGATGGTTTGTTTCATATAAAAATCTTCTGAAATTGAACTCTTCACCATTTCATTCGAAGTTATATTAAACTATAATTTCATTTTTTTACAGTTCATATGCATGGGAGGGACACCAAAAAGAATGGAAAATTTTGCTTATTTTATAATGGAAGAAATAGGTCACAAGCTTCCAACCGGAACCACTTTGTCAAATATAACTCAATATTCTTATCGCTATTCTATGTATAAAGTTGGTCCTGTTTTATCAATCAGTGTAAGTTTCTGTATAGACTATTGATTGTTCTATGTACTTATTATTTTTTATTAATTGATATTAATCCCAAAACATTTATTTTTTTAAAGCATGGAATGGGAGTATCATCCTTAGGAATACTCCTTCATGAAGTAATTAAACTTATGTACCACGCAAGGGTGAAAGATCCATTATTCATTCGGATTGGAACGTGTGGAGGCATTGGTATGGAAGGCGGGACTGTAGTTATAACGGAAGAAGCTGTAGATGGAATGCTCAAATCGTACTTTGAAGTGGTAAAGTTTTTTTTTAATAAACTATTACAATAAACTTTCAACTCATTCAAAAATTGAACTGATAATAACAATTAAAAAAAATCAAATAAATAATACAGTGAAACCTCGATAATTTAAAGTTCAAGGGAAACGTTAAAAACATTGAAGCTTTAAATTTTTGACTTACTGAGAGTTTGAGTTACGGAGTTCTCATTGGGTCATATTTTTTCTTAGAGATGTTTGTTTTCATAACTGCACCTCGAGTAGATTTTATTTTTGCAAAAGAGTTTGCACCCAATCCGAATCTCCAAGGTTCAAGTTAGGCGCCAAACGGGATACTACATTTGGCCTACATTGGGAAAGTAACGCTTTTCCCAATTGGAATGCGATGGAAAAGGCCTAATTAAGGAAATTTTTTGGGATTCCAAATAAATTGTGACCTTTAATTATATTAAAAATTAGACGTATATTCGAAATCAGTTATGTAAATGGATGGAATACAAAATAGTTAATGGAGTATATATTGATATTATTTAAAAAATATGCATGTTTTTAAAAAAAATATATTTATATTTAATCCCAACATTCCCGTATGAAAAATTTCGTTCCCCGAACTTTCCCTGCATGGTCCCTAGTAGGGAAGTTCCCCGACGTATCCCTCGGCGAATCGTGGTGAACAGTTAGGGAACAGAATTTTTTTTTTTATTTTTCTTCTCTACTCCAAACGTACGTTAACTTAGTTATCTGCTAATAACTCAGGATCAATAAGGCCTATATAAATAATAAGCATATCAATAGATTCGTGAGAACGAGATCTTTTTATTGCATATGTGTGACCTGATTTCGCATTTCTAGGCATTGAAACGAAGAGACATTGAGTGGTCAAACTTAAAAATCGGACAACTTTCATTTTTCGACCCCAAAAAATGGCAAGTGGAACCCCTTTTAATTTTTTTCCGCCGAAAAATAAAAGTACACCGCTTTTGATGATTGAGGGCTTATCCTCTTCGTCTTGATGCGTGTCCATGATAAACTTGGAAAAATTTTTTTCTACTCTTCAAATCGCAAAAATAATTAAGAAACTCCCAAAGAAATGTGACTTTTTTTTTATATTTTGACGATTTTGAGGGTGGAGAAATTTTTTGTCAAATCTATGGATATAGTTGAATAGTTCTAATTCTGAGGTTCTAAAAACGTCTGTAAAAGACGTAATTAAACGATCTGTTAAAAAGTTATAGAGACTCCAAGTCAGAAGGATGTTCTGTAAGTTGTATCCAGTTTTACCTCTTTCTGAAGGTGTTAAAGTAAATTTTCTTAAGCTATACCTTGATTTCAAACCAAAAATAAACATTACATATTTAGAAAATGAGAGTTACAATTATACGTAGGCTGTTCTATAATTGTCGCAATAGAAAGAATGTAACAAGTTTGGACATAGGTGCATAGGATGAGGCCTGCGCCAGTGTCACAAAAGATCAGTGGGAGATTATGTTGAATGCATGGTTTAAACGCATGCATAAGAGTAATAACAGTAATGGTCCTTGTTTGAGAAAAAAATAATAAATAGTTAGATTTTTGCAAAACTTATGGAACATCCTACGAAAAAATTACACACTGATAAACGCATATACATATATAATGAATACTTGAATCATACACGGAAGAAATTCTATCATATTTTTTAGTATAAAAACTCAAGTAAAAAGTACTACATCCCATAGTACTCGGGGATCATGAGGGTGCTGAAGTGAAACTTACTATAAGATGGTGTAAAGAGTACCGCATCCGATTGTAATTTTTACTTCACATTTTGTAAAATTTTTAATAGCTTGGTCATAATTTTTATGTTGGACAATTTTATTGCTAATATTGAAAGAGTGGAAATAACATATGAATAAAATATTATTTAACGTATTCAATTTATTTTCATTTTAACAATTTTTATTAATTTTTCGTCATACCTGCGCGGAAAATGCACTTTTCTATTGGAGAGGGGTTGAACTTTTCACTTAAGTAGGACGAAAAATCATATTCAGCTCTAGGGAGGACAATTAGGCAAGCTTAAACCACGTGTTTACCATCCTCACCTTCGGCTCAGGTTGTAATGTTACAGGTGGTTTAAACTAGTCTACATCACCTTCCTAGGTGTGAAATGTACTACTTCTTTATCTTCATTTTCCTATTAATCAATATATTATGAAAAGAAATTGGAACAAAAATTTACAGTCGGACAAAATCATTGTCAAATATTTCATTTGTTAAAACCAGTTCTTCATCATGTATTATTTACTATCACTTGTAACAACTTGATGTGTAACAATATAGTCATGCAATGATTCTACATTGATGGCTGACCATTGCTTTTCATTATTTACAATTTCAAAAGCATCTACGGTCATATCATAATAAGCTTCTCTAAATTTTTTGGTTATTACAAAAATATTTTTATTGAAAATAATTTAATAATAATGTCCAATAATATAACATTACCATTGATACAGATATTTTAAACTAAGTTTACCTTGTATGGAAAAAAAATAATAAAAAAGTTCACCTCATTTGAAGTATTAAAACCTATTGGAAGCTTTTAGTTGAATTCATGTAAATGAGTTAAGTTTTGTTTATGTTCAATGATAACTTTTGAAAGACCATACTTTTATTCATTAGCTTCCGCGCCTAACATAAATCTATAATTTAAACGCAGTTGATGTTTGTAAGCAATTGTTTGACCGACATCGTGGTGAAATAAACGAGGACTGTGTTCGGGGCTAAGAAGGAAACCAAGGCAACTTGGGAACCTGGGCACCAGCAGGTCTATGATATGACGACCACCTTTACTGTGTAAGCGGACCAAATAATGTGACTAATGAATTAGGATAATTGACAATCATATTTTGTAAATCACCCCCTATGAAGTTAAAACTATAAAAGTAATAATAATAACAATTATACGATTCATGGAAATTACCTATTTTTCTTCTTCTCAGTTTTTTCATTCGGCACAAAAAACGACTTAACCGATTTTGCTCAAAATTTAATGAGGTCTAAGTTACATAATTATACGTTAAATACAACTGGTCCCATGTCAATATCATCATTTGTTCTTGAGATACACGAGACGAAAATTGAATCCGAACATACATACATACATACATTTCCAATTTGCAAAATCGGACCCATTACAATAACTTCCCACTGGAAAGTTAAAAATTTACAATCAGAACAGAATTTGTAAAAGTTTTTCTATCAATGTATTGAACAGATCAAATATTAATATATTTTCTAATTTAGATATCAATATTGGTGGTAAACATTGAAGAGAGCAATATAGAGTTCCATATTTCGTGATATTTTCATCACTACCTTATAGATTATTTGTCTCGTAATCATAAAAAAAAAAAATGGATAGGAAAGACTATTTTTAACTTCCCAGTGGGAAGTTATTGTAATGGGTCAAATTTTGCAATTGAAAATTTTGACATGTCTCCACGTTTCAAGGCCTTTCGAGTCAAATGGTATGGTTTTTAAGAGGATGTCCGTGTGTGCATATGTATGTATGTATGTATGTATGTATGTATGTATGTATGTATGTATGTATGTATGTATGTATGTATGTATGTATGTATGTATGTATGTTCGAATTCAATTTTCGTCTCGTGTATCTCAAGAACAAATGATGATATTGACATCGGACCAGTTGTATTCAACGTATAATTATATAACTTAGACCTGATTAAATTTTTAGCAAAATCGGTCCGGCCATTTTTTATGCAGAATCAAAAAACCGGAAAAACGGTAAACTAGTTAAATCTTATCATTCTTTCCGCTGGGAAGTTAGTCGTGTGGACATTTCGGGTCGCGACTAGACCGCTTTTTTCAGTATCATTCAAACTGATAGCTCTCTGTAAATCACACTAAATAAAATTCAAAATTATTTCCGGATTTTTTCAGTATTTTTTGATTTTATAAATTCTGTTATCTCTCCAAAAGGGATATTGTTGTGGCTCACTAAAGGTACCTAAAGTTTTGAACATTCGAAATATATTTTGCTCAGTCAATTTACTACTATGATTAGAAATTACCTCATTGAAAATATTTTTAATATTTGATAAAAGTTTGGTATTCTGAATAGACTCGTTACTCACAAGGAAACCTCGCAAAGGGGTCACTACAGATTTAACTGAGGCTTCTATATAATAATCTAGGCCGAAAATGATGGATGACGTATTTTTTAAGGTGATTGTTAATTTTCACATATTTCTAATCGAAATTCTCTAAAACAACTTTAACTATTAGGAAGATCATAAAAAATACTTTTATTCACATATTTATAAGACTTGTGGATATACATTTTTTTTTATTAAAAATAACGAACAATCTGTAACCCGAAAACTATTAATTATTTTTCAATCAGATCAATTTCAATCGAAAGAGCATAAAAAATTATGAGATATAGGTCTTTGCAATTTTTGAAATAACATTAAGAACAGAGAAAAAAATCGCAATTAAGAAGTTTCAATTGTTATTGATTAATTATTTATAGTCACAATAATCACTGAATAAAATACGTTGTAACGAGAGACTAAATAGTTTATGATCAGTCGAAATATTTTCTTTTGTTATCGTCATGTGAGCAAACATAGATATAATTCTTATCACAGTCACTGAAAAACTATTTTTGAGCCAAATGATTTCTGTTATTATCATACACGGATTGTTCCAAGCTAGCATTTTGAACAAATGTGACATATTTTAATCATTGAAAAAATTGTGACATAATTTTTTTGCATTTATCTTTAATACTGAAGTAAAAGGATATTTTTTCCTCTTGTATTATTTTAATTTTGGTTAATAGTCACTATTTTATATGTTTATAAAATCGTGTGCTTGAAATAGAAAGATTATTTTCTTTCATTCTGAAAATCGTGTAACACTCAATAGTTGAAAATGAAAGTTAACCTCCTCAATGTTATTCAGTTCCTTTTAACAGCATTTCAAACCATGCAAAACTTCTGACTCCCCTTTTTCTTGTATTGAAAGAATCAACTGGAAAACTTGGTCCACGGGTAGAAGCATCGCTTTTTAGGCCAGATAATGTACACGTAGAAATATTGAAATCTGAAAAACTTACTTCGAGTAAAATATTCAATTCAAATATTATATTATATGATATATTCTAAAAGTTTAAATACTGATTTTTTTTGGAACACTTCAAAATCTGGTTGACGGACGTATTTTTTCCGAATCATGGAAAAAAATGTTTACTTTTGATTCAATCGTGGAATGGTCATGGTCCGAAAGCTGTCACAGCTGCCAAACCAACGGATAATGAAGTTGAGATAATGATTATTCCTAAAGGAGCTACTGGACGAATTTAACCATTAGATGTTTTTCGGTTTAAAATAGGGAAAAATTTTGTAAGACATTTTTCAGACAGTGTCGTATTACGGGGAGAAGATTTAAATGTACACTTGAGGAACAATATTATCAAATTACAATCATTTATCCATAATGAACTCATGGTTATTCATGGTTTGAAAATGGTTGTACATTTCTTAAACCAGATAGATATGAAAATCCAGTCAATTTTGCATTTGGAGATAACTGTAAGTCTCATTGTGAAATTTCAGGATGTAAAAATATTGGAATTATCCGTTGTGCATAGTGTATGGAATCATTATGTCGTGAACATTTTTACAATGATGATCATATATGTAAGAGGTACAATGAATGAATAATTTATCTTTTTCATTTTGATACAAATCTGGGAAAAAAGAGAATTTTTTTTTTGGCATCGATTTTGATGTTATTTCAAAAACTGCAAAGACCTATATCTCATAATTTTTTATGCTCTTTCGATTGAAATTGATCTGATTAAAAAATAATTAATAGTTTTCGGGTTACAGATTGTTCGTTATTTTTAATAAAAAAAAATGTATATCCACAAGTCTTATAAATATGTGAATAAAAGTATTTTTTATGATCTTCCTAATAGTTAAAGTTGTTTTAGAGAATTTCGATTAGAAATATGTGAAAATTAACAATCACCTTTATCGGGTGTCAACTTTGGGGGTAATTTCCGCCCCTTCAAAACGTTTTTCCGCAGAAGAAAAAATACGTCATCCATCATTTTTGGCGTAGATTATTATATAGAAGCCTCAGTTAAATCTGTAGTGACCACCTCGCGAGGTTTCCTTGTCAGTATTAAAACATCTTTTTTTAGCATATCTGATTTTTTCTTCGAAAAAATCAAATTTATCATTCATTATGCAAAGAGATATTTTCCTGTTAAAGCCAGTATAGCTATATTACTTAGCGACGTACAATAAAAACTTTTTTGCGAAATTTTCGACAGCTGTTTCTCTACATCGATCATCATGAGAAATTTCACTACTATCAGTATGATTAGAATCTGTCACATTATTGGTTAAATTTCAATAAAAAACATTCGAATTAACAAAAGTTAAATGTTCTATTGGAGCTCCACTATTTAAATCAATTTCATTAATCAAATTGAATTCTATGCTTGCATCTGGTAATTTTTTAGTTTTTTTTTATGCAGAAGTGTTTAGCTCTCATATGCTTCCGTAACGTATGCAATGATGAAAATTTACGCAGACAACTTTTTTCACATCTAGAACTTTCATTATTTTTATGAAGTAGTCCAAAATATCGAAGGTAACCTCTTAAGTTCTTAAAAGCATCACAGCACTCGAGTTGATTTGACATTTTGAAACTGACCGATAAATTCAAAGTCATAATCAATAATTTCTTATAATTTTATAAATCAATAGCATAAATTATGAACCAATTGCAATAACCTGAAATATTTAACAAAAAAGTAGATCATCTAGATAATGAAACGAACAACTTAACAATTAGATCTAATTATAAATTATTTTATATAAAAAAAATCATAGAGTTTGTCATTCCCTTTACGTTACTAACAAGAAAACCTCGCGAAGCTGTTACCATCGATTTAGTAGAGGCTTCCACATAATAATCTACGTCTAAAATGATAAGATATGTTTTTTTTTTTTTTTGATAAACATTTTAAAAGGGGAAAAATCATTCCCAGAGTTGATACCCTATAAGAGTCATTTTTAGTTTTCACTTGTTTCCGATCGAAATTTTCCAAAACAACCTTGTACATTAAAAACAGCATAAAAAATGATGAAAGGTACCTGTTCTGACTTGGTCAGGAGTATTCCATCTATAGCCTGACATTTTTCTTTCCATCGAATAATTAGACAACTCAAGGTTTCTTCTGCCAACTCATCCTCGCTAATTAGACTACTCGGATTAATTTGTAGGCGTTGACATCCTTTCCGAAGGACCTAAAAGCTTCTAGAATGCAGAATTTCGAGTATATTAGTCTGTATTCGTTTGTTACTATCTGTACTCGTATGTAGTTTATACTCTGACGGCTCCTTGGAATCATCGGATGATGCCAACCGACAGATACTTTATTGTAACGGTCAACTCGGTACGTGTGTACTATCAAAGAACTCATACAGACAAACTCTTCAGTTAGAAACCAGAAGACTCTTCAAAATATTCCTCAGAAATGAAATAATTCAACAGTCAATCATCTACAGTGATGATTGTGAACTCATCAGGCAGTCCAGCCCTCATCAGATATCATCAGTCATCCCAATTTGGTCCGATTACACATCTTTGCTAAAAAAGACACGAACGATGTCGGTTTCGATGCCTCACAGCCTCATGTACAGACACACACACAAGACTCACACTAGAGCAACTCCTTTGTGATTACTCCCTTTTCCCCGGCATATAGTTTCTATTATTTGCTCTATAGAAAAAAATATAATTATTCGAGTATGACCGATGAGAGTGTCCTGTTATTTCTTTATGTATCTGGATAAATGTGTTAAGTGAAAAGTAGTATGAAAAAACCAAGTTATGAAGAAATCACTATCACTCATACTATTTACCACTTAAATAGCAATAGCTGTTTCAAAGCTTGGCTCTTAAATGCCCCTTTTTCCCTGTATCATATTGAAACTTATCTTCTAGCTTGATAATTTGCATATTCTGGAAAAAATATATAGTCGCAATTACTAATCTTCGTTTGGAATTAACACAGGATTGTAAATTTAATTATTATTGGATTAGGAACTTAAGTATTAATTTTTCCGGAGTGTTCATGAAATTTCAACTTCATTGGAATTTTAAAAATTTTCAGCGTGAACAATATGTCAAATTCATTATTATCCACTCTCCAAATATGCAGATTATTTTTCTGACAATTATCAATTTGTAGAAAAATTCAATTTACTGTTTTTAAAATACATTTAATATTTGTCCATATTAGCCAGTACTGGGTAAAATACTCCGAAGGCCAGCAAAAATAGATAAGCAGTTAACGCGGGAGTTAAAAGCTATGGCCCACCAAGATGATCCATATGAAACAGTGGTTGGTAGAACAATGTGTACAAATGATTTTTACGAAGGTCAAGGTCGTCTTGATGGTGCTTTTTGTGAATATACGGAAGCCGATAAAATGGAATATCTTCAAAAACTACAAAAGGCTGGTGTGATAAATATCGAAATGGAAGCACTAGCATTTGCAGCACTTACACATCATGCAGGAATCAGATCTGCAATTGTTTGTGTGACATTATTGGATCGATTGAAGAGTGATCAGGTATTTCAATACAATTTTTATACAATATTTGATTATGCACTGAGAAAAAAATTTCGTTGAATGAAACCATTTTTTATTCAATCAATAAAAGAAACTTGAAGTATTCTCAAGATAATATTTTATTCAATCTAATAGTAATGTTATCAAAAGCACATTTTTTTATTTGTTTCAATGTAACAACACGTATAAAAACAAATTTTCAAAATTATGACATGTTATTCATTTGAGTAAATAAAATGATTTCAATCAAATATTGATAATTTCGAAGAAATATTTCATTGCTACTATTGACTAACTTCGATGTTAATGATCGAATGAAATTTTTTTTGTATGAGGTAAATTTTTTTCTCAGTGTAAAAAAGTTATTTTTAAGTTTTATCATTAACTCATCCTTTAAGAAGTATATGCATGATAAAAGTCTAATTCAATAAAGACAAAAATATATTATCCTTGCCGGTTTTTAAAATTCAAAATCAATTTTATAACTCACCACAGAAGAACGAGTCATGGCAATGTTGCTATAATTCTAGTAAACTTTACTAGAAAATCCTTCACTAATATTAGTAATCGTAGCATCGAGCAAATTTTACGAGAAATGCCTTGTCAAAAGGTACACGGGTATCACAAAAACTTTTTACACATATTGTTGCTAATTTTATTGAATTGTTCAACAATATCCTTTATTAACGGACCGTATCATTCGCTATGATGGTCAGGAAATATTATACTTTTCAAAGTTCTTATTCATATTCAATTTTATGCGTATGGTGAATACTAATTTTACATATACACAGTCGACAAATGGCGGAAAAAGCTGATTTGAACCTATTCAAAACAATACAACATATTAAAAATTTTTGCGTACATAGATTTATCCCAGCTTAGTTATTCTAATATTCCCGAGTCAAAATATAATACCTAAATTTATTCTTTTCATACCATTCCCATCCTTTCTATTTTAGATTAAACCTTTTTATCTTAATAATATTCTATTTCATTTTTTAAGTAGATGAAAATTAGGATGATAGAGCTTAATTTTGACTTTCTAATCCTAATACTATTTTTATTTTTCTGAAGTAAGTAAAAATTAGGATATAGACAGAATAGTTTGATTTCAACCTCATGAATTTATTTGCTAGTACTTATGAAAATAGTTAAAATAATTCCCATTACATTCATACTTTTTTAATAATACAGATGATTCTAATGCTGATGGACACCCCCATTAGAATTCAAATAAAATTAATAATTATAGAAAAACATATTTTTGTTAATATAAAATTACTTAAATCTTAAATAAAATTAGATTGAAATCAGGAAAAGTATAAAATAAAAGTAGTATGAGCCTAAAGTAAAAGAAAAATAAAATCAGTATGAGTTTAGGATAAAATTGAAAAATTGAAGGATAGTCTTAAGATAAAAATAGGAAATAGGTTTTATATTTTGACTCGGGTTATTTATCAGAATGCATGAAGAATGGTTTCATGCTACCAATGAAAGGTTTTCAAAACTCTAGGAATCTTTTCTAGAATAAGTTTACTGGACTAATCAAGTAATAAGGTTCTTATTCTTATAATCATTATTTATGTATTTATTTTTTATATACGGAAGAATAAAGTGATCAAGAAATAAAGTAGAAATTCTTAGATTGGCTTTGGTTGATTTTCCCTATTCTATTTAAAAGATGTTATAAGAAAGCAGTTCAGAGTGCAAATAAACTTTTTCTAGAATTTTAATAACGTCTTCTAGGATGAATTGGATCGATGAGTCGAATAATAAACCTCGAATTATTTTTTTCTGTGAATATGTTGATAATTTTTACTGTGCTTGATTATAGAGATACATATTTATTACTTCATTTTTATATTTCTTCAGCTTATGGCACCTAAAGAAGTCTTGGAGGAATGGCAGAAGCGACCTCAAGTTCTTGTTGCTAGATATATCAAAAAGTACCTACAAACTAAAGGTCGCTTAATTTGCGAAGGCCACGGATCTATAGCTGTTAAAAGTCCACGTCGCTTCAAACTTGTTCAACAAGAGTCAGAAAACTATGACTGAATTGCCAGTTATTTAACACAATGGATTTATCAATTTGTTATTTCGTTTAATCTAATTATAAGATTATATTATTATAAAATCTGTATTAATTAAATTCTCGAAAAGGAGATGTTCATTTATGATATTCGTAGCAAATTTTTACATTCTAAATATAAGATTGATTGAAACATTAAATTTATAAACTTAAAAATAAAGCATCGTTGGTAAAAAATAATTGTCAAAGCTTTGTAGTTGAAGAATTTTTTCTCATGACAGTGGAGGATGAATTTTCGTTAGTTGTATTCTCCATGGGATATTTGAGTACAAATGAGTGCCGATTCATATTTCAAATTGTTACGGAAAAAATTAGAAATAATCTGAAAATAAAATAAAACACTTAAAAATATCAAATTTCTCTGTATATCGAAAACTATGTAAGCTGTAATGTAAAATTTTCGAAACAGCAACAGAATTGTCATTGTAATTTGATGTTGAATATCCGAAGAAATGAATCGGGTCATAAACTAGTCTTCGTAGAAAAGTATAATCAGCATAGTGAATTTACCGAAGACACAGAAAAAGTAATCTGATGTCCCTTTAAAACATTTTAAGTTGAAGTTTAATAAAGTGTAATCCCCATATTGCAGTTAATTGTCAATGCTTTATACAAGAAAAATAGATTTTGTGAGATTGTACCGAAGAATCTTTAATTTTTATTAGGTTACCTAGAAAATTTTTTTTGGTTTGTGCATACGGTCTTGCATTACTGCTTGACCCCAATAAAAATTAAACGATTCTTCAGTACCATCTTACGGAATCTTTTTTCATGTACCATTGTTTATTTATCGATTAATGACTAAACTACATTTATACTTTTATTTTTCCCGAAAAACATTAAGATTGTTGTACATGGAGAGAATTTTTTCACTAAATCTAAGTGCAAAAATGACAAGTGCACGTTTCCAACTTTATAAGTAAATGTATTTCCATTCGATAGTAAATTTTGAGTTCTTATAAATTAATTTTGTACTTAAGAGGTGTTTTAGTAATATAATTACTTGGGATAACTCAAAAATTACTTACAACAACCCAAAGTTCACTGTTGAACAGAAACATTTTTACTTATAAATTTCGAAACGTGGACTTATCATTTTTGCACTTAGATTTAGTGAAAAAATTCTCTCTGGGTATGCGAATGCTGTGATAACTTCTAAAAGTTTTTACAAGTATTTCCGGTGACCAAAAAATTCTCAATATTGATAGATGAACTTTATCGAATTGAAGAAATTAAAGTCAGATTTGTCGTTAAACTTTATTGAATTCCATAATGACTATGGATTATTTTTTTTTTCAAGATTAAGCATTCAATTTTCCAATAAACTTGGAATATACATTTTTATCAATAAAATACATATCAACAAAAATATCATCTATCTGTACCTTTTTAATATTTTGGCATATGCATAGCTACTTAAAATGTAGCTATTTCATAATTATACTACTGCTCTAAAATATATAGACATTGAAGAGAAGGAGGAGTCATAAAGCACTCAAAGTAAAATTACTATGAAATAAATAAGCGAAAGTGTATTTGGGATGGTATATACAACAAATATTTACTCTGGTGAACCGAAATTTTTATTAAAAGATTTCGAAAAAAATGATGGTAATTGAATCGTTCAACCGTCAGAGTTCGGATGACCTTGAAAATTTGGTATGTTGTAGAAGTAATGAGGCTGATTAATGGATACAAATTTGATATTATTCCACAGTTTAAATTTTTTTTAAAAGAAATTTTCATTTTATTCATTCCGATTATTTCAATTAAATGATTGAAAAAATACTAATTATTAAATACGATAGTGTCTCGTGCGCCAAGCATAAATCGCCGCCATCATGCCAGGACGAAGCACTACTGTGTTTTTTTACAAGTTATAGGATGATTTTTACAGGTTATCATTTTTGAAATTAAAATATTTTCTTTATTATAACATAAACATGGCTTGAAATTAAGAATTTGCTCGAAAAGCAATCGTTGGCTTTCGATTAAGCATACTATGAAGTATCACCATTGTTTCATTTATAATATACAAAATTGAGAAAATTTTGTTGCACAAAAATTGAGTAAAATGAGAGTTTATTCATGGAACAATGATACGTTTTTTTTATCAAGTTGGTGATCGGAGTATTTGATTGCTATGAAGTTCCCTTACTTACAGATACTAAAGTTGGTAGCAAGTTAATCTTACTCGAGCACGAATATACAAATAATTAAAATATTTTCTAATCAGATTTATTTTTTTTTTTGATATTCTTCTTTTAGTTGATATGTACAAAAAATCGTAAAATCCCACCAAAAACAGTCCCCTCCTTCTGGGCTGTACACAAATGTGCGCCAAACATCAATAACGACAATGATAAAATTACAGAAAGTCCTAAAATCATTCAACGCCAAGTTTTCAAATCTAAAAATCAACCATATTTAAAATGAATTATTTCTTTCGAGGTTTATTTTTTTACTCTTTTTATTTAGTACGTTTAATGACACAATGAACATAACAACCAAAAACTTGTCGTCACTGTTACTTATTATTAATAATGCTTTTTTCATCATGTGTCAACCTATGTTACTCTTCAGTAATTATATTTACGTTAGAAAAAATGAAAGGTGCACAGAGAAAAATGAGAAGTAAATTCTACTCCTAGCGTAGTGCCTTCTACTCCAGTGCCTGGTCAATACATAGATGACTATTCTTAGAAGTAAAAGCTACTACTGTTCCCACGTAACGTTAATACTAGTTTAGGGAGTAAATTATACTAGAGTATGGAGTAATTTTTACTACTGAAGAAGTAGTATCTACTTCAAATTTTAATTAACTTTACTTACAGAGAAAGAATTTACTCTAAATTAACTATTCAATTATAATATACAGAATAATATATTCAATTGTAATATGTATAGGGTTCAGTGACTCATTCGATGGGTAGACAGAAAAAACAGTAATGGCTGAAAACTAATTAATAAAAATGATGTTTTTAATTATTCAAATCATTTTTATTAAATTTAATATATGTTAAACACTCATTGTCTGTGTACGCAGGTGAAAGATTGCAGGAAACGCTGATTTAGACCTAAATAAGAGAGTAAAAAATATTTCATTGGGAAGATTCAAACCTATGACCGCTTAACGCACCCAACTGAACCGATGCTTCAGCCTGCTCGGCTATCCAAAACATTTGAACACGAATTAATTTTTGTGGCTATATAAAAATAACAAAGTCAGGCGACCAGGCAGCGGAGTCAAAATTACTAGGCGGTGGAGTAAAAATTACTCCATTAACAAGTAAAAATTATCATCTCCAAGATCTACTTGACTCAAGGAGTATATTTTAGTAGTTAAAGAAATAAAATGTTTGACGAAAGAAAAAAAATCGTCGTTAGTCCCAAATTACTTCGTATAGGAGTAAACAACACTACTCGAGGAAGTAAAATCTATCAAATTCGTAGTAAAAAATACTAAAAATGAGTTATTAGGATTTAGGTATATTGTTTACTAATATGTGGAGAAAGATTTACTTTTCAAGTAGTAAATCTTACAAAAAACGTGATACGAAGTACTAGAAAAATTTTACTTCCTCCGAGGAGTAAAAGATACTCCTTCATTTTTCTCCGTGTGCGTAGGAGGGAGGGAGTAAAAATTCAAAACAAGTGTTCATCTTTAGTCGAATTTTTTAGCGCTCTCCTCTTTTGTCCCGTCCTTTATTTTTTTCAGCATTGAACATTTGCAAGATACCATAATTCCAATTTTCAAAGCTAAAAAACTACGTGAAGATATTACTTTCCCACCTAACATATGGACACACTTTTGTTTAGCGTATAAAGCTATACAACATACTAAATTTTCAAGGCTATCGGAACTGTAGCGGTTAAATGATACAATACCATGATTTTTTTTCTTATTTCGGAAAAAATCAATTTTACAAATGAATTAAAGAATGATCTTTAATGAAAATTTCGGAATGAAATACACTAATGAAACGAGAATACTCTTGTTGAATGGTAAATAATTTATGTAAAAATAAAATTAATTCAAATACCACATGTGTACACTTTGTTAATGGCCTATTTTCGATCGACTATCTTAATACTTGTTTTATAATGAATTTACATTTTAATATTTTCAGATTTTGTTTTAAAATAAAAATCATTTTTGATAATATACATGAACTATAAGAGAATATTTTTTACTTAAATAATTATTCATAATATGTTAAAGAATATAATAAGTTAACGATTACACGTAATTGAACAAACATCACATGTGATAGTTATATTGAGCTCTTTTTAAACTAACGATTTTCACTATATTCTAATTTCGTTGCGTTAAGTATTACATTTTGAACTTCTGAGACAGAATGCATCGTCTTAACTTCAATTCATTATTTATCATAATGAGATCGTATAATTAAGATGACTCAATATATCATAAAAATAAAAATGTAAAATGAATTATTGAATAGGTTGTTCATGAGTAATTTGACATAACTATCGTATTTTATTACAAGAATATTATTACACAAAATTGTTCAATTCCCATTGAATCAATACTTGAACAAGTTTTCAATTTTCAGTAATACTCGTGTAACAATATTCAAGTGTTATATTATGTAGACAATACATGTAGCAAAATAATTTGAAGCTGATTCTCTTTTATATACACGTGATAGATACTCAGTATAATGTTTGAGAAAATTGGCATAATAATGATGAATTTCGAAACTGTATAAAGAAAAATTTTGACTAAAATCACTTTACCATTCAACTTGATTCAAAAGTAGAATAACCAACAACTTTGTTGAGTTCATTTTTTCAATGTCTCTAGTAGTGAAATCAACGTAAGAATAACGAGAGACTTAAGTATGTCAGCCTAAGTTTATGTTTGCTCATGTATCTGCCGTTTTTCTAAAGCAGATAGACGTAAGATTCTTGTTAGAAAATTTAACGTCAGAAATAAATGGCAATCTGATTAAAAAAAAAAAAAAATAGACTAACTTAAATCAAACGAAAATTTTTACGTCAGGGATAGCTACTGTAATGCCTAGTGTAATAATTATGATTTATAGAAATAAATTCATCTTCCCTTTTACTCAGAAGATTGTTTTTTTTCAAGCGTATTTCATCGAAAAATTATTACAATAAAAAATCATTATTGGTACTACAGAGCCATCTCTACTTTTTTGACGAAATAATTGTGAAATTTTATGTATTTCGTATGTTAATTTATGGGACTGTTATTGAATGTTGCAATGTTAATGTTTGATGGATTGCTGAATTATATATTTCAACCTTGCTAATGAAGTTTTTGAGTGTAAAAATTATATATTTTTCGAAGTTTGTGAGAATGCAGAGATAGTGAATAATCTTTAAAAAATTATAAAAACTGTCTAGTTTTTATTAGGTGTGCGCACAAGTTCTACTCGTTTCCCAAATCTTGAATACTGAGTTTGAAAAAAAATATTCCGCATAAGTGAATAATGCAATGTTGTGGAGTAGAATTGTAGATAATACAAGCTTTCAATAGCACAAGCCTTCATAATTTTATTCTTCTTCCACTCTCTAACAACGGGTAGAACTTCTGCACAAACCTAATATTGTAGAAGAACGTTTTCAGTATAAATATAAAAATAATAACGTGTAGAAAAAATAAGTCCAAGCATTAATATAATATTAACGTTCTCGAGTTGAACATGTGTCATCTTAAAATTAATGTATGATACTGTACCACTTACACTGCTATATTCTCTATACAAATACACGCATTCTACAAAATATTCGGCAGTATGGAAATCTGACAACGCTGCATATTTAATTTACTACTCTCCTTGTACAGTGATTACTTACGTATAGTTTATATCCAATGTAAAAGTAAACATCTGAGTGATAATATTTTTTTGTGATTTAATTAAAATAACAATTATGGGCGACCATCTCCGTTATAAAGGTAAATTTATTAAGAAAAAAGTGCTTCATAAAAAAATGAATGTTTTCAAAAGTATAATTGCGAAAAAAGATACGGAAAGTATTGAACCAGCTGAAACTAATCTACTTGAAGTAACTCGTATTGTGGATTTGAAAGAATTAGGCAAAAAATTGAGATGTTGTCAATGTAACGAAGTGCTTCGTTTAGTGATTATTCTTGATGAAACACGTTTAGGCTTACATTCTTTTTTGAAAATCAAGTGTACAAAATGTAATGCAATAACTCAACAAGTATCAACATCAAAATTACTTGTTGTCAATGATAATAATAGATCTAAGTATTGTGACATTACGACTGGCGTAGTACTCGGTAAGTTTGATTAAGCAACATTTGTTACAAGCATAAATAAATAAAAAATACTAATTTTTACATATTTCAACTATAGGTGCTGTACATGCTGGCTATGGTAGCTCCGGATCAAATAAGATTTTGGCTTGTACAAATATTCCGACGATTTCTACAAAACTGTTTAAACTTTATAAAAGAGAAATCGGTCTTGCAATAGAAGCGGCTACACAACAGAGCTGTAAAAAAGCTGCTGAAGAAGAACGACACCTAGTTAATGAAAATGTTGAGAAATTATGTGAATTTTTATAAGCTTCCTTTAATTCTCCACAATAATGCAGCGAAACTTTTTTTCGGAATGTTTTAATCATTGAGATAAATACTTTTTTGATATATATTTTCTTTTGAAACAGGATTACAATTATTAGGATATTATGTGTTAGATATACAGATATTAATATTTTAAACTTTTACTTTAAATTCCAAACTTTTAATCAATTAATTGTACATAATATACTAACTGTTTTTTTTCTGATATATAGAATTGTATGTCAAATTATTTTACAACTAATAAGTCACATAAATCACACATGATTAATTTTTAATTTGTTACTGGATATATGTATATCCATTATTTCTAATTAAACAAGAATCAATAAATACTGAAAATATTCGAAAATACATATTAATTTTTCCAATATTATGTCATTCCTGAAATATGTCCTTTTCTCTTCTTAGGCCACAAGAAATCGCAACCGAAAGTTATCCTCATCGTAAGACTTTAATCTCAGTGGCGAATGATACTGATGAAAATAACAATTTAAATACGAGATATGATGCAGTGGTAGGGGAAATTGTAAATATAATTGTCCGCTATGATATGGCATGGAGTAAATGTGGCAATGGTAGAAGTTACGATAGTCTGAATGGATACGATACAATTATCGAATTCTTGAGGAGGAAAATTTTGGATTACGCTGATCGGATAAGAAAATACAAGTTTGGTGATGAAGGTCATAAAAAAGATGACCACGACTGTCGAAAAAATTATAAGGGCAGTGCAAAAGCGATGGAATCAGATGCTGGAGCTGCTTTAATAAATGAAAGCGAAATACTGAAAGATACTACTAATCTTGCTGCCTGAGTATTAATAGGCGACGAGGATAGCTCTACTATTGCAGCCGTATGACGAGGAAATCCATACACAATTTTCAAACTTTCAGACAGGAATCATTTAAAGAAACATTTCAGTAAAGAATTATATAAACTGACTAACTTCAAAGAAATGAAAAAAGACACCATCGAACATGTGAAAAAATGTTTTGGATATGCTATTGCTCAAAATGCTGGTGATAGTAGAAATTTAGCCATTATACTACGTAGTATTCCTGATCATTTGTTTAATAGCCACGAAAATTGTGGTTCCTAGTGCAACCGCAAAAATGGGTCTAGCAAACAAAAAATTATTCTTTCTGATCATTCATTATACAATAAACTATCTGCTTTATTCAAAAATACGCTGATCATGCACATAAGTTCTCGATTGCTGCTTCTTCTCAGGCTAATGAAGCGTTTAACAATATTATGCCTCACAAATCGCCGAGAAATATCCCTGCTTAAACGATCCTATTGGGAAATACAAATTGAATGGGAAAATCGCATCGAAAATTTCCTATCAAATCCTATTGGAAATGTATTTCCTATAGAAATCCATTGAATCCCATTCGATTGTTCCATAGAGATGTATTGAATCCTTTTCAGTTTTTCTATAGGAAAGAAGAAATTTTTATAGGATTTTAATATATAACTATATAATCCTATTCAATTTTCTTCTTACCTTTTCAACTTTGCAATAGGATTCGACGTTATTTAATAGCATTTTGATACTATCGACATTTCCTATTAAATTGAAGGTAAACCTATAGATGAGACTTTCGTCCAATCGATTTGAGTTAAAAATTAGTAATAATTCAAACATTAATCAAGTTTGTTTTCTAGCAAGTATTTCAAAGTAGAGAAAGAATAATTGTCATTTGTTAAGATATGATAGGAAAAATGCAACTTAGAAATTATATCATTATACCAATGATTTCATGATGAAACAATATTTCATAATAGGATTTTATATTATTCAAAAAGAGAACATTAGAACAATTTCTGTAGAAAATCGATGGATTTAAAAGGAGTATACGGCATAGAAAATATTTTCTCCACTGCAAATCCTTAGGAAAAATTCAAGTGTTTAGTGATTAGTCACTTGAAGTGTTTAATAATTTATAATGTTTATGATATTATATATCTCGTTTACAGTTCTATATTTTTTGCGTGAAATTCAATTATTTTTATGAAATAAATTTTTCTTTTTAGGAGACTCGAACCTACGATCGTCGACGTGCACCCAACTGAAATCTACGTTTTCCAAACTAAATATAAGCTAATGTGAACATATATTCGTTACGTTACCAGATATAAAAAGAAAAAAAAATAGGTCTAAGCACACTTGGTCTGTGCTTACACGACGAACTTTCTATTATTAATCGTTCCTAACAAATTCATATTGTTATAAACAATACAAAATTATTAAAAGTCATTTCTCATCATGAATAACATTATTTTGTCAAAAAACATCCAAATCCATGCGATATACGCATTAGTTAATCGAGAAATATACTTTTCAATAGTTTATAACAAATTCGTATTGTTATAAACAATTTTCGATGGTAAAGAGACATATCTCATCATTAATAATATGATTTTGTTGAACGAATCCAAATCCATACGATAGACGCATAAATTTATTGATGAATACAATTTTGAATTTTTAATAACAAATTTATATTTTTATAAACAATTTGTAATTGTTAAAAGTTATATCTCGTTGTAAATCATATTATTTTGTTGGAAACATCTGAATCTGTGTGATATATTATGATAAACATAAATAAATTGTCAACAAAATAATTTACATACTTATCATTTAAGCTTTCCTAGTTCCCTAATGATTATATAGGTGTCTCTAGTGCAAAAAAAATATAGATATACACTCAGTAGTAAACCAAACGCTAGTTCTCAAACCTCCGATAGGTGGCTACATTCTCTCAGAATAAACTAGTGGGAAAAAATATATATAAACGAGACCTGGGAGCCGTTAGAGACAGACATTCCCCGGGTGGAAAAAGAGTAAGACTCTGGACCATCAACTCTAGGAGAGTAAGTGTGATACACTACTATCCTAATTACCCGTAAGACTCGTGTTAGACACGGTCAATCCGAGAACGTTAGACGTTCTCCCTCGCCGCGGAGATCGTCGTAGTGCAAGTCGGACACTTGCTTGCGATCCGTCCCGTAAAATAGCCATTCTGGCTACTGATTATTTATTTCTCTCTCTTATTTATAGAAAACTAGCCGTTTGCCTATTCCATAATTAAAATACAATTTAGAATTTCTCATTGTAAATCGTAACTTTCAATTTTGAATGTCTTGTATATTACTTTTAATAATTTAATTGTTCAGTTAACAAAATAATTATTATAAACTCATTGTAAATATTAAAAATTTTTTATTATTGTTAATAAATTAATTATTTCAAATAAATACGCTTGATCAGTTAATTAAATTAACATTTTAAAAATTTTCTATTTTACCGACCGTTGAAAGAACTTTGGAAAACCGACGAGCAAGAGGTAATATTTGAATAAAATAATTCACAAAATAAAAACCGTTACAATATGTATTAGTTAATAAGCGAATACAATTTATATTGTTTATAACGAATTCATATCGTTATAAACAATGTACAATTTTTAAAAGTCATCTTTCGTTGTTAATAATACTATCTTGTTGAAAGAATCCAAATCGGTGCGAAATTCGCATTAGTTGATTGATAAACACGATTCCTAACTTTTTATAACAAATTCCCAATTTTATGAACAATACGTAATTTTTGATAGTCATATTTAGTTGTGAACAATAATTTTTAGATAATATTGAGTTAATCTTCGAATAAAATTGTTATTCTCTTGCTTAAAAGTATTTTACGTAGTTGATCTTGTCATTTATCCATTATTAGTTTTTTTGTTATAACCGGCTCGACTGAATTCGTTCGAATTCCTTTCAGATCTTCTTTATAACAATATCTCTCGAAAAATCCTTGGTTGAAGTCGCTATCTCAATCCGTTCTTAAGATATCGAAAACGAAAAAAAAACTGACGTCCATCCATACATACATACGTACGTACACATACACATCATTCGAAAAATTGGTTAGTATGCTTGAAATATCTTAAAACAGGGAGATATGAAAAAAATTTTCAAATTGATAACAAAATCCTTCTTCTTTGAGTATTATATATACACAGCCAACAATAAAGTGAACTTAAAATTCTCTGACAATTCAGATACACAGTTAGTTTTCAAACTGTAAAATATCTGTATGCAACAAATGTTACCTGGACTTAGTAAGATATGTTATGTATCATTCGAAGAACAGTTGCATAGCAAATGTAATCTAATATAGAGATTAAAATGTTATATCATAGAAGCATATCATTGAATAACAAAAAATATATACTACATGTATAACACGATTGTATAACATGGATACAACATACATGTAACGACAACATGACGATTAGATAACTACGTTATATGACTACAACGTCATATGACGAATTATTTTCCCATTGGAATCTACCAAATTCTATGGAAATTGCTTCTCCTCTAACCTATTGAATTCGACTGCATCCTATTGGATGATATTTATATATAAAAATAATTTTCAAGCATTATTTTCCTATTGGAATCTACCAAATCCTATGGAAACTGCTTCTCCTCTAATCCATTAAATTCGACTGCATCCTATTGGATGATATTAATGTATAAAAAAAAAATTGATGTATTATTTTCCCATTGAAATCTACTAAATCCTATAAAAACTATTCAAAGTTGAATCTGATATCCTATAGCATTTTCGTATTTCTAATTCGATTTCCAGTTTCCTTTTTAAACTTTCATAATCTTTTCACATTTGTTCATAGAAAAAATCAAAATTCTATGAGGTTATAATATTTTTTTTCAATTCCGATTGAAAACTAGATTTTCCTATTGGACTTCTTCCATACGCACATTTTTTTTTTGACTAATCCTATTCGAATTCTTTGTTTCCTATTAAAATCTTTTAAAAAGTCTATAGGATTTTACATATTTCAATGGGACAGTTTGGACAGGGATATGTTACAGCCTCAGTGAATTCTCCAGTTTTCGACTTGCTAGCGTTGTATGTGATAAAAATGACGGTAAGTTACATATAATGGAAATCTGCAAAAATCCAGGACTCTCACCAGGACGATATACTTCTTCGTATGTGGAACAAGCTGATATTAAACGGGTAAAACGATCAGAAGAGGCTAAATTGCCTGCTGCTAAAAAACGCAGGATTTCTGTAGCTCAAAAACGTGAGAAATTAAAAAAAGAAGAAATGAATAGGTAGAAGGTATTCAATACCAATCTAATTTAGGTTTTTCGGAGTCACATAAAGACTCCTTTGACTTTGATGATTCACAACTCAAAAGCACTGAGATCAAAATATCACTCGAAATGTGCAGTTTGGCATATTTTGATCTGGAAACATCTGGGTTTAGTCGAGATGATAAAATTTTTTAAATTGCGGCATCGTGTGAAGACCGTAAAATAAGCATTTATATAAATCCTTCAACCATGTTTACTAGTTGCACACAATGTAAATTTTGACAACACACATTTACTCCGTGCGATCTTAAAATATTCTATGGTGCAAAGTTTAAATAAAATTGCTGATTTTTTCGATCACTTACCATTGTTTAAACAATATTTTGGCCATGATAAAAGTCCCGGTAAACATAAACTTTTAACCCTAGCTGGTAAACATTTGAACGTTAAGTTAGATAATTAATTCTATGAAGCATTGTATGATGTCAATATTTTGGAGCAATTAGTCTCATTGACAAATAAGAGTTACTTACCTGACTAAGTTGAAAACGATTGCATCTGCTATGCAATATTTAGATCCTTTGAAAGGAGTAATATCTGTTAATATTTTAAAAAGAACGGTTTCTGAGGGCTTCTGAGAGCATAAAATTTGAAGACTGAAAAAAAATACAAAGACGAAGGAATTGCAGAATATCCTCAATTCCTTAAAAATCGTAGAAGTAATAAAAAGGCAAGAGTTACCAAAGATAAAAGAGTACTCAATAAATATACTAGGTTCATTGAACAAAATCATTAATTATAATTTCTGAAAGTATAATATGTTATGTAATTTTGCTCTTTAAAGGTGTCAATATGAGATACATATGCTTAACCTTAAAGACTTTAAATTCCTCTCTTTAGTCCTAGCCTTTCGACCAACAGACAGGGATGAGAGGATCTTCGATAGAGAAAGTAAAAATGTGTGATTTATATAAAACAATAACGAAGTTTATTAAATGAGAATTATCAAAAGAATTATAATATCAATTAAAACGTTACCAACAGATGATTTCCTTTGCTCAGGTAAAAATGTATTAAAATCAATTGGTCCTCCGTTAATGCCCCAGCCAGCGTAATATTCTCTTTTTTATTTGAATATTCGTTGTTAACAATTTTAAAAATGGTATTGGCTTCACATAACAATTTACTAACTTCAACAGAATTATTGATACAAGACAAAATAAGACTTACAATTTTCGAGCGATGTTTCACGATGATCTGATCTCGATCTTACTTTTTCGACAACTGACTGATGTATCAAATCTCACGTATTTATTTAGTCGAGGATGACATTATTAGAAGTCCCTTGCTTCAGGCGCGCACAACCTTCCTTAGAAACATATGTATATACTAGATAATTATATAAAATAATTGAAATACACTCAGACATTACAAATAATTATTTTTTTATTATTGTTCCATAGTTATTAATAATTATTATCATTACATCATAAAAAATTATATTATAAATTAATATTTCAATGAGTGAATGTTCCTTAAAGTTTTATTTAATATTTGTTGAAGATATATTGCCTAATATATTCTGGATTTGATGTTATAACTCAAAATAAATTGATAAAAGTTGTTTAAAACATTTTTTAGGATTATTAATACTAATAATTATCCAATAACAAATTGAGAATACTTTCAACTGAATTTTCAGTCGTTTCATATTTTTGCGTTTTTTCTCACGTCCACTATTTCCAACGTTACAACGTTGCCACTTCGTTTACTCCTGACTTTTTTTCATATCCCCTCCATCAAAAATAGTCCTCTAAATCTGTCATTTGTTTTCATTTTTTATTAAAACAACGAGGTGAATAATTCAAATTTTTTTTTAATTGTTTAAAATATATTGTTCTTCAATATACTTTTTCTTTGTCAGAATAGTAACATTCTTTCAATAAAAAAAAATAAAAAGTCTGTCATTGGGTGTGTTCGGCAGAAAAAAGCGCTCGAGAGTGCTGAGCACACAAACACAGAATACATGTAAACAAGCACGTGTATTGTACATTCGTATACTCAGCGCTTTCGAGCGCTTTTTTCTGCCAAACGCACCCATTCTCCCACGCTTTTCCTATGCTACGTATATAAAAAATGCGATTTTTTATTGCAATTATCTCACGTTTGATGAGGTCAATCATCTCCGAATTTCAACAACATGTGCATTATGAATTTAATAAAATATATTCCAATTTTGAAAAATTTCTTAACATTTTTATAGAATGACCCAACTACCTCAACCCAACCTTTTAGAATAGATTACTATTTCGATCAAAACTACAACAATATTTATTATTGGTTAAAAAAAATTAAATTAAGAGAGTTCTTTGTCATTCTTCCTGATTGTTATGACACTACCATTGTGACATTCAATAAAAGGTTTACGTAATGCATACTACAAAAAAAAAAATAAGATAAAAAAAAATCGTAAGAAAATGTGACATAAGACGCTACACTGACGAAAAAATATGTATACGTGATCTTCAATATTCCATGAAATTTTTTGAAAAAATCTTCTTGATATTGTTATGTCCGATTATTATTATTATAATTTTAATTAAATTTAAAACAATTCAATTGAAGGGATTTTGGGGTTAGATGGATAACGTGGAAAGGATCGGAGGTGTCAGACGGGGACAAGTAGTTTTCGAAAGAGAGAAAGGAACTTCTCTCTTGCCTTTTAAACTTAAGATAACTGTTAAGATTTTATAGAATCATGGAATTTCGATGATTTCGAAAATCTTTAAGTCACTTTATAAGTAACAGTCAGGCCAAGTTTTTGGTTGTTATGTTTATTTTCATAAAACGTACTAAATTTTTCTCAAAAAAAAACCACTAGAAAATAAAATTCATTTCAATTAATGTTGTTTTTTAGATTTGAAAACTTGGCGTTCAATGATTTTAGTACTTTTTGTAATTCTATCATTGTCGTTATTGATGTTTGGCGCACATTTTTGTACAGACCAGAAGGAGGGTGCTGTTTTTGGTGGGATGTTATAATAAAGAAAATATTTTAATTTCAGAAATGATAACCTGCAAAAATCATCCTATAACTTGTAAAGAAATACAGTAGTGCCTCGTTCTGACGTAAGGGCATGATGGCGGCTATTTATGCTTGGCGCACGAGACACTACCATATCTCTTCATCAATTAATACTTGGCTTGTCAGGGATCCCTCACAATTTTCAGAGTTAAGATTTTTACATTTTTGTTTTTGAAACTTCTTGGAATTAATACTTATCCAATATCAAGAAGATATTTTCAAACAATTTCATGGAATATTGAAGATCACGTATACATATTTTTTCCTCAGTTACATTTAAATTGAAATTGCTAGTTGAAACTAATTTTAGCATTATGAAATTGCAATTACATGCAATTTAAATAAAAAAAAATTTGGCCGCAATTGGAATTGAACACCGTTCGGCGAAAAAAAAGTCAAGCGCTCAGACCAACAGAGCCAGCATATTTTCATTTCTGTAGTTTACTTTTATATATAAGCTTATCACATATAAAAGTAAACAACAGGCTAGGAGCAGAGAGTGGGAGCCGAGCTTGCTCGCCAATTGTTTGAACTCGCAGTCTTCTCTGTGACAAATAAGACGGAGCTGGACAGATATATTCTGTGCTCTGTCTTACTGACAACAGATAATTCAAGAATTTTTAAATTTTTTAATGCCCTAAGGCTCCCTTTGTTACATGCATTCCTGTAAATTATCATTCACAAACGATTTCCCTGTTACATACTCAATTTCAATTGATATCGAGCTTCGGCCTTCTACCGCACAACGCGAGGGCCGAAAATCAACTTCGGGAAATTTTCTGACTTCAGCCCGGCCTCAAGTGTACCTGAGTTCTGATTGATTCGATATACTGCATTGTTCATGGCAATACTGGTTAGGGATTTTAACCTTTCAAAGTAATACCATATTCGGGACAATAACTTTTCATGGCTTTGCTCTATTCGGGACTGTAGACTTCTGGACTTATGTATACATCCCCAAAAAATGATCAAACCATATTCTGAACGGATGGTGCCCTGCATTTTGACGGCTATTGGAGTCCATGTGAATGAAAATAATGATACTTATGAAACATTAAGTAGTATAATACCTGGAAATAACTTCGAATACAGATATTTATCAATGATTATCATTGTTATCAGTTATAAATATTATCAAGCAAGCTTAATTCCGAGTCAGCGTATCTAGGCATGTAGTTTAGAATTAAAAATGATTTAGTTCTTAATCATATGCTGGCTCTGTGGTTAGAGCGCCAGACTTTTATTTTGTCGTGCGGGGTTCAATCCCAGTCGCAGCTAATTTTTTTTTCTTTTTTTTTTTTTTTTTGAGGAAGATTCAATTAATATTTTTTTCTTAAAAGAATTGCTTTTCACGTTTAGATTAATCAAAGAAGTTTTTAGCGCCGAATCAATTAATAAACTATACTGGAAAGCAATTTTTTCAGAAACATAATATTGATTAAATCCTACTCTATTTATGCTATGCTAATTTTCGATGATAATTAAAAGAAAAGAGAATAGAAAATTTTTAATGTAATTTATTATTGATTCTAATATTGACAGATCGCAATAAAATGCAGTTTTACTAAAAAAAAAATTGCCTGCTACTGGGATTGAACCTCGCTCGGCAAAATAAAAGTCTAGGGCTCTGACCACAGAGCTAGCATATGGCTACTTGATAAATTCACATTTATTAGTGATAAGTTGCAGGCTTGAGTACGGAGAGTGTGGATAAAGCTTGCCGGCGAAGTGCCAGAACTCGCCGTGGATTGTTTAAACTTTTTTTTATCATTAATGAGCAGTAAAAAAAATAGCTACTATCAATGTAGCTGTACAAAAGAATAAAAGGGCGTATGGTTGATATTGCAACTGTTATCTCCCTAAAACATAACATCGATATAACATTGTACCATGAGAGCAATATAACTCTTGTTATAAATATGTTACATAAAAATTTTAATATGTAACTAAAGTTACATAAGTGTAACATTAATGTTATGCACTATAGTTATTAACATGTTATGTTGCATCTATGACACTCAAGTGATGTACATGTTACAAAATGTGATCAGTGGTTCGCGGTACATATCTATGTTATGTTTGTGTTATGTCGCAGCCATTACCTCAGTGTAACATAGTATCAAGAAAATGAAGTCACATCAGTGTCATGTAACTTATGTTATAGGGTAAGTCCGGGGTAGTTGGCCATATGAGGATGACAATATTTTGTTACATAACTTAGCGATGTTGCTTATATGCTATTCCAGTTACTTAACATGATTAAATATTTGCAAGACATATCTTATGTTACATAAGCGGAACATTTATGCCACATAACTTTGTAACAAGTATGCTATCGTATCTTTTTTTTTTTTTTTTGTTTTTTATAAATTACCTAAATATATACTAATAAATAACATGATTACTCGTTCTGTTATCGGAATTATTAAATTCAATAAGAATATTTAGATATGTAGACTTATATTCTTGTTTAGATACCAAGTAATAGGATGGCCGAACGGGTTAAGGCGTAGGTTTGAGTCGTATGCGTACTAGCGGTCATAGGTTCGAATTTCCCTGTAGGAGAAAAATTTATTTACAATAAAAAATTAAATTTAACTTAAAAAGTAAAGAAATGTAATGAAACAAGTATAATTCAACTATATTAGCAACATCAATCATTAAAAAACTTTTTTTAGTA
This sequence comes from Chelonus formosanus, assembly GCA_028641665.1. Taxonomy (NCBI): domain Eukaryota; kingdom Metazoa; phylum Arthropoda; class Insecta; order Hymenoptera; family Braconidae; genus Chelonus; species Chelonus formosanus. The sequence goes on from CM054002.1 coordinate 7,339,461, forward strand.
CAATGTAACGAGTATGTCACTTTAATGTCACAAAGTTCTGTTACATTGTTACTGTTATGTCCGGCGTTTTTCGCTCCTAAAATGATTTCTAAATCTATCACAAATATGTAGAACACGATTACGCTGAATTTCTTTCGTCAGATAATAACGAAATCCTCTAAAGTATTTGGGTCTCCACGAACAATGACCAAACATTTCGCTGAGTCTGATGTGTGGAAACCCAGTACTTTTCCACAAATGTCCTCAATTTTCCCTCGGAAACTAACAGGGCCAACGCCTAACGTCCACCTGTATAAAAATCGCCTCAAAACGTCACTCGGGGCTCAGTCAATTCAAGCTAACGGTGAAACGTAGGTTGACGGCCCGCGCTCGATAAAACCGCCGCGTAACAAGTCTCTGCCATTGTGCTTCTCCAGGATCCTGAAGAAGAATCCAGTAATCTGAACTTCTCCGGATCTGTTGAAACATCATCATAATTTTTCGTGCGTACTGAGACGCAATAAAAAGACTCGAAATTCGTTCTGGGTTTTTACCCCTGAGAATTACCCGTTTGAGTTTGGTACAAAATATTATTGTATTTTTTTTTTTTGTTGTTTGAATTAAATAAAGTGTAGTGCAGTTAATAGGGAATCACACGGAGTGTCAAAGTTATTAATTTAACGCCTCTTTCTCCTCCCTCGATTTAAGTGTACCACTGATTTCGTTAATCACATCTACTCGTCATTTCTGTTATCTGCAAATTCTACTGGTCAACCGTAATCTTTCATTCAAACCTCACATAAACAGTAAGGAAACGGTAAGTATACTATATGTTTGGTTACCTTTTTCTTCTCAATATCTACATTAATTAAGAGATCGCGAAGGCGTAGGGTTCCTATCTCGCATAACGAATCCCAAATTTATTTTAACTCCAATATTCACAAATTCGAACATTGGAGAAAACCCCCTGTTAGTCCAAGCCTCCATGAACATCGCCAGTTGCTACCTCGAATAATATTAAATGAATGATAAATTATCATTAAATTTTCTTTGGACATAACATTACATTGCTGAGTAGGAAATAGTAAGATCTATGTTACCTTCATGTTACATAGCTGTAATATAAATATGTCACATTAGTAACGTTACATCCATATTACAACAACATAACAGTGTTTACTGGGCAATTAACTAAATAATGGTTTCACATAAAAATTAAAATTGCTATTTGAAACTAATTTTAGCATTATGAAATTGCAATTACATGCAATTTAAATAAAAAAAATTTGGCCGCAATTGGAATTGAACATCGTTCGGCAATATAAAAGTCAAGCGCTCAGACCAACAGAGCCAGCATATTTTTATTTCTGTAGTTGGCTTTTATATACATATAAGCTTATCACATATGAAAGTAAACAACAGGCTAGGAGCAGAGAGTGGGGGCCGAGCTTGCTCGCCAACTGTCCGCAGTCTTCTCTCTGGTACATAAGACGGAATGGATAGATGTATTTTGTGCCCTGTCTTGCTCAGAACAGATAATTCGGAAATTTTAGAATTTTTTGGTGCCCTGAAGCTCTCTTTTTTACAAGAATCCCTGTAAATTATCATTTTTCAAACGATTACCCTGTTACCTACTCAATTTCAATTGATATCGAGCTTCAGCCTTCTATCGCACAACGCGAGGGCCTAAAATCAACTTCGGGAAATTTTCCGACTTCAGCCCAGCCTTAACGACGCCGACTGCACGAATTGATTTACCATAAGGAATTTATTTTATTCGATAAAATAAATTCTCTTATAATAGACAGCTTAATGTACATTTTTTTTCGAATGAATGGCGAAGACAAGTTTTGACAATGCAAAGGAATGACTAATCGGTTTAACGTTAAATCGGAACTTTGACCATTTTATTTTATGACATTTCAAATATTTGCGCTTCAGTCAAATGAGGAGTCGGCCATTTAACAATTCGGTATTTGCCATGTCAGCTGAATGATTATTTCGCCACTTGGCCGCTAGGACAAACTCCTTTATCTCTCCCATGAATTTGTATCCGTCGCAAAAAATGCTCATCATGATACATGAATCTCCGAAATTTAAATGTTAATTTCGTTTTTCCAATAATGCTTTCTTTTTGATCTCTTGTTGCACTTTTCATAAATGCGATTGCATCTTTGATAACGTCCGTTTCATCTATGCGTTCTACAACTGATTCAGAATTTGTAGCTGGATCCTTCTTCTTAATTTGATCTCCTTTGTCCTTTGAATGTTTGATGATTTATTTGCAATAGATCCTGTACCAGTCTTTGGATTATAAAAATGTTCCTGTACGAACAATTTCATAAATTTTTTATTTTCAAAGTATTGAAGTAAAAAAAAACAAATTGATCAACTTACATATCCCAGATCAGATGTAGTATTTCTTAAATTAGAAAATAAGTCGATAATTGCTTCAGCACATCGGCACTTTTCAAGAGATAATAACTGTCTGTTAACTTTTTGTTGGCGTTATAATAAATATTGAACAACAATGTCTACGAAATGTGTTCGATATTTTCTCGACAATAGTTTTGTAGTGTTATAATTGGTAAGAATATCTTTACCACAAGATGATTTTTTTATTAATTGGAGTAATTTCTAAAAACAAAAACTATATTCGATCATTTTTGAGTCAATTACGGAATTAATTTCAATGAACTACGACAAATATTATAATATTTTATTCGTAAAAACTATCGTGAATTTGCTTCATCATAAAAGTTAACATCAATTTTACAATAAAACTTACCTCTTTAGAAAGTATCGAGTTCTGATTTTTAGAATTATCAAGTCGACGTCTTTTTGGCTCAAATTCAGTTGATGTAGTTTCTAAATCATCACAATCTACTAATGGCGTTGATACCCGTGAATGAATTGTATTTGATAATGAAGTTGATGGCAAAGAATTTGTTGTATGAAATTAACATGCCATTTTTTCAAAAATTAAAAATGAAAACAGTACCGAATGTCAGTATTAGAAAGTTATTGTATTACAAATGTCTACTATTGTTTGAGAACAATGAATTTTTGAAATCATGCCTCGATCGTTTCGTCTCCCGTAATCCGAACCCAATTTTACGTCATCATCGTCCGTAAAGAAAAACTCATTTTCGCTTAGATTCGGAAATAATTCACGAGCTAGAATAAATGATACCACAATTTCATTATATTCGAATAATATTTTTATCAGAAATTAGAAAAAGGAGAATTTCTGATACCTTTGTTAGTAAAATGTTCGTAAATACATGGTTTCAATAATTTCACCCACATTTTATGATCACCGTATTTGAATACGAAACACAACCACACAAAAGTTTCTCCGTCAGAATCATTCATATCACGTTGGTAGATAATGACAAACTGAAAATCAAATATGTATCTTACTACGAATTTACTTTAATGAAAGTATAAAATAATCGATTGCATGAAAAAAATCGTTTATTACCAAAAAATCAATTTAAAAAAATAGGTCTGAGCACACTTTGTGCTTACACGACGAACTTCCCATTATTAATTATTTATAACAAATTCATATTGTTATAAACAATACGTAATTGTTAAAAGTCATATTCCATCATTGATAAATATGATCTTGTTGAAAGAATTTAAATCGGTATGAAATTCGCATTAGTTAATTGATAATTACAATTTTCAATTGTTTATAACAAATTCACATTGTTATAAACGATTTGTATTTGTTAAAAGTCAAATTCTATTATTATTGATATTTCTTCGTTAAGAGAATTCGAATCAGTGCAAAATTCGCATTAGTTAATTGATAATTACAATTTTTAATTATTTATAACAAATTTACATTGTTATAAACAATTTGTATTTGTTGAAAGTCATATTCTATCATTATTGATATTTTTTCGTTAAGAGAATTCAAATCAGTGCAAAATTCGCATTAGTTAATTGATAACTACAATTTTCAATTGTCTATAACAAATTCACATTGTTATAAACAATGCGTAATCGTTGGAAGTTATATTCAGTTGTGAACAATAATGTTTAGTTAATATCGAGTTATTTTTAAATAAATTTGTCATTCTTTTGCTCAAAAGTATTTTAAATAGTCAATCTTGTAATTTATTTATTATTAGTTGTTTGTTATAAAAAAAAAAAAACAGCTCTACCGAATTTGTTTAAACTTTTTTCAGATCTTCTTTATAACAATATCTTTCGAAAAAATCTTGGTTGAAATTGATATCTTGATCCGTTCTTGAGATATCGAACGCGAAAAAAATGATGACGTCCGTACATACATACATACATACGTACGTACGTATATACTCACATCATTCTAAAAATTGGTCAGTATGTTTGCATATATCTTAAAACGTGGAGATATGATGAAAATTGACATTTCACCAATCGACCCAATTTCAATAACTTCCTAATGGGAAGTTACTATCATTCTGAATGCCGTATGAAGAGAGTATATGAGCAACTTATTTGAGGTTATGAGCGTTCACTTTCATTATAGTATAAGTTTAGAGTACATTTATAAATTAATATAATGTTTACTCTAAATTGAAACAATTATTTGTAATTTACTTACTTAATCAATATTTATTAAAAGAACAAATTTAACTTTGAAATATACACTTTTGTGATATGTATTTTGTCTTCTGTTAAACGCACAAAAACGAATGATGGTACCACTGCCCCCACTCTCAGATGAAGCAGAAAATGCGCGGGAGATCCTTCTTCTGTAGAATCACCTACCCTCAAAGAGTGTTAATTCAACACGCTAAAAGTGGTATTCAAAATAAATAACACAAGTTTTGTGTAGTTTCTAATACACATTGAAATTGATTTTGACATATAACACACATTTGTGTTGAAAATACACAAAAAAGGTGTACTTATTATATTATTCTTAGAATAGGATTTCAGAGCATTATGACGATAAACCAAACAGTCGTTAATTTTCCGTTACACGAAGATTGTGTTACTTTTTGTGTTGATCATAATTAATTAACATTTTTATTGTGTTAAATTGAAATTTGTGTCAATGATTTCATTTAACACAAACAATAAATGTTGAATTAACGCAGGGTTGTGTTGCTCATTTGACACAAAAATTTTAACTACTACATTTTTTTTACACAGAACACAAAATTTTGTACCGTGTAAGGATTGGGAACTAGAGATTGTAGAAGACGAAGAACATGTATCTTCAATCAACAACCTAAAAACGCCTGAAGGTGCATGTACTGCTGATGAAGAAGACTTGAGTCATGACTATAAAATGCGAGCAGTTCAGTTTTGGCGAAGTGGGATGAAAAAAGTTTTAATATAGATACTATCAAGGACAGATTCGAAAATGTACAATCTATTCGACGATTATGGCGCTGGGCACATCACTTGAATCAAGGTGGAACATATAAAGAGATAATAGCACAAATCTGCAAATATACTTTGGTAAATTTTAAATCTGCTGTCGATACTGCTATGATTATCCATGAATTTGATTTGAAGAAATGGGCGTTGTTAGCTGAAAGAAATTTAGGATTCGATGATTTTCGCTTTCGAGCATCTCCAATGTACTTACTATGGTTCAAAAGAGCTCATCGTATTGTTTCTCGAAAAATCAATAAAGTTGTATCATCGAAAACAATTGAAGATCGTAAAATTCTAAAATAAACATCAGGAGCATTTGTTGATAATGTAAAGTTGGAGATTCAATCATATGATTTAGACAACATATATAATCCTGATCAAAGTAGCTTCCAATTAGAAAGGCATTTTCAGAGATATTTAGCTTCAGTAGAAAAGAAAAATGTAAGATGTACTGTTTAATCAGTTTTTTCAATAACTCATATTTATACTGTACAACCAACTATTTCAGCTGATGGGATACTTCTGACTCCTTTTTTTCTCGTATTGAAAAAACGAACTAGAAAACTTGGTCCATGGGTTGATGCATTGCTTTTAAGACTAGATAATATATGCATAGTAGTATCGAAATCTAGAAAACGTACGTGAGGTTAAAAATTTAATATAGATACTATATTATGTACTATTTACATAGAAAGTTGATTTGATAATTATTTTCAGACCGCAAAAAAATTTGGTTAAAAGATGTTTTCTTCCCAAATGTTAAAAAAAAAAGTTTACTTTTAGCTAATTCCTGGACTGGCCATTGTTCCGCAGCCGTCGTGTCTGCCAAATCGTCAAATAAAGAAATTGAGATAATGATTATCACTGAAAGGGCTCACTGGACAAGTTCAACCTTCAGATGTTCATGGGTGTAGAATATGGAGAAATTTTATACGACACTTTTCTGACAGTGCCTTATGACGAGGAGATAATTTAAATTTACACTTGAGAAATAACATCATTAAATTACAATCCCTTATCCATAATCAACTCTTGGATCTCAACGATAGATTAATTTTTTCGATACTTATGGTTTAAAAGTAGTTAGAGCTCTATTGAACCAGATGAATTCAAGAACCTAGTAGATTTTGTGTTTGGAGATAAATGTAACTCTCATCGTAACATTTGAGAATGTCGAAATATAGCAATTATCCGTTGTGTATGGTGGAAAGCGTAAAAATCAAGTGAAAGGAATGACTTACGGAAATTCCGGTCTACGGTGTGTGGAAGAAGAAGGAAAATGCTTCCGCTCTCCTAAAAAGTTCGAAGTAGGGAAATGCTCCCACACAACAAACATGACTGGAATGGGAAATGCTCTCGGTTTTAGACAACGGGTTGAAATAAAAAATAGCCGCCCCGGCCTCAAATATATTTAGTCTTTCCATACTCGCAACAAGCGAGAATTTGATTGAGCATTGCCATGCAGTGGCGTTCGCACAGACCACGTAAGTAGGATAGAGCAACTTTGGCAGACCACACTACTATCCCCACTACAAAGTGGAGATGAATTTGTGTCCGTCAGAGTCGTGCCGTGGGCGGTGGGGGTAGGCGCGTGGCGCAAAGTAGGGATGTATATTTACACATGTCAACATAATTATATTAATAATTACCCACTGTAATCAGAATTTTATTGTAATTAGTCTTCTTTCTAATTATAAGAAATACTATAAGTACTTAAACTATATGAAATTACTTTAATATTCATGCATTAGGGACGCATGCGCAAAACAAGAGCCTTATATTGCAATTGAAAGCCTAAGATACATTAAAGAGCATCAACATGCCATCTAACGTTGAAAAATATTACGTGTAATTCAACGGGTACGCTGGCAGTGCCTGTGTGTAGTCCGTGGTTCGGGCGCAAGTAGTGGGGCTGCCGTGTGGTGGGGCCTGATGCCGCCGCTGCGAGCTGTCTGAGTGCAATTTTTAGTCTTCAGACAAGCCAGGCGAGGACTTGAACGGGTGACGTATTATTGCCGCTCCGTCCAAGAGGTTCCGACGGTCCGATGAAGGCTTTTTCTTAGCCGATGAGCGGCGTCTGTACGAGCTACGCACAAACGCTTTTGCATATTTATAACGATTGTGCGCCGTCTATTGACTGTGGCATGGATAAGTACGTGCCTCGAGGGAATGATTTTTTTTTTATTATGAATAGAGATGTTTATTTAATTATTTATTTTATTATTGCATATACTTCTACATTTCTATTATATTGCATATCCTTATTTCTACATAGACATGATGATTGTTGGATATATTTTTATAAGTATAAATTATTACATATTTTTATTTGTACGTAAACACACTTGATAAAATTTTATCCCTTCACCCAGAATAGCATTTTTAACATATTTAACACTATTTTTTTTCATAAAAGCCTGATAATATTCACTCACAACTTCATCGTTTTCAAAATATTTTCAACCAATGCAAGATAGAAAGTCACTAAGTGGATAATTAATAGACATAGCATGCAAAAACATGATACAATATTGACCGCAAACTTGAGAATCTTCTTGTTGTAAATGTTTGATGGAGTGTTGGAAGTATCTGCAGTTCTCTCTAAGTCGTCTAACGTGTTTTTGAATAATTGGTGGCAGTCCATAGGTGTCGAAGTAGCAGCCGACTCCATTTCGATTGACGGACATGGCAACCTAGTGTTGTCCTGGTTGCTTGTGGCCATCAGTATTAACGACAAGGGCTGTCGGTTTCGTCGACACATTCGAGATCTTGTCGGCTGGATATACGGCTATAGTATGTTCCGGGATATACTGGAGGGCTTCTATAATTTGCAGCGTATTAATCACATGCTTCGCAGTTATTGACGCAGCAATTTAAATTTTTGTTATCTATCAACTGGTCTGTAGATTTTTCAGCTATTGATAAATTATTTCGGAAGACACCAGGTATTGTTGAATAATTTTTAAACCAAACACTATAATACCATGCAGCAGACATTGAGCAGTGGCCCGTAAAATTGTGTTTTAGAGCAGCGTGATATGAGCAAATGATCTCAACGGTTGAAAAATCAGATAATGATGGTTTACTAGGAATGTCATCGATATTTATTATTTTTTGGCATACGACTGTCTCTAATAAACGTCTTTGCATGGATCCTCGAATGTAAATCTCTTCAGCAACGTGTGTTATAGCCCGTAGATTATTGTATATGGCTTTGAATGATGATGACCCCTCGTACCAAGGAATACCATGTTGCGTTGTCATCAAAATATTTGTGTGTTGTTTCGCTTCTGATAATAGTGAATATGAGAATTCTGGAGAAAATATCCAGTGACCGATGATGTTTGCTTCCAGAGCAATTAATGCTATTTCTTTTAGTTAAAAATCAGCGTCGTTATTGAAGAATCCTTGAATATCAATTACAAACCCCATTTTCGATAAAAATAATTCTTTATAATTTTAACGTGCTATAACATGAGCGACTAGCTCAATACTGAACACTTCATTGAATCATATAATTTTATTTCATCAAAAATGTGCTCAACCAGCAAAATCCACAATAATTTGGCCGGATGAATCAATTTCAAGTATATTTTCATATTCAGCATGAATAATACAGTTTATAGTTGAAGCTGGGGCGTCATCAAAGCGTACCTCGAGCCGCACACTGCCATGGCGGATCAAATTCCAATGTGTATTACTGTTTGCTGAAAGATCAGGTGTCAAATCAAAAGCAAATAAACAATAACCATTTGGATAATCGGCGCGACTAATTCCGTTCCCGTTATTAAGGAAATGTATTCCTGTTTCTGAGAATAATGTATGATAGCAGTCAACATACAGGGAATTTTTAGTAAAATCTGGTTGTAAAGGCATTGAGGGAATCTGTCGTCCTTCGACATACAAGGATAAATAATTAATTTTATAATGATGAAAATTGAATGGATTTAATTTCCGATCACCGTTGAAAGCTTTATTATCAACAAAACCAATGATTACTCACCGCGGTAATTGTCCAAGAATCACATTGTCAATGGTTTCACCATGAACGCCTCCATGTATGGAAACCGTTTTAACCTCCACACGTGTTAACGGATATTTTGCTGTCGTTTTTGTTAGCGCACGGGCATGTGATAGCAAAGTACCTGGTGATATTTTGACACGTCTCATTATTAAAGAGGCCTCAATTATGTCAACTTTGCATTCAGCGTTAGAAGCATCCATTAAACAAAATGAATCTCGAGATTTTGTTAAGCGTCAGCGTATCGCCACGCCATTTATTAAAAAGCGTTTTTAATTAAATACGTCACAATGTAAATGACTAAGAAAATCAAACGTTTTTCCATATGATAAATATTGACGACGTTTTTTCAGCCCTTCATTGTCTTCAGCAAGACTGTTCATTTTACCAGGTGTATCTTGAGCCCAGCCAACGGTACTCAGATGTGAATTTTTTGCATCTCGTCTATAATTTAACAGTGTTTCAATGTAAGCCCTATATGCGTATAAATTATTAGGCGGTGATACACATTTTTGGTTGAAGAGGACATCGATTTGATTAAACATAGAATGCATAAAGTTATCTATAGGTGCGACAGCAATAAATTGAGGACCAGCTTTAGGATCACTTTCATCCATTGGCGTATGGTGAGCTGTAATTTTGACTTTTAAATTCAACATAGTATGTGCACGGTCTTTGTATTCATCTCCTTGGCCTTGAACGACAAATTCAATAGGTGAATTATCCGTTAACGATGAAATTGGCTTGTAAAACACTTGTTGAGAGCCTTCAATTGTTGTTTGTGTAGGTGGAACAGAGAATAATTCCAACTCTGTTTTCGCACATTCACATGAATGTACATGAAGAAAAGCCATGGTTATTTTTTGAATATATCTGCTCCGCAACGCGATTTCCTACTTGTCTTTTTTGAATTTTTTGTTTTTCGCGTGTTTCTTTTAATTTTACGACGCTTTCTTCTTTTTCGAGAGCCGATGCTCTCTAAACGGCTGTCGAGGAGAAACTGTTCGTTTGATGTTGAACCTCGCGGTATATTGCCTGATCCTCTCATTAAGCTATTCATTTTTTCTTCTGCTTTACGTTTCAAATTTCGTCCTGACTCTCGTAAACGCGTACATGCTCCAATTATTCCATACATATCTATCTTAGCCTTTTAAAGTGTAGTGTTACTGTCAGCGTACCGTGTTCAAATGGTATAGGTTTGCCAAACTCATCTCTTATATCTATTTCAATCGTACGAATATCCGTTTTTAATAGGGGTATATAACGCATTGTAGAAAATGACTTTATTTTTGTTGAGTCATATGCATAGTTATGCATATCAAGAGGCACTATACGTAATAATGGTGTCTGTACATCACCTGTTATATAATTTCCACAAATATCTGTATAAACAAATAAGCTGCATGGTAGAGATGCAAAGATACTTGCAAGGCGAGTGCTTTGAAGAGGAGCTAATAATTCAGGTCTATTCTTTGCTGGAAACCCAAGAATCTGTTGGAGATAAGGTGATAGTTGGACCAGGTGTATCCCATCACAACTATCGTCGCAAATCATCGTAGATTCAACATAGCCACCCGGATTCCCCAACCATTTTATATGCTCGTTGATAATGTCGAGTTTATTTAATTCGTCAATTAGATGATTAAGGGTTTGATATACACCAGCAGGAATAAGCGACTCATAATTTTCTGCTTTGTCAAAATCATAAGTATCAGCAACATTTTCTTTCACGAATTCTAGGATATCGATGTTATGTGTAAGTAAAAAGTAACATTAGCATGTTTTGCAGGCACATTCAAAGAATTTACAGGAATGCTTATTTCTTCCAAAGACACGCCCCACTCCTCAGGCAATTTGAGAGGATGTGATAATTGCGTAATAAAGTGCGTCGTGGTATTTTCAGGAAAATAAATCATGCTACTATTACTGGGTAAAATAATGTGGAACTCGATCTTTTTGTAGTGTCATTATAATTTTCTTGATTTTTGACCTACTCTTGACAGCTCTTCCTCATAAAAAATACCGTCTATATTTTGATAGTTTAGATCTGGAAGTATATACACCGCGGGCTGACGAAATTTTGACACACGAATTATTCTAAAAATCTCTTCGCTCCAGCCGCTGGTATAATCTTTCATGAAAGCAGCCTTTGCTTTACTGATGCGAACTAGATCACCAAGGTTATATTTAGACATTAGACATTTAACATATGTAAAATAACGCCACGGATTTTAACAACGGATTTCTCATTGTTCTGAAAATAATTTCTTTTTTATTTGAAACTTTTTGAAAATCACTGCCCAGAAATTCTTTACCTCGATCGGTTTGTAATATGCGTGGTAATCTTTTATTACTACGTATAAAAATCCAGGTCATTGCTCAAGCAACGATTAAGCTTGTTTTGTCATGTAATGCTTCAACCCATACAAATTTACTTAGAACATCAATGACGACTAATAAATACTTAATATTCTCATTACAAGTAGCAATATTACGTAGATCAACTAAATCTGCTTCCCATACAGCATCTACGTGTGAAACATTATACGTCCGCCTTGGGAAACGACGTCTCGTCATACGATGTAAAGGATAAGCATCTTGGTTTTCTAGCCATTTTTTTATTTTTTTGTGAGGCGTATCTTTCACATAATTCAACAACCGCGTTGCACCAGAAAAGCCAGCGGGGTGTTCGGGACTATAATATATTTTTTTTAGGGCCGTCATTACTTGAATGAAAATTTTAACCAACGCTTTTTACATTTCAGCTTTGAAAGACCTGAACCTCTGTGTGATTTGGCACTGCGTGCACTTAAAAAATCATCACCGTCATTAATATCTGATTCACTTTGCAATCTCATTGACGAAGAACCTTCAGCTATTATATCTGGTATGATAAGCCGTCGGCCACGGGTTGAGTGTGTCGGCGTAGATGTGCCCACTGTTTCAGCATCAAATAACTCTTTATTTCCTATGTACTCGCGTGGTACGTAGCCTCTATGAATAACGCGGGCAAACTGATCTCTGTCTATAACATATTCATTCTTTCTAGACCTCATAGCATCATTTAACAGGTCTATAATATTTGAACCTGGGATAGGACTACCTTCAATACTGACAACATCTGTATTATCCCATGTGATAATATTATCAGGCATATTTTTTAAACGTCTGTAAAGAAGTTTTGCCTTTGACTGAAATTTTTTCGGAGCACTATCAATAACAGATTGATCAATGTTATGATCAGGCGATTTATTTAGCGCCTCCTCTACTTTATCATACAACGATTTTTCACTATCATAGGCATTTCCATTTTTAATTAAATTTGGTGTTGTCACTGTCTGATTTTCATTATTGATAAGACGTAAATACCTTTCTAGCACTTGGGAGTAAGCATTCCACTTCTCACGTTCATTTTGATAAGCTGTAGAACATAGTATTTCATTCGTCTCTTGATCGAGGTGTGCTAAAACTGAATCATAAATTTTATCTAACTTATTTGTTGATAATTTTGTATCTGTTGTTTGAAAATTTTTTGCAGTTTCTTCTGGTATCAAAACCATTTTTTAGCATATTTCATGATTTTTTAACCGTTGATGAGTTTTGATATCACATGACCCAAGACAGGGGCTAGAAGTACAGGTAAAAACGCGCCACCTTTCTGTAAAATTATCTTTTTTTTTCCTTTGGCACTTTCCCGTTAAGCTAAGCGTCGTAAAATAGCTGCGTGACGTTTTAATTTGTGTTTTTGCTCGGTCGTCAATAAAACGTTGCCCCGGAAAATATTAAGAGTACATTCACTTATATATCTTACTAACTGTGGATCAGCTTTCCGTAAAATAGCATCTCGTTGCTCTTTTCCCAGGTAAAATAAAGCGCCGAGAATTGCTGCTTGTTTCTCCCGTGATGCGTTTGCTGATATCACTGAATAACAACTGACAACTTATTGTTATTTGAACTCTTATTTATATGTTTTCGCTGAACATAAACGTAATGTCTCGGATCGTCTGGAAAATACATGTACAAAATCGACAATTTTCAGGTGTTGATTGTTTTAAATCCAATAATAGGTATTCATGCGGCTGTAGGGTTGCGTCATAATATATTTCTTGGAAAAAACGTGTATTTTCTGGACACACCTGCCGAGCTAAATGCTAGATCTGTGAGCGGTTACGGGGGTTTTTAAAAATTACAATGTAATTAGCATTGAGTGAAATGTCCCGTTGTCCTTTTCCCTGATGGAATAAATTTTGCGTTATTAATATAACGCTCAAGTTATGATGATGACTACCCTTCGTGAAAAGATCTATCATTGTGCTACTCGATGATTCACGCATAAGATCATCTATAATAATTAATTTTGGTCGCTGATCAGACACATAATCATCGTTAGCTGGTAATCCCTCTCTAAATTCGAGAGGCAATGTTTTTGGATAATTGATATAACCATCTTGCCACTCAGCATAGTGAAAAATGATCTTAGAAAAACATGTATCGCTCATATGATATATAGCATTAATAAATTTTTTTACAAAAACAGTTTTCTCACAGCCTGTAGGGCCACAAATAATAGAAGTCCACGGATGTTTCCAACGCGGATCCATCATGTATAATGATGTTTATTATAGTCGAAAAGCAATTATATTCAAAAAATTTTCATCACCGTGGCGTCGAGAGACTAGCAACTTTTTGCTGACAGTAGTCATTTGACGCACTGTTTCCTTAATAAGAAAAATGGAGGGTACTAAATTTAATAGATCCGGCAGTCTGAAAAGAATCTCGGAAAAGTATATACGCTCGTTGAAGTAAACGCTATTATTGGAGAACAATTAAAATGAATCAAATTTTGAATCAAATACATCTAACAGCACCGAGCAGATAGCCGTGATGGGCAAAAATACAAATTAATATTTTACGTATTTCAATAAATTTTTATAATATAAACAAGTTCTTATTATCTAAATAAATTTTAATATTTTAAATAAATTCTTATTATTTCAAGAACCTCTAATTACCCCGGCCCTAAATTTTTAAAAATAATTCATATTACTACAGTAATTTTATAGTTATTAAAGGTCTTCTTTAAAAAATAGCATTTAACAGCTTATTTCGTTCTTAAAAAGGATTATGATGGAAAATTTTTATTAATATTTTATGACATCAAAATAATATTGGTATACATATTAATAAAATTTATTTTAAATATTTTCATTCAACATTTGAGAACACTTAGAGCATTGCTTCACTCACAATATGTTCATTAAAAAGTTGGCACAATTCTTGCGCGATGATTTCAATATCCATGGATGATACTGTTGCTGATGACATGTAATTAGGCTTTAGTTTCTCTAGAATCGTTGTCATTACTCCCTCACGTTGAAGATAATCGGCTCCAAAGGGATAAATTAAATCCACAGAAAGTTGGATGGTGTTGATAGTATGTTGAATAACCGGTATTTCATTTCGTCTCAACCATTAACTCCTTGCAGTTTGTGATTATAGAGATGAAGTTTTCTAGTTGTTGCAAGCGTTTTTGAATTAAATTTTTTATACGTATAACGTACTCAAGAGTACTACGCTGTATAAAAAATTGTCGTGCAGCACGATGCGTAGAGACGTTGCTGGTGTCTTGTATTTTCAGCATTTTACTGCTGTATTTTGCTCCGCCCAGCATCCTGAAAGTGTATGGATAGCCAGCACAGCTGTTTTCTTTATTGACTAATTTACGATAATCAGCATTAGAGTTGTCAAAGCATTTGATTAGCTGCGGTAGATTCTCCGTAAATTCATTCCAGTTTTCAACATTCAAAATCACTCCTGAGCACTTAGCGTCGATAATTGAAACACGCACTTCGAATTTATCGTTGATGTGGTTCAAACGAACACCAGTAATGATTGATTTCGAGCGTGATGCGTTCAAACCATAAGATGTTGAAAAAAGGAATTTAAAGATATGACCACGAGGCGTAGATTTTTGGAGTTGTGTTCTAGCAGTATTCATATCTGGCCACTGGCTGTCGTCCGTTGAAATTTCTATCTGATGTTGGAATGGCGTGGATGTCGACGTTGATGCCATGTTAGAGCACTTAGTAGTTACACTATCAACGCTATGAGACTGAATGACCAACTCGAACGTCTTTTTTGATTTGTCTCTTCAATGTTATAATAATTCAATGCCATGACGTAACACCCGCTGACCTGGCTATGTAATTTGAAGCATCAAATTGATGATTTTTGCAATCATAACGGTTTTAATATTTTCTAATTCTAAGTCAAGGTATTCTCAGTAAACGATCCAAAGGTCTCAATATGATCTCTGCAATCGTAAGACCTTTTGAAGCTTTGTTTATTATATCTCTATTTTTAGAGACGTGCTTGTACAGGATGTATAAGATTTCAATATGTCTAAAAATTTTCGAAGACAATATAATATTTTTATTCTCAAGAGAATCGGTTATAAATGCAACGTAAACAACAGCTGCATTTTTATGCCTCATTTTAGAACAGTCAGTAACTGAAAAGTATCAAAGTGAGAGTGTTCTCGGTCTTGTGATTATTTGACGAAGCAGCTAGTATCAATTATAATTGTTGATACAGAAGAGGCCCCTTTTTTAGTAGCATTATTAAATCTTGTTCGATATTTACGTGATCGATCACCGTCGATTTCTCGTTTTTACCCTGAATCACGCCTTGAGAGGTGGGATAATTTATCCCGACTGTGTCTATTACGTTTATGAAGACGTATTATATCACTTGTGTCATACCGCTTATTAGCTCAAGCCCACGAACGTGGTTTACTTACATCAAATTTTACTATTATGCGTACAGTAGCACATGCTTTGACTAGCTAGGATAAAGGTAATGCGACCTGTGTTTTACCGTTCCTCAACTATTATGGTAAGTTATTTATAATAACTTTTTTTAAATGACATTGAAAACGAATGTCTGGAGGGTCTCTTAGAACTATTATTATAGAGAGGCGATGTAAATATATTTTACTAACTTCTGACTCCGAGGATGACGAAAACAGCGAGGAAGAAGAAGCTACGGTGTCGAAAGTTAGACAAAACATTGCCTCTGAAGAAGGTAAAGAATCTCAAATGGAAGACAAAATTATTGGACTCAGTACTGTTGAAAAATTTGAGAACCCTCAACCATCTACTTCAACTGGGCTCAGTAGTACAGGAAATTATATTATTGACATCGAGTGTCCACAGCCGTCAACATCATCTGGTGTTACTTATGATGGTGAAATGGCTAATTGGATCCAAGCTCATAGTGCACCACCACAGGTTATTAAACCAGAGGATATACCTTTGACTCTCGAAAGAGGGCGGGGTGGTTTAATGTCGATTATGGTGATCAAATTATTACTGAATATCATGGACCTTGGTGTAACAGTGACAGCACTTCTACAATCTCCTGTTTTTCATTCACAATGCAGCTGTGACATCAGCATCCCTTACAGACTTGATACTGAAGAAGAAACAGATGTTGACATGCCTTCAGAAGCATTACACCCAACCCCGGAGCCTCCATCGTCTGTAGATATTTTTGAAGAAAGTGACGATGAAATTCCTGTTTTATCAGATGACAATGACACTGTGCAACCTCGTCAACAAAGTTTATCAGCGTCATCAGCCTCTGGAAGTAATTATTTTTTATTTTTTAATCTTATTTTATAACAAGTATAATTATTGGATTCGTGTAGGTTATGATTACGATTGGGGCCCTCGTGAAAAATAATGCTGTCTCCAACTATCAAATTATAGATATTCAACACGGCGGAGCTGTAACCAGAGCAGCAGCAAAAAAACTCCAGAAGTCAGCTGACCAAAACAACGTATTGCCAAGTATATCATCAGAAAATTTTGCTGACGTCTACCCACAAGGACGTCGTTTTATTATCGATAGAGAACGTGTAAAAATTTCAAAAAATTTCAAGTTATAGGTAAAGAATGTCTAATAAAAATAACAGACCTACCAAATAATCAAAATCATTTATGTCGATGTAATTTACAGCGCGCTGCAGCCTTAGAGTTGGTAAGCAAAGCTGGTATTAAAATGCCTCGTAATGGCTGTGGGCTTAATGAAATAAATGCTTTTCAGCGATATTTTGCTCGTAAAGGTATAGCTATTGTTGTTTATGAATTTTATACATTAGGAAAGGGAAAACCACCTTCATTTGATGGTCGTGACGTTGTTGAAGAAAGTCACGGTGCTGTTATTAGAACTTTATTTATATTATAATATCAACAAACGCATCATTATGAACCAATATCAAATCTCAGCGCTGCAATTGGCGCACGTTCTTTTTGTTCAGCCTGTAATGAAAGTTATTCGACACCTCCAGCTTTACATCGTTGTCATTCGAAATGTTCTCGATGCGGCAGCTCACTTGGCTGCACGCCTGAAACATCACGCAGGTGTCATGAATGTAATAGATATTTTTTGAATGATAGCTGCTATGACAAGCATTTACTCAGAGGCTCTGCAACCCTTACTGGTGCTGATGAAGATTTATCTATTTGTAATCTAATACAAATTTGTAAAAAATGTTTTCGTCTCAAAATATATACTGTAGATAAAAGAAAACAGCATGCGTGTGATGAAACTTATTGTCGTATTTGTAATTGTAATCGACCGTTGAATCATCAATGCTATATGAGTGTTCTCGAAATATCCGAACCATTAAAAGCTGTTTTTTTATTCTATGATTTTGAAATACAGCAACACCAGCATATAAAAGGCGATAAGACAACAAAATTGCACGTTCCCAATCCCTGCGTTGTTCAAAAGGTATGCGTATATTGTGCAAACAATAATGACTTATCCCAAAACTGCTCTTTCTGTGGTCAGCGGGAGTATATATTTCATGAAAATCCTATAGGTAGCCTTGTCGATCTAGCATTGTGTTGATATAAATTATTCAAAAAAATAATTTGCATTGCGCATAATGCACGTAGTTTTGACGCTCAATTTATTCTTCGTTATTCAATAGAAAATAAAAAAACACGTATTCCTAACCTTATTTCTAACGGTAGTAAAATTATTGTCATGCATATAGATAATGTTATTTTTTTAGATAGTTTAAATTATTCACAAATGCCTTTAAGGGCCCTACCTAAGACATTTGGTTTCGACAATGAAATCAGTAAAAGGTTTTTTCCTCATTTATTTAGCACACCTGAAAATATCAATTATGAAGGGCCCCTTCCTGATATAAAATATTATACTCCTGCTACAATGCATGCAATAGAACGCGAGTCTTTTTATATCGTGGTATAATGAAAAGAAATAGTCCTATTGCATTTTTAATTTTCAGAAAGAATTTATCTATTACTGTAGAGCTGATGTTACTGTTTTAAGATGGGCGTGCATAAATTTTAGAGATATGATACTTAAATGTGGTGACGTATGTCCTTTCACTGAATGCTGCACATTAGCATCAACATGTTCTAAAATTTTTAGAAAAAAATTTTTGAGAGCTGATACGATAGGCATTTTACCGCCCCGGGGCGCGTATCGATGGTCCTCTAATCAATCACCTATAGCTATTTCATGGTCAATTTTCCAGGAGCAAAAACGCGGTCCTATGATAGATCATGCCGCTCGTCGCAAAGAAATTCGCTTACCCTGTGGTACTTTAGTAGATGGTTATTATCGTAATCCAGAAACTCAAGAAAAAATTGTATTTCAATTTTACGGTTGTTATTGCATGGTTGCCCTCTGTGTTTTCGTGTAAATAGAGATGAAAAACTTCGTCACGGTGAAACCTTTGATCAGCGCTTAGAATTAACACGTGCTACTTCAGATAGAATACGCTCATTAGGTTATACATTAATAGAAGAGTGGGAGTGTAGTTACAGACAATTTTTGAAGAATAACCCCAGTTTAGAAATATCAATTAATGTACATTCTTTGCTACAAAACACGCCTCTTAAACCTCGTGATGCTTTTTTTGGCGGGCGCACTGCAAACTTTGTTACGTTACGTGATGTAGATGAGTCAGAAAAAAAAAATATGTCGATGTATGCTCGCTTTATCCATACGTGTGTAAAACAGGAAAATTTCCCGTTGGTCATCCGACAATTTACGTTGGTTCGAAATTTAATACAATACTACCAAATGAAAATAATTTTTCTGCCGTTGAGGATCTTGTAAAATGTTCGATTTTACCGCCCCGTGATCTTTTAAATCCTGTGCGAGTCATCAGGGTAATCGTTATCATAACGATATTGCTGAACGTGTATTACATAGTACCTGGGTCGTTGATGAAATACGTAAAGCTATAGAAAAAGGTTATCGAGTTTTAAAAATGATGGAAATATGGCAGTACAAGATGATTTTAAATAATAGGGCTACAGATGTACGTGGCCTTTTCACTGACGACATCAACACTTTTTTAAAAATAAAGCAAGAGGCAAACGGTTGGCCAAAGTCATGCGAAAATAATTCTACTGAACAAAAATTATGCATAGAAAATTATGAGTAAGCTGAAGGTATCGAATTAGAGGCTAATAAAATAATGTATAATCCTGGTTTAAGATCAGTCGCAAAATTATTTTTGAATTCTTTATGGGGTAAATTTGGCCAGCCCGAAAATCTTACACAAACGGTGATTGTTACTGATCGTGCAAAACTTATGGAATTATTAACAAATCCCGAAATTGATATTACAGGTTTACATTGTGTTAATAACTCTGTTTTATATGTTTCACATGTACAAAAAGGAGAATCGCTCGAATCACACCCTACGACAAATGTTGTCATAGCAGCTTATACAACTGCACAAGCGCGCTTAAAATTATATTCTTATTTAGAAAAATTAGGTGATCGAGCACTTCATTGTGACACCGATTCAGTTACATATGTATCTATGGAAAACAGCATTGATCTAAAAACTGGTAACTATCTTGGGGATTTAACCGATGAGCTGGGAAGTTGTGGCATCTGTAGTTATATAAAATCTTTTATTTCTGGTGGTCCAAAATTTTATGGATATCTCGTGCAGAAACCTGATGGTTCAAATGTTGAAGTATGTAAAGTTAAAGGTGTGACATTAAATTATATAAATTATAAAACAATACAAGCACTAATTACTGGTGAACGTACAGAGTTCAGTGTGATTTCTTTTGACGCTATTAGAGGAACGTCATTTAATCAAGTTGTTACACGCCGCGAGACAAAAACAACTCAAATACAGAATAAGAAACGCCGTATAAAGGACAATTTTCCAACACTTCCTTTCGGGTATCGAATGAATAATTAGTTGTAACATCGAAAATATTATAACTTTAGAGTACTGGATGTAATAATTTTTGATATGTATTTTCACGTCATAATACTTTAAAAATAATGTAAAAGTATATGCAACAATAAAATAAATAGTTAAATAATCATCTCTGTTTATAATAAAATTATCCCTTAAGATACGTGCTTATAGATGCCACAGTCAATAGTCTGCACACGACGATTACAGATATGCAAAAGTGCTTGTGCGCAGCTCGCACAGACGCCGCTCATTGGCTGAAAAAAAGCATTCATGGGACCGTGGAAACCTCTCGAACGGAGTGGCAATCACACGCCACCCGTTCATAAGCCCTCGCCTGGCGGGTCTGAACGCTAAGAACTGCACTCAGACAGCTCGCTGCGGCGGCATCAGGCCCCACCACACGGCGACCCCACTACTTGCGCCCGAACAACAGACTGCACACAGGCACTGCCAGCGTACTCGTTGAGTTGCACGTTATATTTTTTAACGTTAGATGGCAAGTCGATGCTCTTTAATGCATCTCAGGCTTTCAGTTGCAATATAAGGCTCTTGTTATGCGCTTGCGCCAATAATACATCAATATTAAAATAATTTCATGTAATTTAAGTACTTATAGTATTTCTTATAATTGGAAACAAGGCTAATTACGATAAAAATTCTAATTATACAGCGATATTACTAATATGATTACTTCTGCATACATAAATATATACCCCCACTTCGCGCTACGCGACTACCCCCACCGCCCGCGGCACGGCTCCGACGGACACAAATCCATCCCCACTTTGTGGTGGGGATAGGAGTAGGGTCCGCCAAAGTTGCTCCATACTACTAAATTTGAACCCTTTTTTAGAAGTAGGTATCCAATCCCTAGGCTCCAGAGTCCATTAGTACCTTGAATGGTCGAAAAATCTTTTCAAAGATCGATCTTTGTCAAGCTTACAAACCGCAAGTTCTGGATGCAGATCCGAGGAAATCGGTTGCAATTTCGACGCATAAAGGTCAGTAGTAGTTAAGGCTGGGCTGAAGCCAGAGAGGCGACTGATTCCCCCTATGTAAATACATTGGATCGTATGTTTCTAATTTCTCCGCGAATTCATATTTTTACTTAGGAATTTTGGTCTCAAATTAAAGCTCATTTCATTCTGCAATGCGGAATCTATAAATTTTAATTATCCAATTGATTTTTTTAATAAAATAATTAAAAAGAAAATTGCATAATTATGAATTTATTTGCCGCGCTTCAACGCCAAGATGGCCGCTACAAGGTTATGAAAAGAAATCATTAATAATTCATTTTTTATTTAATTTGCGCTTATCAAACTTAGTTTCCGCAATTCTTGCACCGTTTTTGTACACCCAAACGCATAAATGCCTGGTTCATACCTTAAGAGTAATTACCGACTGAGATAGATTTGTTTTTGAAATAAAGTTTCTAGTCATAAATTTTTTAATCATGGGTCATATTTAAAATGATGAACCTGAGTAATGAAATTACTAAATTTAACAAACTCATTATGTTTTATGAGTTGTAATTATTTTTTTTATAATTAGAAAATCAGCAAATACTGGTTGAAGTAAAAATTATCTACGAAATCTTGATAAATTATAAATAATTAATATTTCATTTTTCATCATACAAGATTAAGATGACAGTTATGGAACTCTATTAAAAAATGATCAATTATTTATTTTCTATCGAATTTTCGTAGATCATTTTTACTTCAACCAGTATTTGCTGATTTTCTAATTATAAAAAAAATAATTACAACTCATATAACATAATGAGTTCGTTAAATTTAGTAATTTCATTACTCAGGTTCATCATTTTAAATATGACCCATGATTAAAAAATTTATGATTAGAAACTTTATTTCAAAAAAAAATCTATCTCAATCGGTAATTACTCTTAAGGTATCAACCAGGCATTTATGCGTTCAGGTGTACCTAAAAAAACATATTTCAAGCGATATAATTCGATAATTACGAAGAAATTAGAAACATACGATTTCATATGGTCTACGTTGGAATTAAGTTCCAAAGTATCTAACAGATGGCAGCATCATGCTATCCATTGACCCCAGTCATCCAGACTTGAAAAATGCTCAATCCGTATCAAAAATTGATGGTGCCCTGCACTTTTCTGACAATTGCATTAGTGTAAATGTATCCACTGACAGTTATTGAAATAAATAATGAATAAAAATCTCATATAATAAACGATATGTATATTTATTTCGTTTATGATTATTTTTAAACTAATGTCTAATAATAATAATAATAATTCAATTATTACTTTTAATTTAATTAATTTCTTTTTTATTCATTGTAATAATTTGTTATTACTTTGTAGTTAATATTTATTAACTAAAAATTTGAATTTCTCATTTTTGCGTCTTAAAACTAGTCAATGATTTATTGTTTATTATCATTATTTATTATTATTTATCAGTATTTGAATTTATGATGGTACTGAAAGATAAAACTATTTATTTCGTTTATTGTCATTATCAAAAAATAACAATGTTATTGATATTAAAACAGGCCTTTTAATTGTTAATATAAATGCTGAAATTATGTGTGATAAAGATATTTTTTTTTTTTTATTAAAATAATATCAACAATTATCATTATAATCAATTACATTGCTACGGTAATTGTCAAAATACATTTGTCATTTATCCGATTTATTATTGTATGATTTAATGAATATCTTATTTTATTGCAATTATTCTAAATTCTGATAAATCTTCATTTATTATTATATCATATATTTATTCATTCCTTTTTTTACTGGAAATTTGTAATGTATAGTATTTGCTTTCGTTAAAAAATTACTATCTTTAATTTTTTTATTTATATTCTGTTCAAAGACATTCAATTTAATGTAAAATATTCTCATTAAATTATAAATCCTATTTCAAATTTTTTACTATCAAATATGTGTATGTACAACACACACATATACGTACATATAGTAGTGAGAACTACTTTTATGCAACACGATGAAAAAAAAAAGTTTAAATAATCCGCGGCGAGTTTCGGCACTTCACCGGCAAGCTCTATCCCTACTCTCTGTACTCGAGCCAGCAACTTATGATTAATAAATGTGAGTCCTGATCGTAGTAGTATGCTAGCTCTGTGGTCAAAGTGCCAGACTTTTATTTTGCCGAGCGGGGTTCAATCCCTGTCGCGGCCAATTTTTTTTTTTTAGTAAAACTGCATATTATTGCGATCTGTAAATATTAAAATGAATAATAAATTATATTTACAATTTTCTATTCTCTATTCTTTTAATTATCATCGAAAATTACCATAGCATAGGTGGAGGGGGATATAATATTCTTTTCTTTAAAAAATTGCTTCTCAAGTTTAGTTCATAGCATTCAATGAATAATGAATAGTTTAATCGATTCAGCGCTAAAAACTGTTTTGATTGAAGGCGGTGTTAAAATGAGAGCAGTTGGAGTTTGCACACCGTTGAATCCAAGTTTTAAAACAGTGAGAGTTGCTGAAGGGGTTGCTCTCCTTTGTGATACAGTGCGGAAAGTAACCCTTGATATTTGTGTTTATCCACTACCAATGTAACTGTACAAAAAACGGCTTATGGTTCTGTTTAAATATTTTCTCATTAGTCATCAATTTACTAAATAATGGTTTCACATAAAAATTAAAATTGCTATTCGAAACTAAATTTAGCATTATGAAATTGCAATTACATGCAATTTGAATGAAAAAAAATTTGGTCGCAATGGGAATTGAATACTGTTCGGCAAAATAAAAGTCAAGCGCTCAGACCAACAGAGCCAGCATATTTTTATTTCTGTTGTTTACTTTTATATTCATATAAGCTTATCACATACAAAAGTAAACAACAGGCTAGGAACAGAGAGTGAGGGCTGAGCTTGCTCGCCAACCGTTCGACTCGCAGTCTTCGCTGTGACAAATAAGATAGAGATGGATAGATATATTTTGTGCCCTGTCTTGCTCGCAACAGATGATTCAAGAATTTTTAAATTTTTTGGTGCCCTAAGGCTCCCTTCTTTACATGCATCCCTGTAAATTATCATTTTTTGAACGATTTTCGTGTTACCTACTCAATTTCAATTGATATCAAGCTTCGGCCTTCTACCGCACAACGCGAGGGCGTAAAATCAACTTCAGGAAATTTTCTAACTTGAGCCCAGCCTTAAACATCGATTCAACATTTATCCGAAATCTTTAAAAACCGAATAGTTATTATTTCGAAAAAAAAAAAAATTTCTTGCCCGATAATATAAATATTGGCAATGTCTACAGTATAAATCAATAGATAATGCAGGATTCTATAAACAAAGTAGATATCTGTTGCATCCTGATGAATTAATTTGAAAAATATAATTCTTATGAAAATATTATGCGAGCAATAGCAATTTACTTATTTATTAATGAAGAATTTATTTATAATAATCATAAAAATTTAATCATTTTATTTATTAACACGAAATCTTAAATTACAATAGTAGTCATTACTTTTTAAAGATAAATTAGCCAAAATTATTGCAATTATGTTTCAAAAATAAGATAATTTATTGATAAAAAAGCGATACAAATTTTTATTAAACTTAGTTGGAATCTTTTTAAACAAAAAATTTTACTTTTATAAAAAATAAGAAATTTTTACTTCAATAAAAAAAGCCAATGTTAAAAGAATTATAATCTTCAAAATGAGAAGCTTCTGTAGCTTCAAAGGAACATTATGTTTTAGCCAAATGATAAAAAAAAAAACTATTGACATTTGTCGATTTCAGGAAGATGAATTCTTTCAACTGAAACTGCAAGTACATCATTCGTTTTTGAATGGTATACTATTTTAAACCGTGATCGCATGATCTAAAAAAGCTGAAATATCTAGGATTCCTTTTTCATACATCATCCACAACTTCCAAAGAGTTTCCTTTTCCTTTTTATTTTTTTGCCGACACTCCCTTCTAAATGGCTGACCAATTTTCAAAGTTTGAACTTCAATATGCGTTATTTCTTGAATTGCAAGTATATTCCCTGTAAAAAATATAAATAAGTATGTATTATTAATATTATTGCTTCGTTCTTATTTATAACTATACAACAAATGTCCAATATACTTGTCAACTGCCATATTGTTGGATGCCGACCAATCTTTGTTTGAAGAGTTTTGTGATAAGACTCGATATAGTTATTAGTTTTGTTTGTTAGCTTATAAACACTGAACTTCCTCGGTGTTATCACTTTCAACCAATGACTTTGAAAATAATTCAAAAATGAATGAAAAATTGGTATTAAAGGTAAATATTGATTTTGGAGCAATCCAAAAGCGACTTCAATGTCATTTGCTGGCAGTAACGCTAGTACAGTTAATTTATTGAAAAATGTTTTTCCATCATCACTTTTTTCTATTTTTTCGAATAATTTGAGCTTACTAGCTTTCTTGATGAGAGCCTGAAATAAATATTATAATTTAAAATGATTATAAAAACAATGTTACAAATATATTGAGTCACATGTTACGTGTTTAAAATGAAAATAACAGCATTGTTGCATAGCATTTGGATATACATTTAAAATCGCATTCGCTAAACCTATCTCAAAATCTGTCATGAATGATTCGATTCTTAGATGCGGAGCAAGTACTGTAGAGAAATATTTGAATACAGAAATATAACTTTCTTTTGTTTTATTTGTCATTAAAGCCCATGCAATTGGTAATGCCTAAAATAATTTAATAATTGATTAGAAAGATTTAATTTTCAACAATTAAAAAAAGGCATAAAAACATGAAATAATACAGTACTTACACAATCATCAATTTCCCCCATTATTGTTAAGAATTGTTGTATTCCTTTTGGATTTTTTGGGCAAATATCGAATGTAGCATCAACGTATATGTGTGTTATCGAAATGGATTTTAAAAACATTAAATCACCAAATACTATTGCAGTTGATTTATCTGAAGCAGTAATCTGACGCACAATGATATTTGTATTACTGGACTGAATAAAGTCTTTCCACTTTGTCATGTTCAGAAGATTAACATAATGTTCTAATGAACGTGGAATAGGAGGACGATAAAAACTTCGCCATTTATACATTGATGATGATAATTTTTGAAATGGTTCCAGTGCAGCACCTTTTGGATATCTAAGTTCAACATTTAAATATTTTTTTCCGATGTTGTTAGATGCAAAATTACAAAATATCTTAATAGCTAAAATTATCAACAAGTATTTATGTTTTTTAACATCTAAACTATCATTTAATTATAGTTGTAAATAATATATAGCAAAAAATATTATTAATTGTCATGTTTAAATTACTTTAACATTAGCAAATAAATGTATTACAATAATGTATAAATATTTTCTTGAATCATTAAAATAGTTTATAAAACATGTTGTATAAAATATCAAACTCATTGAAGACTTATGCTTTTCACTTTAGAAAATGAAAGTAAACTCTACTTATTATAAAATAATTAATTCATTACATATGCTATAATTTCAAATTTATAAGTTAATACATGTTTAAGAGTTCTCACCTTACAGCTACTTCATCATATATTATACGTATACTCCGAAGATCTTGAGTTACTGCTTTTTTTATTGCTCCACGAAATTCACAACTGATTTGTAAATCATTATTTGAAGGATGATTATGGTCCTTCATAACTATGTACTCTCCATTGTCACATTTCAGACGACTTAGACACTTTTTCTTCACATAATTTTCGCATATCATGTACCTGTTTGAAATATAATAAACAAAAAATATTCAAATATAAAAAAATTATGTCTACATGTAAACAATTGCAATTTTTTAGAAAAATATAACCATACTTTTTTTTTTTTTATTTTTTTTTTTAAAGGGGTAGAGACTACCCCCTCATGGAGTCAGGTGTTTGAAAGTCTCGCCTTCCCCTGCGCTGAGCCACGGGGCCATTGTGCTGGGTCTGTTTTCACAGTAAAGGCGGTCGTCAAAGTCTTAGGGACTGCAGGTTCTCCCAGGTTCCCAAGTTGCCTTGGTTCTCCTGTTGGCCCCAAACAGTCCCCGTTCATTCCATGGTGTTCGAATTTTGAATCGAATTGGATCGTTATCTTTTACCTCTGGAGATTCTGCCAGCCCCGTCGCCCCCCGGTTTCTTCACCATCAGCTAGGCAATATCTGTAGGCCCGGTATCAACCTTAGAGGTCAGCCCAGTTCCACAGAATCGTCCCTGCCTCCGGAGATTGCACCGGTTGCCTCAAAGGTCCTGGTTTCTTCAGCATCAGCTGAGATAACGAGAGAGAGAGAGAGTGAGGAATTTTTGGGGTCCACCTGGCAGAGCCTCTTGCTCAGGTAAGGCTATATACAATGGGGTGTCGCCTGGTTCCCCAAAGGCATCGTAGCGGCAATAGTACTTTGTACTATTCAGTCATCAGCACGATAGCTTACACTTTTGACTGCTCCCTGGAGAGGCCTCTCGCTCACCGTGGTCACAGAAAAGACTACAAAGACAAGGTCTTGTCTCGGCCGGGAATCGAACCCGCTACCTATAACGCGCCAGGCTGACGCGTTACCACTAGACCACGGGTCGGTCTTAACCATACTTTACTTCAATTATTAATAATGATGAATTTATTTTTGTTAATAACTTATTATTGATAAAATACTAAGAAATGAGTACTACTTACTTTTTATTATTTTTTTTACTCACACACCAATAATAATGTCCATTGAAATACATTTTTCCATCGGAATTCTCTATTATTTCATTGTTTGAGATCGTTTTATAATCTTTTTCAACTTGAACGTTATTGTACATCATTGTAAAATTTCTTCACTTTTGTAATAAATCACTGAATAGGTTAAAATCGATAACTTAACTTTCATTAATTGGACATGTAGATATTAAGCTTTGATACATGTATTGGTCGTTCCCACTAATGTAAACAAACTTCTGACTCGAGACGATTGTCTTGTGCTCGCGCGGGGCGATTATTGGTTGGTACACATGTATGCGTAAAAAACTAAAAACGCCGAAGAAAGAATTTTCGCGAAGGAATTAAAACAAAAGACGTATCAAAATGTTGTATAGTCATTTAACGAATATATACGTAAATTGTTTTATCTTATTCAAACTATCTCAGCAAGTACAACCATTATTAATACAAGTTGTGAAACTCTACAATTTATATTCGTTGATAAAGAATTCAATAAAAAAATTGAAAAAGTGTGAAAAAATTAAAATAAACTATTTAAAAGAAAATTATCTGAAAAAAATTTCTTTTTTAAAATTAATAATGTCAAATTCAACTTTGAGAAGAAGTAAAATTAAGCCAAGAGTTTGTGAACATATTTTTGATGGAAGAGAGTATACTTTTAATAAAGCTGTTGGAGATGTTAAGTAAGTTTATTTGTGAATGAATTAAAGTTTTTTTTCGTTTTTTACATCTTTCAATAAATCTTGAAAGTAAGAGTAACTTTTATCAAAAATATCATATGATTATATGGTATTTTTTAATTTTGACATCATTTTTATATGTGACTAGATATTACCGGTGCAAATACAGATCGAAGGAAAATTGCAAAGCGACGGGAAAAGTGGATAAATTTGGAAAGTTTTATTTATTACAGGATCATAATCATACAACTGAAATAAAAAAAGTAGAAGATGACTCGGTTTTTCGACGATCATTATATGAGGCAACCATTTCTCAAATTCGTCCATTAAAAGATATTTATAACGACATGAAATTATTGTAAGTATCAAACATTTATATTTTTGAAATCTTATACTAAACAATACTTCTATTCTTACTCTTTCTATTTTGTATCTGTTTAGACATCCTAATGCAGCTGAAAGAAATACTTTTGAAAGTATTCGAAAGACAATGTTGACATGGCGTAACAGTACTAATTTACCAAATTGCAAAACCTACAATGAATTAGAAGATCTTTTGAAGTCTGAAGGGTGGGAATCTTTTAAATGGTATTCTACTGATGCATGTGAATTACGATCGTTAAATGTCCAAAATATAAATAATAATGCGATAGTATTTGACAACTTTGAACTAATGAATTCATTGGATATTCAAAATGTTCACATTAGTTCGACAAATACTATTTTTCCAAACATTGGTCATACACGGTTTCTAACTTTTGTCATCGGCGAATATAATAAATATGTAAGTTTCTTAAAGTATTTCTAGATGTCAAAAAATAGAAATATATATACGAATATAACATAAATAAATAATAATATCATTAACATTTTCAGTAAAATGATAATTTGAATTAAAATTTTAGGCTCTTCCGTTTGGATGGTTTTTATCAACTGATCGAAGTTTGAAGACCTGTAAAGACATTCTGAACCATGTGAAAACTCGATTATCTTCTGATAAGAAATTTAATATATTTTGTGATTTTGAATATAACTTTTCTCGTGAGTGTAACAGGATCGTTCTTCATTCTTCTATTCATCGAACATTTGAGAGTTACTGTCGTGTAAGTCGCGTAACACCATCTCTTTATTATTGATTCCTGATTTAGTGTAAGAGAAAATTATTTAATACTAAATGAAATTATTAATGACAGATTTCGCTTCAAATAACAAAGGAAAAA
This sequence comes from Chelonus formosanus, assembly GCA_028641665.1. NCBI lineage: Eukaryota > Metazoa > Arthropoda > Insecta > Hymenoptera > Braconidae > Chelonus > Chelonus formosanus. The sequence goes on from CM054002.1 coordinate 7,369,733, forward strand.
GTGTTAAACTTTCAAAATGATGACGTGAAACATGTTATGAAAAAAATATTTGCTCTTATTTTATTACCATCAGAAAAAATCGAAAATACTTTTGAAAGTTTCGTGGATCTACTTCCAATGCATTTATTAAAAATATTTACTGGATTTTGCGATTATCATCGAACGGTTTGGTTGAAGAATGTAGGCTCAGAGTGCTTCAGCATTTATCAAAATTTTGAATCAGTTAACAACGTTGCTTTAATGCATCGACGAACACTATTCAACAAAATGAATACACCACATCCTGATCAAACAACATTTATCCGTGAGTAAATAAATCAATGAAAACAAATGTTTACGATTGCTTTTTACTTTAGATATATTCAATTAATTATTACAGGACAAATTGTTTCTATTATAAGTGAATCAGCTCATGATATAAAGAAAACCGGAATGAAAAAATCTAAAATCACTCGGACACCAAAAGCAGATGAATGTGTCTCGAGAAAGTTACTTGGTCGGCTATGGGATTTGTATGATACTGATAGTATCAGTAATTTGCATTTTTTAGACAGAGCGTCAGAAATAATGAGTGACTTTGTAAATGATTTAATTTATAATAATAAATCATTATCAGAAGAATTATGTTGTGTTTACGATAATGAAACTGATTTTGACAAAAAACATCAACGATTAGTAAATGAAAGTGAGTTTTGAATTTTGAATATCAAAGAAATATTTTTATAATAGAAAATATATTTTTAAGAAAAATGAATGTAATTTTAAAAAACTCTTTATAGTTGATGAATTTTTGGTTGAGTACCCACCATTGGAATGGCTAGATGACGATATATATGTTATTGAATATAACAAACGGCAAAGTAAGTATTTTATACTCACTTGTTTTCATTCCTGTTTATTAATTAATTCCTGTTTATTATGTTTTAAAACATTAATTTGCAGAGATCGAAATTGAAAGATTACTAGCAAGTGTCCACCATGAAGAAGATGAAGTTTTCAAAAACGGTAATTCCGTTTAATACATAACTATCTGTTTTGACACATACTATAATTATTGAATATATCAAAATTATTTATTTTTTGGTTTTATCAAATATGCACTTTTTATGTAGGTAACAAGGAATATAATAATACTCGATGTCAGATGTGCAGAAATAATCCAGTGTCGAGAATATTTAAACCATGCAATCATGCATATTTATGTACTGCATGTATCGAGAATACTTTGACTTCAAGTTGCTTCGTTTGCGAAGAAACAGTAAGAAATATTGAAAAAGTGTTTCTACCAATTTCGTACAACGATGGTATAGTAGTTAAAAATTCTATTGTTTTAAATTTTGTCGTAATGGTGATTTAAAAGGATTTATTTAATTTTTCACTGTTTTACAGAAGGCAAGCAGTGCTCGGCATTATGTCAAATTTGTGAAAAAAATTACGTTGAAACAATATGGACCCCGTGCAATCATGCATATACATGCATTGGTTGTGCCGCTGGTGTAGAAAATGCTTCAAAGTATCGAGAACGGCTTCAGTGCCCAATATGTAATGTACCTGCAGTTTCAGTTGAAAGAATTCATCTTCCTGAAATCGACAAATGTCAATAGTTTTTTTTTTTATCATTTGGCTAAAACATAATGTTCCTTTGAAGCTACAGAAGCTTCTCATTTTGAAGATTATAATTCTTTTAACATTGGCTTTTTTTATTGAAGTAAAAATTTCTTATTTTTCATAAAAGTAAAATTTTTTGTTTAAAAAGATTCCAACTAAGTTTAATAAAAATTTGTATCGCTTTTTTATCAATAAATTATCTTATTTTTGAAACATAATTGCAATAATTTTGGCTAATTTATCTTTAAAAAGTAATGACTACTATTGTAATTTAAGATTTCGTGTTAATAAATAAAATGATTAAATTTTTATGATTATTATAAATAAATTCTTCATTAATAAATAAGTAAATTGCTATTGCTCGCATAATATTTTCATAAGAATTATATTTTTCAAATTAATTCAACAGGATGCAACAGATATCTACTTTGTTTATAGAATCCTGCATTATCTATTGATTTATACTGTAGACATTGCCAATATTTATATTATCGGGCAAGAAATTTTTTTTTTTTCGAAATAATAACTATTCGGTTTTTAAAGATTTCGGATAAATGTTAAATCGATGTTTAAACATTTCGAAAGACCAGAAATCGGTTGAATGTCTTTTCGAATGATCGTTCAATCGATACAATGAGGATTCGGCTTAATTCCGTTTCGGAGTAATGTTGATTCGACAGTGTAGTACATTCGAAACTTTTTCCAGTGTGAGAAAAGTACGTATCCCCATTTAGTAAGGCCTTCCCTCTATCATAAGAGCAATTACCGACCGAGAAAGTTTTTTTTTTATTTTCGTAAATTATTCCATCTATTATTTTTCAAATATTCTATGACTAAATTCCCCTCCGGCCCTGCTCCCACTAAAAAATACATTTCCCTACTCCAAAACATTTTATTTCTCCTCATTTTTGACAGCTAATAAACTATTTTGTTTATAAATAATAGACAGTGGGATGGATGGCGGAAACTGTGAATGGCTGACATCGTGTTCTTCTCAATCGCTGAAATTTTATACGTGAATAAGGGTTCTAACGTATCTCAGTTGTGACAACGGTGACATAGAAAGTGTATTGGTTATTTTTTTTTTATTTTGTGCATTCTGATTTACTCTTAATTTTGGTGTATCCTGGAAAATCTCCTCTAACGCCCTGGCGCACGTGCCAAGTGTGTCCAAGATGGCGTCTACTGCCGCGGTGACAGTACCAGACAATGTAATGGCCCAAAACACCTCTTCAATTGACAATGAAAATTCTTTAGCTGCAGAAAAACTGTTAGAATTAATGGACACCGACTACAAGGATGATAAATTTACTTTAGTGTCGCACAAGAATGCTAAAAGGAAAAGCTGTTCCCCCCAGGAAAATGAATCCAATCCCAATGTTAAAATTAAACTTATTGCTCTTGCACCTGATAACTCTTCCGACAAAAACCCTGTAATCCCTATTCCCACCATTCCTACTCCCCCTTCAAGTGACCAAACCCCTGAGCCGAGAGCTATTTTCAGCAATAAATATTCCCCTAGACACCCTGGTCCATATGAGGTCTTGGTTAAACCCCACGAGACCAAGGGTTGGCACCACATTAGACTAGGTAAGGCTGTTCTAAATATCATTAAATCCCTTAATCTCAGCAGCCACATCGAAGAGTCCAAACACTTAGATAACACCTTTTCATTACTTTTTAAAGATTATAAAAACGTCAATTTATTAGTGAATCACGCTAAATTTTGTGAACTCTCTCTTGACTCTTTTATACCGAATTTCAGGCTATTCAGGGAGTGTGTCGTCACGGGTGTGCACTCGGAGGTTACGGTGGATGAAATTAAGGAAGGATTGGACTCCCCGATCGAGGTCACCAATATCCAGCGCTGTCTTCGCTTCGATCATCGCCTCCAGAAGTTGGTTCCCTCTCATACGATTCGTCTCTCTTTCCGTAGCCAAGTGTTTCCTCCTTCTATCAGAATCTGGGGTTCCCCCTTTCAAGTAAGAGTCTACATTCCTAAAGTCTCTAGATGTTCTAATTGTCATACTCTTGGTCATTCTAAAAAGGTTTGCAGAAGCAACCCAACCTGCCCCTGTTGCAACGAACCGAGTCACCTCGAGGGTGTAGAATATCCTCATCCCCCTAAATGCATAAACTGCAAAAACCCCCACTCTAGCACTGATCCTTCTTGCCCAAGACTCATCTCTCTACAAACTATTCGCTCTTTCGCAGCCAACAACAACTGCTCTTATGCTGAAGCCAGTTCCATGCTTCAAAACGATAAACCTTCGTTTACTGCATCTCCCTCACCTCATCCTGTCCCTTTAGCTTCCAAGCCTTTCCTCCTCTTTCCTCCCCTATCTCTCCCTATCCTTCTTCTTCTTCAAACTACTCACCTTTACTACCGCATCGCTCACACCCGCTTCCATACTCTCAAATTGCCGCGTTCTCACCTGATAGTCTGATTACCTTGAAATCTCTGCTATCTCTACTCCCACAAGCCTAGGTGATCTTCTAATAGTTTCGATTTATAGACCTGACTCACATTCTCATCCTCCTCCTTTATTCTGGTCCAGCTTCTTCGAGTTTTTAAAGCCTTTTCCATTAGTTCTTCTGGGTAGTGACTTCAACGCTCATCACACTTCCTGGGGTTCAGTAGACTCGTGTTCTGTGGGCTCTTCTCTCTTTTCCTCCTCTATCGACAATGACCTTGTCGTTCTCAACGATGGTAGCCTAACTCGTCCTTTTCGTCCTAACCAACGTCCTTCAGCTACCGACCTTTCTCTTGTCTCCCTTGATTTTGTTCCTCTATCTTCTTGGAATACGCTTGATGACTCTATGGGCAGCGATCACTATCCTATCCAGATCAAACTTGGCTTGACCTCTGAACTCTTTCGTCTTTACTCGCACAAGCTCAGCCTTTCTCGTGCGGACTGGAAGTTATTTGACTCCACCCTCCGGGCTCGAGTACCTGAAATTTTAAATTCCTCTGAAGCAAACTCTGGCCTCTCTAACTACCATAAAATCATCACGATTATCAAGGAATCACTATCTTCAGCTATTCCTATCCCGAACCGCTCTTCTTCAACACTAAGATCCCGCCCTCCCCCTGCTCCCTGGTGGAACAAGGAGGGTCAAGAGGTGCTGGAGGCCAAGGAAAGTGCTCAGAAACTACTTAGAAGAACCCCCTCTGTGACTAATTTAGACGAGTGTCTTCGCCTGGAGGCTCTTTGGCGTCGTACGAAGGACAATGCTAAACGAGAAAGTTGGCGTCATTTCTACTCCACATTTAATCAACGCACCCCTATCAAGGCTATATGACTTGGCTGAAGACTTGGCTACTCTCAGATCCATGAGGTCATTTTCTCTTGATTTCTCTGAGTCTGCTTATGTCCCTGATGATTGTCCTACCTTTCAGGACCTCTCTTCTTCCTCTGCTCCTCGCCCGTTAGACCCTGAATATAATTTTTTATTGACCCCGTTTTCATGGACGGAACTCACCTCAGTTCTTTCTAGCACTAAATCGCATTCTTCTCCGGGCTTGGACCAAACAACTTATGGTGTGATTAAACGTCTTCCACCCTCATTTTTTAGAGAACTTCTTGCTTCTTTCAATGAGATATTCTCTTCGGGAACTTTTCCAGACACCTGGTCAAACTTCATTGTCTACCTCATCCCGAAATCAACTCCTGGCAAATTTAGGCTAATTACATTGGCTTCTTGCTTTTTAAAGCTAATGGAAAAAATAATCGTCAAAAGGGTGGCCTGGTGGGCTGAAAACAGGGGTCTGCTCCCTGACTGCCAATACGGCTTCAGGCGAGGCAGAAGCACTGCAGATGTCCTAGCTACTTTGAATGCCGAAATTCTTGAAGCTACTTTTAATCATCAATACACTGTAGTGGTTAGTTTGGACCTTGTGAGTGCATTCGACCACGTGGTTCCAGACATACTCATCAAAGAACTCCTTGGCTACAATCTTCCAAGTGACTACTGTCAATTTTTCTTCAACCTTCTCCACCTCAGAAACCTTCACTTTGTTCTTGGCAGCTCCCTTTCCTCTCCAAAACCAGTGAATAGAGGAGTCGGACAAGGCCTCATCTCTGCCCCTCTGCTCTTTGATCTTTATGTCTCTAAAGCACCTGACTTCATCCATTCCAGATGCAAATTTCTGAAATTTGCGGATGATTTTTACATCGTCGCTTCTGCTCGCGACCTCCAAACAGCTCTCAATTGGGTTCAGACATCTTTGAATAAACTTACGCCTTTTCTCTTGCAGCGGAACCTACGATTTATCAGTTTCCATTTGAGCTACCCTTCTTGGAGCCAGATGTCGATGTATCTACAGGGAGAATTCTCCAGAGTGCTGCCGAGGATATGATCGTGCCAACGTTTGACCGCCTACTGATCGACACACACCTTAATTATATTTTTTTTTACACAAATGGCTCTAAAACTAATACTTACGCTAGTGTTGGTTTGGCAGTCTACTGTGCCGACCCTTGCCTCGAAATCAAATTTAAGCTGGCCTCTTATGCATCAATCTATACTGCAGAAGCTGCAGCCATTCACCAAGCCTTGCTTACCATCATTCACCTCCGTATCCGCCACTCTCTTATCTTGTCGGACTCCCTTAGTGTCCTTCAATCCCTTAAAAACCCTAGCTATGATCAACATGCTCCCTACATCTTCCTCATCCTTAAGGCCATCAGACATGCAACTAATCTTGGATTGGTGTGCCGCCTTATATGGGTTCCTGGTCACTCTAACATTGCTGGGAACGAGCATGTGGATCGCCTTGCTAAATCTGCAATTTGCAATGGGCTCCCTCTCTCTACTAAGCTTCGGGTGTTTTCCATTTAGAAAACATAAAACACTGTGTCGCATTGTTTCGACTAATTTTTACAAATGGAACACTTACTTTCATTGAGTTTCGATAGAGGGCAGCTTATAAAAGTTACTATACTTCCTATAGAAGAAAAAAAATAGACTCTCAATCCTTGTTGTATCAGAGAATAGAGATAGGTATCTCTATTTCCTGGTTATATCTTCTTTAATTCGTGTTGGTTATAAAAATATTTTGTATTGAAATGATAAAAATAGTTTATGAAAATGATAATAAATCGTAATTAATTTGCTGGTTCTTTTGAAAAGTAGTGTTGCCAATAAAAGTATTGAAGTTGCCAAGCTTAAGTTGGCATTAAGTTTTTGCTATAGTATGGTCGACGCTGTGTTGCACTATGTCGACATTTTTTTCTAAATGGAAAACGCTCTTCCTTACACTGATTTGTGATCTTGTTTGAAAACAAGAAATCTGCTTCTCCAACAGGCTAGTTGGAAGGGGACTTCCTACTTTGCCCACTTCTATTACGACACAACTAATCCCTGGTTTCATATATTACGACTAGAGAGAAGAGAGATCGCTATCATCAGCAGATTAAGAAGTAATCACTACAATCTAAACCACAGCTTGCATCGAGTCAACCTGGTCGCTTCCTCTCAATGCCCTTGTGGGGCCTAGACTCAAGACATTTCACATAGTCTCTGGGTTTGCCCTCTCTTCACCCTGGAACGGGACAGCTTCATCGCAGCCCTGAAGAAAGTCATTCTACCCTTTACGAAGGACATCACCGTCATCCTGGAAACGCCATCTACTCGACTAGTACACATTCACTGCAACTTCCTCAAGAAAACTGAAGTCACCATTTAGTCATCCCCTCTTACGGAAGCCCGGTCGGTTCACCTCCCTCTTGATGGAAAGTGGCACCATATCGTGACCACTTTCAACGTGTGTGCACGAGAATATGTCGAAAATACAGAAAACGACATGACCACTTGCAACAAATTCCCATTATTTTGCCTCGCACACACGCAGTAATTTGGTCAGATGAAAAAGTAAGAAATGACTTAATCCTTTCTCCAATTTTAATTTACTAGAAAAATGTTTATACATTAAGATTACAGATTAACACCACAATACGTATTTCCAGACAATTTTAGCAACCGACAAAACATTATGCCTTAGCCCCGAGCACTCCCTTATTATGTGGAAAGAGGTCTCTTCCTCCTCCTCACACCAGAGGCACGTAGATATCTCCACGCGTCCCAGCGCTTTCATGTGACGTCGGGTGAGCCAATGCCCTGTGATGGCGCTCACGGCTACCCTCAGCCTCCCTTTGTTTAGTTCGATTAGGTCCCTGCTGATCTCGACAGTGGATCCCCTGACGAACGCCCTGGTGTGTCCCATTCCTGGGACCTCAGTCCAGTAGCTGGTAAACTTTTTGTGCGTCCACTTGTCCCTCAGCGCCTTCACAAGTTCCCCAGGAGCATTTATCTCCACTGGGCCCTTGCCACCTCCCCCGCTAGCACCTATACGGACCAGCCTATCGGCTTCGGTGTTGCCGCGTATACCGCAGTGACTCGGTATCCATAACAGCTTTACTTCATTGCGGCATGCCGCTTGCTGTAGCGCCTTCCTGCAGTTGTCCACGAGTTTTGAACCAGTGGCCACCCGCAAAAGAGCCGTTAAGGCAGCATAGCTGTCACTGCAAATGTAGATATGCTGCCCGTGGCAATCCCTTCTGACAATATGTATTGCACACATAAGGATGTCTTGGGATTTTATGTAGGTTACATGAATGTGAAATAGAGAACAGGACCGCTTCCAAGAACGAGAAAGGATCTACGAATACATGTTCAACAAGTATGGGCCAGAGTTCAGCAACGTCCTGATATCGCACTAAATTTATCCAACTCCATGCATAAACGATTACAAGAAGTTATCGTAAACAATGGCTATGGCAATTTTGGATATTTTGATGTTTAGCCGGGATTTTTATGCTATTAGAAATAAACTAGTAATTAAACCTGCAAAAGCCATAAGAAAATGTAACTGCAGGCAAGGGCTAGTGACAAAGAGCCTGGGAGTTGGAAGATTCCAAATGTTGCAACAAACAGTTTGTTCTGAATGTCCTAATGTTAAATTAAATGAAGAAAGAACACTTGAGGTTGAAGTAGAACCTCGAATGGTTGATGGCCAAGAAACGAAGTCCTTTGCTAAAGGAGAACTTCATATTGATGGTGACCCAGGAGACTCGATTTTAAAGTAATAATTCTCATTTCTTAGTAAAAAAGCTTTGCGATGATTTTATAAGTATATGTAAGAATGAATAAGAACAATATGATAAATTTCAACAAGAAATAATAGGTAAATAATATTTTATTATTTCTGAATTAGTTTTATAAGAATGTATTGGAAAAATATTACAAGATACAAAAAGAATCTATTGGTGAAAGTGATAACTTTTCTTTCTATCCTAAGCTATAAGATTTTGCAAGAACGAAGACAACAAAACTTTATAAGAGGCAATAAGCAAATAATATTATTTATATACTACAGGAATGATAAGCGCCACTTATCATGCCTGTAGAGGGCGGTCTAAGCTATCGATTAGGGACCAGCGCAATAATAAAATCACTCAAGTTCCTAAGGAATTAAGTATTAACACGAGTAAATTTGCACCGGATTATAATTTGACAATTGATTTAGCTAAATCGAATGAAAATAAATCGAAAAAAAAAAATAAAATTTTTCGAGATATCACTTCATGTTCGAGATATCGAAGCTGATACTTTTTAGTTTTAGTTTTTCAAACATCGATATCTCGAAAACGAAGCGATATATCAGAAAATGTTATTCTATTTTTTCGATTTATGCTCATTCGATTTAATAAAATCATATGTTAAATTATGAATATGTGCAAATTTTACTCAATAGAGGGATCACGGTCGATACGCGCATGCGTCGAATAGCTCACTTGCCATCCACGTCGTTCCTTTGTACTCGGTCTTTTGTTTTGACTGCCGACTTCTCATAAGAGCGTGTGTTGAGTCGGCAGTAGTGTAAGTGAATTGTTTTCACGGAAATTTCTTTAATGTGATATTGCCAAAGAAGTATTTTTTAATTTACGTAAATTAAAGAATGAAATTATCATTACTAATTTAATAAGTGTTTTTTTTTTGTTTTTAATTTTTATAAGATTAGTTTAAAAATAAAATAATTTTTTTTTTTTTCATTTCAGGGGGCTCCGCCCCCCGAACCCCCCGGCAGGGGCTTTGCCCTTTGCCACCCCAGCGGGGGCTTCGCCACCTGCGCCCCCATTGCAAGTCCAACTATTCCCAAAGCTGACAATTTTACAGGTGCCCTTTCCACTGTGTCCCTAATCGATGACTTAGACCTCCCTCTACGGCTAGAATAAGGCACGCTTATCATTTTCTTAAGTATATAAAAGATCGTATGCAACACGGGATCTAATGGCTATCATCGCCTCAGTGAGATGACGTCACTCAAATCGCGCGACTCAAGTGACGTCATCTACGCGATCCGATAATAGCCTGCTTAAATCCCTTGATGCATAATCTACTATTAATTTCAGAATTGATTTATAAGAAACTATTGGACCGTTCTAAATAAGATCCTATGAGATGCAATAAGTAAGTAACACCTCTTGATTTCCTATCCCTGTTTAAACTGTCCCATTGAAATATGTAGAATCCTATAGACTTTTTGAAAGATTTTAATAGGAAACAAAGCATTCGAATAGGATTAGTCAGAAAAAAATGTGCGCATGAAAGAAGTCCAATAGGAAAATATAGTTTTTAATCGGAATTAAAAAATAATATTATAATCCCATAGAATTCTGATTTTTCCTATGAACAAATTTGAATAGGATTATAAAAGTTTGAAAAGGAAACTGGTAATCGAATCGGAAACACGAAAATGCTATAGGATATCAGATTTAACTTTGAATAGTTTCTATAGGATTTGGTAGATTCCAATGGGAAAATAATACTTTAATTTTTCTTTTATATATAAATATCATCCAATAGGATGCAGTCGAATTCAATAGGTTAGAGGAGGAGCAGTTTCTATAGGATTTGGTAGATTCCAATGGAAAAATAATTCGTCCTGTGACGTTGTAGTCATATAACGTAGTTATCTTATCGTAATGTTATCGTTACATATATATTGTATCCATGTTATATAATAGTATTATACTAGTAGTATATATGTTTTGTTTTTTAATGATATGCTTTTATGATATAACATTGTAATCTTTATATTATATTACATTTGCTTTGCAACTGTTCTTTGAATGTTATATGACATATCTTCCTAATTCTAGGTAACATTTGTTCCATACAGATATTTTACAGTTTAAAAACTAACTGTGTATCTGAATTGTTAGAGAATTTTAAGTTCACTTTATTGTTGGCTATGTATATATAATACTCAGAGAAGAAGGATTTTGTTATCAATTTGTAAATTTTCATCATATCTCCCCGTTTCAAGATATTTCAAGCATACTGACCAATTTTTCGAATGATGTGTGTGTGTGTACGTAGGTATGTATGTATGGATGGACGTCAGCATTTTTTTCGTTTTCGATATCTTAAAAACGGATTGAGATATCGACTTTAACTAAGAATTTTTCGAAAGATATTGTTATAAAGAAGATCTGAAAGGAATTTAAACGAATTCCGTCGAGCCGGTTTTTTTTATAACAAAAAAACTAATAATGAATAAATGACAAGATTAACTATGTAAAATACTTTTAAGCAAAAGAAAAACAATTTCATTTGAAAATTAACTCGATATTATCTAAACATTATTGTTTACAACTAAATATGACTTTCAACAATTACGTATTGTTTATAACAATGGGAATTTGTTATAAAAAATTAAGAATCATGTTTATCAATTAACTAATGCGAATTTCGCACTGATTTGAATTCTTTCAACGAGATGGTATTATTAACGACGAAATATGACTTTTAAAAATTTTGCATTGCTTATAACAATATGAATTCGTTATAAACAATAGAAAATTGTATTCTCTTATTAACTAATACATATGTCACATGGATTCAGATGTTTCCAACAAAATAATATGATTTATGACGAGATATGTCTCTTAACCATCGAAAATTGTTTATAACAATACGAATTCGTTATAAACTATTAAAAAGTGTATTTCTCAATTAACTAATGCGTATATCGCATGGATTTGGATGTTTTTTTACAAAATAATGTTATTCATGATGAGAAATGACTTTTAATAATTTTGTATTGTTTATAACAATATAAATTTGTTAGGAACGATTAATAATGGAAAGTTTGTCGTGTAAGCACAGACCAAGTGTGCTCAGACCTATTTTTTTTTTATATTCAGCAATGTAACGAAAATATGTTTACATTTGCTTATATTTAATTTGGAAAACGTAGATTTCAGTTGGGCGCACGTGGACGATCGTAGGTTCGAGTCCTCTAAAAAAAAAAATTTATTTCACAAAAATAATTGAATTACACACAAAAAATATAAAACAGTAAACAAAATATACGATATTATAAACATCATAAATTATTGAACACTTCAAGTGACTAATCACTAAACACTTTAATTTTTCCGGATTTGCAGTAGAAAAAATATTTTCTATGCCGTATATTCCTTTTGAATCCATTGATTTCCTATAGAAATTGTTCTAATTTTCTCCTTTTAAATAATATAAAATCCTATCATAAAATATTGGTATAAAGATATAATTTCTAAGTTGCATTTTACCTGTTATATCTTAATAAATGACAATTATTCTTTCTCTACTTTGAAATACTTGCTAAAAAGCAAACTTGATTAATGTTTGAATTATTACCAATTTTCGACTCAAATAGATAGAACGAAAGTCATATCTTCATGTTTTAGAATAGCTTAGTCGGCAGCGTACTGAACTGTGAACCCGAGGGTGCCGGGATCGAATCTCACCATCAACAGGTTTTTTTCGGACAAAGTTTCTAATAAATTTCATTTCAGGTGTATATTTATACAACAAATACGTAAAAATAGAAAACCTTTAGAGTGCATTAAAATTTCCTTTTGTTTAAATTAATTTTTTTTGTCGTAATGTATAGGTTTACCTTTAATCCAACCGGAAATGTCGATAGTATTAATATCCCATTGAACAACGTCCAATCCTATTGCAAAGTTGAAAAGGAAAGCAGAAAATTGAATAGGATTATATGCTTCATATTAAAATCCTATAAAAATTTCTTCTTTCCTACAGAAAAACTGAGAAGGATTTAGTACATCTCTATGGAACAATTGAATGGGATTCAATGGATTTCTATAGGAAATACATTTCCAATAGGATTCAATAGAAAATTTCCGATGCAATTTTTCTATTCAATTTGTATTTCCCAATTGGATCATTTAAGGATGTGTATATAGTCAAATTACGTAGTACATCTATTTAATTTTTAAACTTAATAAAATGTAATAATAAGTATACAGCGACACTTCCTGTTAATTATAGTGACTTTCTATAATTGATTTTTAGAAAAATTGTTTATAATTAAATATTATAAAAAAATATGTAACATTGAATTTGACTACCGCTTTTATAGTCGGAAGCAGAGAAGAGAGACCAGTAGAGAAGTTCAGTTCTTATGGGAGCTAAGAAACTGAGTTAGAGATTATAGGTATAACCGCGAGGTAGCACGCAAACACGAGATTTATGGCGGTAAGGGAGTTTTGAAGTGTGCTCAGTCGTCGCCAGGCGGCATGACGAGTCTCGTCCCAAAGCCAAAGATGGAGGCCGGAATTCCGGATAATAATAATTATTTTTCTATCGCCAGAGCTGTGGCGGTATAAAATTCTGTATTTGCTATATTATTAAAATAAATAAACATTATTATTTAACATTGGTTATCAATTATTAAGATTGGAAGCTGAGATCATAATTTATCAGGAGACACGTTTATTTTAGTAGTGTCTCGTGCGCCAAGTTTAAATGGCGGCGACGAAGGCACTACCGTGTCTCTATTCTGCTTGAATCACAGTCTGTTGAGGTTATGCACTTTAAAATTGCAATTTCTTCATTATAATGACTTAAACATGCCATGAAAACTTCCGAAAACCTCATTAATTTACTTCAGGATTACATTAGACATACTATTGTCTTTCAAAATTAATTATTTTAAATAATTAAAAATTGGCCACGCTCCTTTATACAAGATTTGGAAAAATACAGATTTATTTTTCTTAAATATGCGACTTTTTTTTATAAAGTTGGTACCATTGTAAAGTTGCTATAGTACATACAGAAAAAAAATTATATTGGTAATGAATATAAATAATGTACAGTTACATGTTATTGAAGCGCCAATTATGAAATCAGTAAATTAATTATCAATTGATCCTCATAAATATTAATTAATAAATAAATAAAGATGACACTATGATCGAAATAATATATAATGAAAATTACTGATAAATTATTCGATATAGTGATAAATAAATGAAAATAACATCAGTCTTTGGTTACATATATATAATTAGTGACTTTTTTATAAACAAATGCTCATATCTTGAAAACGGTAAGAGATAGAGCAAAAGTAATGAAATTTTGGGGGTGTATCGATAGGGGGGTCGCACTTTTTACCCTCAACCTCATAGTACATCAATATTTAATTAGTTGTTACTAATAAACAATTAAATAAATAATTTAATTTCTTTCACAATTTATCAAGATTTGAATGATTTCTTAAAATCAATTTAACATTTTTACCACAATCTATGATAAACAATAACAATGAGATAACTTACATACTTTTTATTTATGAAAATACGATATCTTTATAAACAAATGCTCATATCTCGAAAACGGTAAGAGATAGAGCAAAAATATTGAAATTTTGGGGGTGTATCTATAGGGGGGTCGCACTTTTTACCCTCAACCAAGTGAGGGTATGAATTTACTTTCGACTAAGAAGAATTACCGACTGCAAAAAAATGTATAGTCGGAAACTTCATTTAAAAAAATATATATTTCAGTCGGTAATTACTCTTATGGTATAAAAAAGGCATTGATAAAGCCGAGTGTATAACTTTAAAAACACCAAAATCATTGGATAACATCATGTTACGTCATGTAGACCAGCCCTCTTTTCCGATTCGACCATCGTTGTCGAACTGGCAAAGAGTTTCGAAATGTCAACATACCCTACATCTAATTATCACAGGGGTACATTTATGTTTCGAAACTCTTTGCCAGTTCGAAATTAAGTAGAGCTACCAAGTAGGAGTACCAACTTTATATCTTATCATAAAAAACACAATGATTTAACATGGCGGATTACATTTAGACATGGGCATTTTAACCAATCATTATGTTCCGAGATTATCACATGATTTATATACATTTTGATTGGGTAGTTTTAAATTTATAAAGCTAACTTCAAGTAATACATTTAAATTTACTATAGTCTAATTATTTAGTCATTATAAAAGAGTATAGAAAATCAAATAAAAAGCCAACTTCAAGGCATACATTTAAATTTACTATAGTTTAATTTTTAGTTGTGTCAAGAGAGAGTATAGATATGAAAGTATTATAGTAGATGTAATAATCGACTATATACATTTTTCCTAAATTGTTGTAAATGGAGTTTGTTAATTTTGTAGAAAAAAAAATCGTAAAAAAAGTACATACATCACAGCTATTTTTCATTTAGTTAATTTATTATTAGTGTTAACTACAATTACAACGTGTTAATTAAATTGATCATAGTATTTACACCAGTGTGACGTGATATTAAATCGCTGTGGTTTCTTCGTAGCTGTCAAAAAAGATTCAACAGTATAAGAAATTGTTGAGGTAATAAGAATAAAATTTATTTAAAAATTTACTTTATTAATTTAATATGAATATTATGATAAATATATATTTATGCTACTAACCTTCTATTTATGCGTGTTATTTAAATTAAATTATTAAATTCTATTTAAATGTATTTTTGACGTGAAATTATTATTAAGGTTATATTTTATGTATCTTCTTCAATTGCCTTAAAAATTACTTTTATTATTGTATGTTCGTTAATTACAGCAATTGTCGATGTATGTTACAGAATCCTGTATGTTCCAAATTTGAAAGATATAAAATAAAATTATATATATATATATATATATATATTTATATATATTTCAATGAAAATAAATTGATTATTCGGCACGAATAGGTAAGAAATAATTCCATTATTGTATGTTAATACTTATCTTGAGTAATGCTATTATAACAAATAAATAATCAAACATTTTTTTCCAGGTAAAAGTTTTCGGAGATTGATAGATACAGATTTGAGATTTACAGATTTTAAATAAACAGATTTCAGTCGTTTAAAGAGAAAAAAAAATTTTTACAGATATACTGAGATTTTTACAGATGTTAATAGATATTTAAAGGTTAAGTCAGTGTATTATGAGTCACAAGTATATATAAATTGAATGTGATACTTTCATTGTAATAAGATTTTCAAAATATTTATGAAGTGAGTTAATTACCATTTGTATTACTTACATAAATACTAAGTCATAATAAATTTGTTTTTGTTATTTACCTATTTTTATCATAATTATTCATATTTATATAAAACCACCTACTAATTATACATCATGCCACGTAAAAGGATTAATTTAACATCAGAAGAACAAAGAGAATATAAAAGAATCCGTAATTCAAAAGATGTTTCAAATAATAATGATAGTAATAATAATAATAATAATGCAAGTGATAATAATAATAACGACAGAATTATTGAAAATCCGATGATTGATCATTCTTATTCTAAGTCTAATGATATAATTTTAAAAAACATCATGTTTGAACATTCTTATAATCGTTCAAATAATAATAGTAGAAAACCAAAAAAATTTTCCATTAGTAGTACCTCAATTATTAATTCAATAAATTCCACAAATTTACCATCGACCAGTTCATTTATTAGTACTGATGATAATAATAATACGGAAACTATTGATGATGTACTGTTAAGAAATATTGATAATAGGATTTCTACCAATAATTCTTCTATTAATAATTGTCCATCAAATTGTGATACATCAATTGATGATCATAATTTATTAAATCCTACTAATTTATCATCAACAGGTTCATTAGCTGGTTTACCTGATGTAATTATTAATGATACACAATCGAATGACATTGATAGTAATAGCTTATCGACTGTAATAAATATAGATGTATCATCAACGAATAATAATGTTATACAGAATACGAATAATTTATCAAATAATAACAATACAAATAATATAAAGGAAAATTATATTGGAAATATGAATGTTAGTTGTATGCACTGTAATGCAAAACATTTTGCTGTAGAAAAAGTTCAAGGTAAGGGTTTTTCTTTTAATGATTGTTGTCGTCATGGAGAAGTTAAACTTCCACCTTTGCCGAGTTTTCCAGCCTTTTTAAAATCTTTATTCGAAGGTAGTCATCCCAAATCAATAAATTTTTTCCAATGTATTCGTCAATTCAATAATTCTTTCTCTTTTGCTTCATTCAATGCAAATTTGATTAATTTCAATCATCAACGTTCTGGTCCGTATTGTTTTAAAATACAAGGGCAAATCTATTATCAAATCAATACAGCATTATATCCATGTTTAAATAATCATCCTACATTTGGTCAACTATTTATTTACGATGGAGATCAAGCAATACAATTCCGATCACAAAATAATCAAGAATGTGATATTGAAATTATTGATGATCTCGATACTTTCATGAGACAACATAATGTATTTGCCCAATCCTATGTTATGATGAAAGAAGTAATTGAGAATGAAAAAAGAAGAAATAACAATGTAGAACCAGAACTATCATTAACATTCACATTAAAACCTGGTATAGACAAAAGACGTTATAATCTTCAAAAAGAGAATGAAGTAGCTGCTGTTTTTTCAACAACTGCTAACGGTGAAATACCTGAATCGTATGTTACAATCGTGAACAAAGATACAAAAGCTTTACAATATATATCTTCAATGAATCCAAATGTAGAACCATGGATTTATCCATTATTTTTTCCTTTCGGAACTCAGGGATGGAATCCAAATATACGTCATCAGATGAAAAACAGCCGTGTAACCCGAAATGATTATTATAAATACCAAATGGCTATTCGAAGTGAATTTAATGTTTTTTTAATGGGCCGTCGATTATTTCAACAATGGATAGTTGATGCTTACGTTAAAGTTGAGAAAGATAGGATGAATTATCTTAGAAATAATCAACATCAAATTCGTGCTGAATCATATCAAGGTTTAATAGATTTTTTGAATGATCGTGCTGAACAGAATAATGGAAATATTGGTAAAATGGTAATTCTTCCATCCTCATTCGAAGGATCACCACGCAATATGGTACAACGTTATCAAGATGCAATGGCAATTGTACGCAAATTTGGTAAACCGGATCTTTTTATAACGATGACGTGTAATCCTAATTGGCGTGAAATCAAAGAAAATTTATTACCAGGGCAAAGTCCTTCGGACAGACCGGACATTGTTGCACGAGTATTCGATATAAAAAAAAATGAACTTATTAATCTTATTGTAAAGAAACATCATTTTGGTGAAGTATTGGCGTATGTATATGTAATTGAATTTCAAAAACGTGGATTACCTCATGTTCATATATTAATAACACTGAAAAATAACTATAAAATAACCACCCCAGAAATAGTTGATAAATATATTTGTGCTGAAATTCCAAACCAAATTGAAGATCCAGATCTTTATAACATAGTAACTAAAAATATGTTGCATGGACCATGTGGTAATTGGTGTTTAGTAAATGAAAAATGTTCTAAAAAATTTTGGGAAGATTTTGCTTTGCAGTACAGCTCTAAAATAGTGACTCGACAGGTATGTTATTTGAGAAATTGAATCAGAAACATCAAGTTTTTATAAAAAATTCAGACTACATAATAATTTTTTTTAACAAATTAACATTTTTTGTAGGTTATTGAAATTTCATGTGCCCGTTCATCACGATTGAACACTACATATTTGATACCTGGTCAAAATCTTTCTCTTATTGAGCTCTCAATTATGCCATTTACTTCCGTTGTGCTTGGTCGTCTACTAGATGCCGGTGATTCTACAATTACTTATGAGAAAACAACAATTAAAGATATTTTTGCAGCTGATGAACATGTTGGTAAGTAAAATTGTATCTGAAAATCGAATTCCTTCATCTTCATCTTTCTAATGATACTGTCATTTCTATACAAATTCTTGCCATATTACTTTTTGCTAATTTTATTCCAAAAATAATTGGGTCTTTGTATAAAATAAATATGAGATTATTTTTTAACAGAAATTCAGGCCTACGTGAAGGTACCATTTTACTTGATTAATACCAGCGTTGCTTCACACGGTTCAGGTTCTATTTTTGACGAAAAATTCACCCTGAGAGTCAACATCTCCAATTTTGACAAGGATGACAACATCCATATTGGAAGCTGCATACTTATCAAGGGTGTCAAACGTTACGATCGTGGTATATATTATTTTTTATAACTATTTCATCAGCTGATATACTCAAGTATTACTTTCTGTATTATATTACATATTTTTTATTTTTTTTTTAGCAAATAACATATATCTCCAAGTTAAAAGTTGTGATGACATCACCATATTAGACGAACCAAATGCAACTCCAGAGCAAATCCGAAGAGCAGTATTAACACCGAAAAGAAGTTCAGAAAATGATTCAGCAGGTGCCAGTTCTAAACGGCCTCGAAACAATGAATCAATATAGGAAGTTTTTATGATAATTGGTCATCACGACTCTTATTAGCATTATTATTTTTCCGACATATGATAAATATTAATCATTTTTTTTTTTACGTTATTAAATTTCATTTTCATTTATTTTTTTTTTTTTTACAAAATGGAGAAAGTCCTCCATGGATAAAGAATAAATGCTAATCAGAATCGTGACTATTCCACTTTTTATGATTCTTGAGTTTAATTTTTTTCTTAAAAAAATCTGTTCCTCTTTTTTAAATGTTTAAAAAGTATTTTAATTTTCTTCTTTTTAAAAAAAAGAATAAGATGAATGTTTTAAATTATCCTGAGCTTCAGGTTGTTTCTAACGAGATAGAAACGTAATTTATTAAAAATTTAAAACTGATTTAAATTCTTTTAAATAAAAAAAGTACAAATTAAATACTTACAATAAAATTTTATCTGATTGTTAATTAGAGTTTATATAATAACATTTTTAAGAATTAATGTAACAAACTGTGTTCATTACGAAAAGACTTAAAAATGATGATAGTTTTTATAAAGTTACAACTCTGAATAAGTTCAAATATTGAAAATAAATGAGATTAAGAAGTATTCTTTTTAATTATAAAAAAATGTTGATAGAAATATATGTGATATTACAAAATATAAATGTAATTTAGAAGAATAATTGATCTCGAATATTTCTAAGGACTTATGAATAAAAATATTTTTAGAAAAAAATAGTTTTAATACTATTGAAAGACTGTAACTTATTATTAAAAAAGAAAAATATGTAAGATTATTAAGTATTGTTTTTCAATTTCAAAAGTACGTTAATAAAGTGTATTTTTACTTATATAATTTATAAGATTTTATTTCAAAGCCTTGAATTAATAGTTATTCCATTTTCGTTTATTTAAATAAAAAAAATTTGACTTATTTAATTTATTTTAATCATAAGTTGTTTGTTAAAATTACCTATACATCATATGTACATTCTGAAGCGCGCGCATGGCGCGCGCCATTTTACATCCTAGTACATATATAAAGTTCGCATTTTGTTGTACAAAAAAACGTGAAATCATACCAAAAACAGCCCCATGGACTGTACAAAATTGTGCGCCAAGTTTAAATGACGAGGACGATAATCTCTGTTCTCAAAATGCTATTCTCGTGAATGTACCTTATTTAAAAAATTACAAAAAAGCGTGAAATCATTAAACGCCAAGTATTGCATTTTAAATATTAGTCACATTTATCAAAGTTAAATAGATTAATTTTATTTGAAATAGTTTTTAATTGTTTACAAAATTCAAAAATCATTTTTGATACTTAGAAAATGAAATGAACTTTAAAAAAATGTGAAAATACATTGTGTTAAAAATGAAGAAATATAGAAAATAATCACATCAAAATAGATTTAGTAATTTTAATTGTAATATTTTGAAACTTGAAAAACTTGGCGTGGCTATTACGACGCATCACTAACAATTAGGCTACGTAAAAGATAACGACGTGAATAACGTTAACAATAATAAATATTTATTACAATTAGTTATTTCAATAAAAAAGAAAACGTAATAGCCACGCCAAGTTTTTCAAGTTTCAAAATATTACAATTAAAATTACTAAATCTATTTTGATGTGATTATTTTCTATATTTCTTCATTTTTAACACAATGTATTTTCACATTTTTTTAAAGTTCATTTCATTTTCTAAGTATCAAAAATGATTTTTGAATTTTGTAAACAATTAAAAACTATTTCAAATAAAATTAATCTATTTAACTTTGATAAATGTGACTAATATTTAAAATGCAATACTTGGCGTTTAATGATTTCACGCTTTTTTGTAATTTTTTAAATAAGGTACATTCACGAGAATAGCATTTTGAGAACAGAGATTATCGTCCTCGTCATTTAAACTTGGCGCACAATTTTGTACAGTCCATGGGGCTGTTTTTGGTATGATAATAAATATAGTAGTAAAACTACAGATTTGGCTGAGCAGATATAGAAGGCAGAGCTATGCTAGGCTTAGATCTAGAGGGAGAAAAGAGAAAGAGCAGCGATGTCTTCCATTTCACTCACGCTCACGCACAATCCCAACGTTGATTTTCCACAGCTCTACAGACTTAATAATTTCTAGCTTCGTTTGTATTAATCTCGCAAGTTCGAAAATGAAGAAGGTAGTCAGAATGACTTAACAAATGATGTAGGATCACTAATTTAATTTTAAAAGAACAATTGACGTCGCAGAATGATTTTTGAGAGTGTCAACTTGTCCGCGATGGTCATAGAACGCGATTCGATGATCTTTAAAAATTTACATCTTCTCGAATTGTAAACATTAAGAGACAAAAATTGATAAGGATTGAGACAATGACCTAATAAGTGTGTTCGGTAAAATGATGCAAAGGCTCTTCTAATTTTAGAAAAGAACAGACATATATTGGAAATTATATTAGTTACAAAATTAAATATTTTCACATATCCACAATTATTAATAATTAAACACGATTAATTGATTTACGTTAATCTTTTTTTTTAGAAATGTATAGAATAATCGTAAGAAAGCTTATAGACTAATCCCTTCAGAGAGAAAGAGAGTCATTAGGGAATAGAAATAACTGCGGAATTAATTTTTTATAATTATGAAAAAATTAAAAATTGCAAAAAAAAAATAAAAAAATAAGTAAGGCTCATTCGATAGAGATTTTTTTTCTCTTTCGATATCCCATCAATTTTTATTCCTTAAAATAAATAATTTTAAAAGTTATTAATTTTTAAAGTCTAAAAAATCGAGTCAAAAGTACGTTTTACTCTGTAGTTGACGCTCTCATAATTGTCCACGCTCGTTTTTATTAACTTTTAATATCTTCAAATATTTTAATCCATAGAGTAAAGAATTTTCTATTCAATGAGCTTAAAATTTTTGTTTTCAAGTTTTTTTTATTGTTTATAATTTTGAAAGCAATTATTTCGCACCCCTTTTTCTTTTCCCAGGACTTTAATGTGATTGGACTTTGGACTTTTCTATGATTTTTTTGTTTTTAATTAGGAAGCGATTATAATGATCAATTCATCGTTTTTAATCATTTATAATACTTATGATGTTGAAATATTTTTTTGTCGGTAGATTGCTTATTATTAATTATCAGTTCTTCACTGCAAGACAAAGGGTGTCGTTATTAATCTACAGATTCATGCCACTCAGTCCACTTTTTTGTTTTATTTTTTTTTCCTGTTCTTCATTTTCTCCTATAGGAGTAAGAGAGACCGATATACTTACCATCTGTCTCGCTCAGTTTTGGAGGCGTGGCCAACTGAAAATGATATCAGCGCTATCCTTCGGCTGGTGTACAGAAACTTGTACATCTTTTTCTGAGATTACTGACATGTGAACCCAAACTCAGTCCGCGTTGTTAACCCAGCATTGGACTTCTATACTGGTCTCTCTTCTCTGGTCGGAAGAAAATCTGGCAACACTGTAGGCCGCGTGGCGTCCGGACGCTCTGAAAGTTGTGTATTTGAATTTATAACCCTCAAATTTTGACATTCATGGATACTACTGGTTAATATTTATCTTAGCAATATTGTTGTGTTAATAACATGTTATATATTGATTATAAAATAAAAATCGATTTTCATATGAAATAATTTTTACATATAAATTTTAAATAAAGAGGAAAATAAAGAGCACATTATTATCGACATGCTGTCGTGTGATGTTGTCAGATTTTCATATTGCAAATGGCGCCCTAATATCTATACCGGTAGTGAATTCAGATCAAATAATTTTATGAACTTCAAAACGAAACATTTCTCTGCAATTATCGGAAATCTTACTTGTTTTTGGTCTTGAAAAATTGCAAATTGTCTGAACTTACTAACAATAAGTTTTTTAACCGTAACAGTTTTTTAGATAAACATAAATTTTAAGATTCTTTTCAAAATTATTCCACTTCCGGTAAAAATAACATTGAGTGAATGATGACTTTAAAATCAATTATTTCGCTTAAATCATCGGAAAGGTACCTATGTCTTTATCGTAATCGATGCAGAATTATTTACTGTATAATATATATCAAATTCAAACAGCTATCTAAAAATTTATAAATGTTATACACATCCTTAAGCAGGGATCACTTGAGCTTGAATGATTAGGACCCGAGTTTGTTGAGTTTGGATTGTTATGATAGTCACATGGAGTAGAATATGATTGATTTTGATAAGGATCGTTATACGTTTGGTAATTATGATTTGGAGAGTTAGGAATTTCGAAATTAATATTTTGCGAAGGGTTGCGTGTAGAATTAGAATTTGAAGGTCTTGACATAGGATTATGATTAGAATTAGAATGAAATGATGCTGGAGTTACTAGGTCCAGGAGTTCGATCAGGTTGAAGAAGTCGTATGTAGTAGATGGTGCTGGCTTTGCTAATTCCAGTTGATTCAACCTTCTACCTTGACAACTAGTCACTCGAAGTCAGTCTGATTCCAATTGAAATTGTCGCTTCTGTTAGGATGCACTTGCTAAATGCACTATTTTCACTAAACTTTTGCGAAATGTCAGACTAGAATCCCATCCTCGTCGCCA
The DNA here is from genome assembly GCA_028641665.1 of Chelonus formosanus. Lineage (NCBI taxonomy): Eukaryota > Metazoa > Arthropoda > Insecta > Hymenoptera > Braconidae > Chelonus > Chelonus formosanus. Next base: position 7,393,571 of record CM054002.1, read on the forward strand.
AATTTTGTTGGATTCCTCGATTTTTGAGGTAATTTATTTATTACAAATGAAGTGATATTACAATTGTCTTACAATTTCTCTGAGCAGAAGATACTACTAGAGGCTCGTACAAAATCTGTCTAATTAGCCTAAGGGTTTCGAACTTATATCCAAGAGGTAGGTTTACGGAAGGGGTACTAATTTTGGAAAGAAGGGAGGAAAATAAGAGGTAGGGTTGATTTTCTTATTGTTGATAAAAAAGGGTTTTTTAGGGAAAGGAATTTGTTAATCCTTGGAATGTCGGGATCGACACGTATAGGCTATTTAGATATTATTTTATTACTATAGGTGATTCTAGGTGTATTACTTTAAGTGAAAGCAAATAATATAGTAAAAATTTGGTAGGTATACAACAATTTTTACAAAAAAAGTTGTAATGTAAGTAATGTCATTTGTATACGCGTACTTTTGTATAAGAATTTTCTTTTTTTAAAAAAACAAACCAAAATATATGGCTGCTATGATCACTAATAATATAATCTTATTGAAATTCGATCAGAATGAACCTTTCAGTAAATAAAATTGAACTTCTTCATAAAATGAAATTTTGATATTTTTTTAATTTTTATATACATTGTTTTCAATAAATATTGAAAAAGTTATCATCAAATGGTTACAAAAAATAAAAATTAAGTCACCAAGAAAAATATGTTCATTTATGTTTCATCAATATCATTAATTTGTAATATTCGAAAATCAGTTTTATAAAAATCATTTGAATAATTTTTTCATTATGGGTAAAAAGAATTCTTGTAAAAAATAGAAAAATTTGTTTATAATATGACAAATGATTGATCTAATTTATGTTTAGCGTACATTTTCGTACAGCCCTGGAGAGAGCTGTTTTTGGTTAGATCATGCAAAGAATTCAACAATGTTTGATATTTTACTCCTTAGAGATTCTTTATATAAATTGATAAGCTTTTTTTTGTTTTGTTAAATTTTTAAATAATACATTTAACGATTTCAAAAGGGGTTTTTACATTTTTATATGTAAGTAAAATTATTAATCATTAAAAACAACGTATTAATTGATTTTGTTTGTTATGAAATTCAGTTTACGACTATTTTTAAGTATTGTATATATATCGAACTATTCATATTATAAATTTTCGAATTAATATATTAAAATTATAATATTTGTAATAAACTCAATATTTAATTTTAATAATTAATAAATTTGTCATATCCGTTAAAATGTATACAGATATATTGTATTTTTATTGCTGGTGAATAAGTTGGTTGATATATTTATCTATTTAATCAATATTGTTTGTCGATTGCATTGAAAATTCTAATGTTGAATATCAGATGTTTTTTCTAATATTGTAAAAGTTACAGTTATATGTAATAATGTAATAACTTTTGATTTTTTCCAATAAATTTTTCGATAACATGTATATTTTAAGTAAAATTAACGAGCATTGTAACATAACCTTCTTTCGTACAATACATTAGTTGGTTTCTACTTTAAACGTTTTTATATTTCAAATTTTAGAAAATGAGTTTCAGTTTGAACATTTCTAAAAATGTTAACTTTTAATATAAGTGTACAACAATAATTTATCTCATATTTTTACCTTATAGATATATTTGAAGATCGATTTATAATGTTCCATAAGTAGATATTCAAATAAAATATACAATATGATTGTAGATTTTAATATGTTTACATTACGTACATTAAAATTGTTATAATTCTTAAATTTTAAAATATTATTTTCTCAATTTATTATGATTGACATGATTCAATGTTAACAGCATAATATTCTTTGAATATTGATTATTTATTTAGTGCATTTTTTACAGGTATTGTAATCTTTGAAATCTCACCAAGTTTGGACTTTTTAATTCTTTTTTTTTCAATTGAACAAATACTTGAAAATATGCCTTCTACATGTGGCGAAATTAATGAATTTTTCAGTAAGTATTATTATCAGTAAATAATTAGTACAATTTTAATAATGACGTTCGACAAAACGTATTTGTAGATCATGGATTGCATTCAAATGTTATTGACGGATTATCAACAACAGACAGCGTTGGGACACAAAGTGACATTTCCGGTCATACTGCAATATCAGGGAAACCAAAAATTCATGTTGTTTGTGTTATGGATATTCAACAAGCAGAGCATCTTAATCAAAGAAAAATAGCTTTAGAGGAAATAAAACAAGCATGTACTCTTCTCAGTAGTAATTGGAATCACGTACAGTTTGAAAAACTTGATTTTGGTGAAACAAATGTTCTTGATATTTTTTACAATGCTGATGTTGCTGTAGTTGATTTGAGTATTCAAGTGCAACAGTCAGCTTTATTTTATCATTTAGGAGTAAGAGAAAGTTTTGGTATGAAAGAAAATATTCTACTCTACAATGATATGGACAATGAAACAACAATTAGATTAAAAGTATCTTGTGGAAGTTATACATTTATTTCTTATCGTGTTCTTGATTGTGGTACTTGTGTCGTAACAAAAAATTTATCAACAAATCGTTCAGAAGAAATAACAGATCCTAAACAACGTTTAACTGTAAAACTTAAAAAACTCTTTCAAGATGTTGAAGTCCAATCGAAAGCTCACATGAAAGAAAAATTTCTTACCGATTTGAGAAGAGCTAGAGAAACATATTCGGGAGAAGATTTGGCTAAAATATTAAACAATATGAGGAAACGATTAGACGATCCTAATGTTTTATCAGGAGAAGTAATACTTAATGTTTTAATATCTTTTCGTGAAATTCAAGATTATGATGCAATGGTTCAATTAGTGGATGATTTACGAACTATTCCCAATCATAGAAATTATATTAAAACTCCAGCAATTTGTTATCTCTATGGATTTGCATTAAGTAGAAGAAATAAAGAAGGTGATCGAGAAAAAGCAGTACGAATAATAGAAAAGGCTTTAGAGAAAAAAGAAAATCATGTACCTGATATGTTATGTCTTTGTGGACGAATTTATAAAGATCAATTTGTTGAAAGTCGACATACGGATCAAGACTCTTTAAAAAATGCTATTCATTGGTATAGGAAAGGTTTTGAAGTTCAACCCAATGAATACGCTGGAGTAAACTTGGCAACTTTGTTAGTTATCGCTGGAAATGAATTTTCAAAAAGTGAAGAACTTCAGCACATTGGGATGATTCTAAATAATTTAATTGGAAAGAAGGGTAGCTTATCAAGTTTAAAAGAGTATTGGGATGTTGCTACATTTTTTGAAATAAGTGTATTAGCAGAAGATTATTCAAAAGCTATTCAAGCAGCTGAATGCATGTTCAAACTGAAACCACCTAACTGGTATCTTAAATCAACAATTGGTAATATTTCATTAATCGATAGATTCAGAAAAAAAAATGAAGAAAGTGAAATAACACCAGAAGAACAAATTTTCAGTTTTTGGATGGACTATTTTGTTGAAGCAACGAAAGGAGAAGTTGAAAATAACATACGTTTCCCTATACTTATACTAGAACCTACAAAAATTTTAATGCCAAGTTACGTAAATGTTAATCTTGGTGCAGAAGAAAAATCTATTCAAATTTGGAATTTATGTCTCGATAGTATTAAAAATAGCTGTAAACAAGTTCACGATTGGTTATTTACAGCCAATATGATTCGAAGTGTGAGTTTATATAAACGTGATGAAAGATGCCTTTTTTTGTATGTCCATGAAAATTCTGATGACTTCCAAATGTTTTTCCCATCAAATCAATGTCGACAAAGATTTTATGATCTTGTTTTAGAAATGACTGCTGATCAAGAAGGAATGGTCACTAACTTAGATGCTTATATGATGGATGACAAAATAAAATATGAATATGAATTAGATGATCAAAATAAAAGAATAATTTTAGGAAAAGGAACTTACGGTATTGTTTACGCAGCAAGAGATTTGAATACTCAAGTGAGGATAGCAGTAAAAGAAATACGTGAAAGAAATCTTGGAGACGTACAACCGTTGCATGAAGAAATAAAACTTCATAGTCAATTAAGACATCGAAATATTGTTCAATATTTAGGATCAATTAGTGAAGATGGTTTTTTCAAAATATTTATGGAACAAGTTCCCGGAGGTAAAATTTATTTATTTATAGCTAAATAAAATAAACATAGTTTTTTATAATCAATGAAAAGTTTTGTTAAATAAAAATAAAATAATCCGTTTTAGGTAGTTTATCAGCCCTTTTACGATCCAAATGGGGACCATTGAAGGAAAATGAGTCGACCATATCTTATTATACAAAACAAATTCTTGAAGGTTTAAAATATCTTCACGATCAAAAAATAGTTCACCGGGATATAAAAGGTATAGAAATTAAAAATTAGATAATAATTCAATATGCATATTATAAAATCAAATATATTACATAGAAAAAATATGTTTTTATAAAATCTATAGGCGACAATGTATTAGTAAATACATATAGTGGTGTTGTCAAGATATCCGATTTTGGGATGTCTAAAAGATTAGCTGGTCTTTGTCCAAGTACTGAAACGTTTGCCGGAACATTACAATATATGGCACCAGAAGTTATTGATAAAGGTCAACGTGGCTACGGTGCTCCGGTAAATTGATATTTTTATATTATTTAAGAAACTTTCAACTTTAATAACATATGATATACACTGATTGTGTTTCAAGTATATAGTAATAATAAGTGATTTTTATTCATAATTATTGATATAAATTAAATCAGTAACTGGAGGGAAGAGCTCAAATCTATAGCTCAGTCTCTTAAAAAAAAAATTAAGCGGTAACAAATTTTTAAAAAATTTGATTACCAACTTTTTTGTGATTATTGTTAAAAAAATTTTATTTAATATTTTTCTTCTATCTTCTTCTTCTCATTCTCAAGTTTGGTCTGATATAAAACAAGAAAACTAAATATTATAAAATATATTTAATGCTTATTTATTTAAATATTTTGTAGGCAGACATTTGGTCATTGGGTTGCACTATTGTAGAAATGGCAACGGGTAAACCCCCATTTATAGAATTAGGCTCTCCACAAGCTGCTGTTTTTAAGGTAAAATTTTTTTTATTATATTTTTAAAACATTATTTACATTTAAAAAAAATTTAACACTATCATAATTTTATATATATATATATATATATATAGATAAATTAAATTTTAGGTAGGATACTACAAAATTCATCCAGAGATACCATCAGAATTGTCAGAAAGAGCAAAAAATTTCATTTTGCGGTGTTTTGAACCTAACCCCGATGTACGATCTTCCGCTATGGAACTTTTGGATGATTCTTTCCTAACTGAGTAAACTATTAATTTTAAATATATCATACAAAATGATTATACAACTAAAAATTAATGATTTAATACGATTAAATTTTTTTCAATAGAAAGAAGAAAAGTCCAAGACTTGGAGCACCTCCAGACTTCAATAGAAGTATTTCAGTACCGAGTGATCGTGGTGAACGATCTGGAAAAAATGATAAAGTCATAAATAATTCAAATACATTGACAACTGGACTTCCAAATTCTCAATCAGATAATAGGTATATTTTATTATAAAATTAACAAAAAATTAAAAACCTTCATTCACGGACAAAAATAGTATATTAAATATTTAAAAAAGAAAATAAATTGGTTTAAATTATAAATAAAGTTGTTATTTGAACCAAAAATGATTACATCAATTACGTGATATAGAATAACTTTGAAATATTTGTTCAGTTAATGTACTATTTTTTTCCATATTCATGTGGATATTCTAAACGGATCCAGCAGAAATAACATTTTTTACATAATACATTTACAGAATATTTTTTTATTTGTACGGAGATAATCATAAATTCTCTTAATTTTAATTTTTTCTTAATTTGTGTTATGTAGTAGAATGCTGACCAAATCAAGTTCTTTGAAAGATCGCAGTTTAGCTCATCCTTTATCTCCTATCAATATTTCTACCGCTTGCTTATCTGTAAACAGGTATAGTAGTAGTTTAATTTGGTTTTTTTTTTAATCCAACTATTGTTTGCAATACTGCCTTCTAATATTATTTCTGTGACACATAATATCATTTATTTTAAATCTTATTATCCCTAGATATAAATTAAAATTTTTCTTTAATCAATAGCAAAAGGATTCTTGAATAATTAGTTAAAAATATTAACTATTTTTTTTGTATTCAGCAATGTAACAAGTAGTACACCATCGATAGACATTAGTGACACGGATTCATCAAATTGCTCAATAGCACGACGGAGTTCTTCAGGTGGTCTTTTATCTCCAGAAATTGAACTGAATGGACAGACTGGACAAAAATCTGGAGAAGAACAAGAAGGTTTTTATTTACTAAAAAAAGATAGCCAGCGTCGAATGACTTTAACAAAAGTATTAAGTCACGATGAAGCCACTATTTGTGAGGTTTGGATGCGAAATATTCATCATGACGGAGGACAAACCATTCTCGGAATGACTCATCTAGAGTTACTAATGCGTGGATTACGTGATTATATATCTGATCGTAATCAAGAAAAAATAATAGACGCATTTAGAACTTTGAAACATGAATTAGGTTTTGATGCTGTTACAATTAACCATCTTCATTTAGCCATTTATCTTTTTCAAACAGCAGTTAATGAAGTTCTTAGAATGCATAATATTAAACCACATTGGATGTTTGCGTTGGACAATCTTGTTAGGAATGCCGTGCAGACTGCAATAATGGTTTTATCTCCCGGTAAGTATAGCACATTAAAATAAATTTTCTAACTATCATTTTGTAAATTTATAAGTTGATATATTTATATTTTTAATGCATGCAATTCATTTTTAATTAATCTACTTATTTGATTATATTTTTTAAAAGAATGGTATACTTTTTTTTTAATCGTCTTGTAAATAATCATAGTATGCCATTTCTTCAGTTCACTTACTTAGCATAAAAAATTTTTAAGAGTTTCATGAAGGTCCGCGAAATTTTCTAATCATTATGTTTAATCACGAAAAGTTAGAAAAGATTCGAAAGAAGTTTTAAAAATTTATCCAGTATCGAAAAATTTCGTAAAGTTAATGTAAAGGTACATTATCCTAGAGTAAATATAAGTTTTTTAATATGACTTTCTGTATATTTAAATGAAAGCGGCAGTAAATGTTTATAACTGTCATCTTATTTATCTTGAAGTCGTATTATTATTTGAGCCAGTATCAAAGTTGTTAAAATAAATTACATAATCATTACAAAAGTTTATACAAAACATTATATTATTGAAAATTTTTCATTCGAGCTTGAAGAGCTTAAAATCATGTAAATTAAAATATTTGTTTGACAGAACTTGGTGCTGGATTAATTGATCAAGAACAAACTCAGGTTGGTGCAGATGGTCCAGAAGAAGGATCTACCTCTGGAGTATCAACTGTAAATTCTTTAAAATCTCAAAAAACTGTCGATTCAATAGAGCAAAAATATTGGCGAGAATATCATGACCAAATGGAAAATATGAAGATAAATAATATGCAACTCCTTCAAGAATTGATTGACAGTCAAAAAATATTTCATACAATTTTGAAAAATGCTTTAGATGAACAAAACATACAAATTGAAAATTTAACTGGTCTTTGTAAAAATATTAATAACAGTATTATTGAACAGAGAGCAAGGTAAATAGTTGAAATTTTTTTATAGTAATGACGATTTATCAATTATATTAGTATTAGTATGCAGTAGAATCTCTCGTATATTGGTTACTGTTGTTTAAAATATTATCTATCTCAAAAGAGAAGTGAAGCCTTACTATTTAGTTTTTTATTCATAATTTCAAAAAATAGATAAATAATGAAAATTTGACTAAGCTTGGTTTATTTTTTATTTGAAGACTAGTCATTTTTTTTATTAATTAGAAATAGTTTTGTAAGTAATTATCAAATTTTATTGATAATTTTATTGCAATCGTTGACATTTTAGTGATTTTGAATTTTTTTATTCTTAAAATTATATGCAATTATATGGTCGAAGCATGGTACAAAAATTTATGAATATCATTAATATCTATTTAAGCCAGATTTTCCTCTGTTCATACTGTTTTATTCCTTTTTTCTTGTATAATATTTGTCAATTTATAAAGAGAATAAGTTTTTGCTTCACTTTCTCATAGGTTAATTTTACACTCAACACATCAATCTCATTTCGTTCCGGAGCGAAGTGGAATATGTTCAATGTAAAAAAATTCAATTTCTCCAAGAAATATTTCCCTTCAATGCTCTATTTTTAAATATAATAGAGCAACTGAAAAAAAAATTTTTTACTTGAGCAGCTCAAACGAGAAATGAAGTAAGTATGGTAAATTCAAGTGTAGTAATACGATATTAATAAATTTTGAATCATTAATTTTAGTCTAATCCCCTAAATGAGAAACTTTTTCTTTACTACTTCTCCTGTTTTTTTACACGAGAGTACATCAAAAATATATGATAACTTAAATCTACTTCGTTCCAAAACAAAATGCCGTCAAAGTGTTGGGTGCGAATTAAGTTATATATAAAGCAATATGAAGAGTTCATATTCTCTTAAGTTCTAATATAATAGTAGTTCCACTGTATTGTATAATTTTATTGATTTTAAAACATCTTTCGTTTATAACAATACAATAATTTTTTTTTAGATATGCTCCAAATTTATTTCAAGAAAGTTCAAATTCTTCATCGGAACTAATGATTGTACCCCTCATAAATATTTCAGAAAGTGAAAATCTATTAAACATGAATGGTGAATTAGCGTCATGGCTTAGAAATATTGGAATTGATGATCAATCAATTCGAAAGGTATTAACATGTATTACTAATTTATAAACGAATCATATTCATTAATAATTTTTTCTCTTAGATAAAAAATTTTTATAGTATAATATTATTAAATTTTTATTCAACATGGTTAGATCCAATTGGATTTAATTTTACAAACACTAATAACTGATTTGATTCCAATAGATTTGTTTATGTTAGTAGCCTAATCAAATCTAGTGCATTCAGATCATATAATATTATGAAAATTTGGCCGTAAAACGCATTTATAAATCGACGTAGAATGTAACTTTAAATGAAAAAAAATTTTATACAGAGTCAATTTATTTCAAATACATGAGACTCAGTGTAATGATGAATAATAGTGTTAAATTTTTGATATTATTTATATTTTCGCAGGTATTAATCGAAGAATATACGTTTGAAGATTTTTTATACCATATTTCTAGAGAAGATTTATATAAAATGCAACTGAAAGGAGGAGTAGGGTTAAGGATATGGCGAGAAATTCTATCCTACCGTCAGAAAAACAAGCACAATTTATAAATAGAATGTGTGAAATTATAACTCATTTGGAATTAAAAATTTTTTATGCATATATTGTGATTATTTTTGACTTTAATTTTCAATTTGTTATGTATATATAAATCATAAAATTATTATGTAAATGTGATTATATTATGATAATTAATAAAAATTAGAATTTCTGACTATTACATGAGTCACAATAAGTTTATATTCTAATCAACATTTATTATAAGAATAATGCAGCAAAAAAATATATTTAATATTTCAAAAAAATTATAAGACAATTGTTGCCAAAATTTCTGTCCTAACAAATTTATTTAATTCACTTTACATTTTTATGACTATAAAAGTTTATTAATCGTCAAAATTTGATTTTCGATCATTATTTTTGGGATATGGACTCCAATCTAAATTCGCTCCAAAAATTTTGTCACTCCCTGGAAATTAATCTATACTATTCAAACTATCTATGTTATAAATATATTACAAATTATAAACTAAAATCATTCATTTGTGTACTGTAAATCAATTCCTTATGGATGACACATTTGAAAATTCGTTACGGTCAGTTGGGATTGAAGAAGATATCTGCACTAACACATGAAGAGAACACAGAAATTACTTGTGCCAACAGCGTAAAGCCAAGATAGTATGTTTTATACTGACGAAGGTTTGAGTCAGAATTTACTTGAGTCAAAAAATACTGTCTTACTGTAAGACAGTATATGCTTGATGTTTCACTTTAAATCCCTTGTTTCGCAGGTGTCACGACATTTGAAACAAGTTCTAACTTGTATTAATATATATTTACTTACGTTGTCCATTGCATTTTTATCTATAGTTTAGTAGTTACAGCTGTCAAATTTCTTTATAAATATAAAAAAAAAAAAAAAAAAAAATACAAACATTTTTATGTTAGCGATTTCAATCAAAATATTTATCTATATCATTCACTTTAATAGTAAATCAAATATTAAAATAATCTTACATTGTTGTGTATTTCAAGAAAACAAATAAATTAATTTAAAAAGTAAAATATTTAAGCATAAAAAACTTTTCTTTACAATCAGAAAATGTTAACATCAAATAAACATATATAATTAAGATCATTAAAATACAATAATGGAGCAAGTTCCAGAAAATTGGATGAATCGTTCATCATTAAATGATTCAGATAATACTCAAAGTGAAATAATGGTTGGACTTGAATCTTATAACCAAATTGCCACAAAGTTACTGAGTGAAAAGTTATTATTAACAGCTTTGGAATTACATGCTGAGTTATGTGAAGCCGGAAAAGAACTTCCAATACTTCGCGATTTTTTTTTTAATACAAATAATTTTGAAAATTGTTCATATAGGCCAGATTCTTATATGTCAATTGGAAAATCATCTAGTCAAGCCACTTTGGATTCATTAGATATGACTAGATATTCTGAAGTTGATGGAGAAATAAATGAAAGAGTTGCTGTACTTGAATTTGAACTAAGAAAAGCTAAAGCAAATATTTTGGCATTAAGAACAAATCTTACAGTTGTTACTAAATCAGCAAGCACATCGCCACACAAAAAACTCGAAGAGGATTCATTTAAGAAACAACCTATTAAACCACATGAAGAAAGAGCTTTAAACTATTTAGTCTATGAGTATTTATTAATGCAATCTTATAAACTTACATCTATTACTTTTAGTGATGAAAATGAAAATCAAGACTTTGAAGATTGGGAGGACGTTGGTTTAAATATTCCAAAACCTCCCAGCTTGTTACATATTTATAGAGAGTTTATTAATAAGAATGAAAACGAAAAATTAACATTTTCAGATGCTTCAATACAAGTTAATTTTGATTTTCAATGTCATGATAATATCAATATCATTGAGAATGATAATTCTGATGTTGCAGAAGAAATAACATATTTTGAACGAAATTTTGATCAAACATCAGAAAAAAATCAAAACTTGGATGAATGTGTTAATGAAGTTGATAACAAAAATATTTCAGAATATATATTAAGTGAAAATATTTCACATTCAATTATTAATTCAACATCTGATCCAACCAATGAGCTGGAATCATTTGACAAAGAAACAGGTACCTATCAAGAATCTAACGCAAGTGACTGCATATCCACAATTATAAGCTTTGAAGATATAAATGATAATAATAAAACTACTATACAGTCATCAAAAGCTATACCAGATTTTTTTACATCATTTAATCTACCATCTAGATATTTACCTGAATACTTTAGGAGGCAAATACTAGGATTTGTATCTAATAATCTATGTAACGTTGGAATATCAATAATTGATAATTTAACAGATACTTATTTAACCCAAGATATTATAAATATACTTATTGAAAGTTTACTAGTTATAACTCCGAACATGGTTTCCAACAAAAAATTTGAAATAATACCTTTGATTGTGGCAACTATTAAATACCATTCAACAAATGTGAACTGTGATAAATTAGTCCATTTATTATTTAACTTGAAGAAAAAGCCACGTCAGGCAGAAAGAAAAGTCTTAATAAAAGCATTAATATTGTCAATAGAATTGGACAACAAGCGAACATTACTAGAAAAAATAATAGCTCTCTGTTGGGAGCAAAGTCAGCATCAGTATCCAGAACGGAGATTATTAGCTGTAGAGTGTTGTTCAGCACTTGCGCCTTATGCTTCGAATGAAATTAGAAATTCATTAATTACATCTATGCTTCAACAAATTCTGCTTGAAGATAAAGAATCAGCTGTTCGAGCAAAAGTCGTTCATAGTTTATCATTGCTCATCATGTTAACTGATGATACTGATAAATATTTTCAATTTGAAGAATTAACATTTACAGCACTAGAAGATGAGTCTCCGAAAGTTTTTCAAATTAGTTTATCAATATTATTGCCTACTCTTGCTCAATGGGCATTATATTTAAAACGATTTTTATCACACCTAATGATACGTTTATTATCAAGATTAAAAGATCAATTAATAAAAATGGATAAACTTGATATTAAGTATTCTCCAAATAAAGATATGCGGAGTATTGAAAATATCATTAAACTGATTGATGCTTTAAATATTTTAATACCTTATATGATTGTCTGTATAGTCGATAATTCTACTATTAAAAATGCTTTACAAAGTGAAACTTCATCAGAATTACCAAATAAAATATTATCTCTTTGTAAGTTAACTATTACAAATCCGTTAATTTTTTCGGAGTACCCAGAAGATACAGGAAAGCTTATCAATACTTTTTTAACAAATTCTTGGGATGAAAAAACATGGCCAGAACTTGAATGGTTTATGAAAAAATTTATTCCAAATATTTTGGAAATGATTAAATTGATTGATGTTGCTCAAGAAAAAATTTTAACTAACTTTTTAATATATTTTGAATTAGTATGTAATGGTTTTAGTAGTATCACTGTACAATCTTACTTAAGAAATACATTTCATGAAGAATTATTAATATTAGAGAGAAAAATAACGTCCAATAGAGAATCTTCTATTAAAACATCACTCATACCAGCTCATATATTAGTTTTGTCTACCTCAAACACCGATGAATTGTTACAATTATTAAAACACCTCAACAACATGTTGGCAAACAATTCAGTCGATATAACAAGCCTAGTAATAGGTATCAAAATATTATGTAAACAATCTGAATTAATGGAAAAAATAATCAAAGTATTTTTGAATGATTTATTGGAACAACCATCTGTCGTAAAAAGTACAACGATTAAAATTTTCAGTAATATAATTTTTGACATTAATAAAAATCTCGTTGTCACAAAAATCATACCAATAATTATGAAGCTTATCAATGATACTGATGTACAAGTACAAATAATGGTTATTGAAATTCTTGGTAAAATTATTACCGGTTTTAAAATTGAAGAAATAAAAAATAAAAGTCAAATGGCATTGGAAAACATTTTAAAAAATTATAATGACATTCCACAGGAATTAACAATACCGATTATAACAATTTTAGCTAACATTGCACCGTATTGTCCTCAAGACTACGTAGAGAATGTTATTTTAATAAATTTAAAAAAAATAACAATATTAATTTTACAACAGCATGTTAAGATCGATATTGTTATAGCTTTGATAAATGCATTTTCCAATTTAATTTATTGTCCTTTGAGCGAAGAGTGTGTTATTGGAAATTTGTTATTTAGTTTGAAACAATTAGATATTATTGTTTCTCAACAATTCCCTCAACAAAAGGATGATGTTGGATTATTGATTCAACAAATTGAAATGCGCAATAATTCAGTAGAATTAAAGCAAAGGTTTGTATATTATCTTTCATGATGTATTTTTTATTCTTATATATTTTTCTTTCTACAGATCATTACCAACTTCCTCTTTATCTTCGCCATTAACATTAATAAGTACAGGTCAAGGTGTAGAAGATATGAAAAATAAAATGTCCAAATTATTTACTTCTAAGCCTAATTCACCAATTATATCACATATATTTCGAAAAAAATAAAAAATATACTTTTTTCAAATATATAATGTTTTAATTAATATTATTTCTTAATTCATTATGATTTGGCCTTTTATAGTTTAGTGAATGAAAATTTATAATCGAATTATTACTCTAATGATAAACTCACTTAAACCATTGTGTTTTACAATAAACCATTATTAAAGTTTTAGTTAAATTCAAGTAACGTAATTATTAAAACAAAAATTATTTTACTAAAATAAATTATTTGTGTATATTTATTATGTGTTTAAAGCAAATATTTTGAATCATTTTCATTCACAAAAAGATATTTCAATAAAAGATTTATCTTTTTAGTGTAATGATTAAATAAAAATTAAATCAAAAATGTCAACATTTCTTTTATATTTTTAGATTCGTAAAGTGTTTATAATGGTAATTTTTATGTCGTTATATGTACAATAGAACATTAGTAAGGTTAAAGATCTATAAAAGACACTCATTTGCACATAATCTAACTCATCACCCAATTGGTATTCAATATTATTTACTTAAACATGAAGTTTTTCGTAAAAAATAGTTCTATCTCTAAGTTGAATGTTGTAATCAATGTATCTAGTAATATATCAGATATTTCAGTGAATTGTATTTTTTACATTTAGTTAGCTATGAATTTTAGAAAAATATCATTATATATATATTGTATATATACATTATTAATAATTTATTAACACAAATATATTTTTTAATTGATTTCATTAAAATTTATTCGATTAAAAAGACGAATATTACAGCTTAACCCAATTGATTTATAATTTTAAACTGCCACAAATATAATTTTATTAGCGTCGTTATGAGGTACAAAGAGCTATTTATGCTCTTTTATAATTTATGGGAAATAAAAACCATGGATACTTTAAAACAATTGATCGTCTTATTTATAAGCAATATGAAGATATATATCGATATTTTAATCGCACAAATTAATTCATCGAACTTGAAAAACTTGCAAATTAAGTGACAATTATAGAGGGTAAATTTTTATTGGTCATCAAAAATAAATGAATCCTTCGTCAAACTCAAACTACATACTTATAATAAAATATTCAACAAACCCATCATCTTTCCTTGTAGCCATTAGAAACCAGACTGCTGTCAGACTTACGTATGTTGCTGTCTTTTGATTTCCTAACATAAGATCAACGTCAGACGTTAGATGCTGCTGCGGAAAGGAAGCAGACGTACGTAAATCTATCGACAATTCTGACGTCAGATCTTGGCTACTAGGTATTATTTCTATCATTGATTAAATATTTCTCAAAAAATTTAACTAAATTACCAAAAATAAATTATTATCAACATTCAAACTTTCAACTAATATTACAATATATTTTTTCTGAAATTCCGGATAGCATTTAAATCGTCTATAAAAACTTTTATACCTCAAATAAAAGTAAAATAATTAAATTGATTTAATAAAGAGACAATATAATATTTTTTAATAAATTCATCATTTATTTCTCTACGTAATATTTGAATAAAGAGTTTTACAATTTAATATAAATTTAAACGTAAGATTCACTTGAATATCCTTAAGTATCAAACAATATCAATTGTTGAGACTACTTGCTCAAACTTCGTTGCGTCATTAATATTATTAAATTTAATAAACGAAACATTTAATATATTTTAAAGATTATAAATAATTAAATATCAAACAGATATATATAAAAAATAAATAAATAACGATCTATTCTATTTTCACAAAAAATAAATGAGTTTGTGTCATTTTAGAGATAGGTTTTATAATTGATGATTCATATGATAAGAAAAATTGAAAATAATTTACGAACTGAATTGCAAGCTAATTGTCTGTGTAAAAAATATCAAATATCAAAGTATATTGTTATATATTGAATTTTTTTCATACTTTTCTATCAAAGAAATTTTACATAACATAATTTTACATTTGGTATGAACATCTGTACACGATATGCCTCTAACTTATTTATATTTCATCCTGCATTAAATTTTTGTCGAGTGGGAGATAATAAAATTAATTGTATTTAAACACGTAAGCCATTAACTTGAACAAAATATCGTTACAAGACTGATGAAAGTTTTAAAACTTTCAACAGTCAGTAGCCCTGAGTAATAAACTGAAAGAATTAATAATTTAATTATGAGTTATTTTCTTGCAGTTTATTTTTTCACTTACATTTTGTAAGTTGATGATACTGACATGAAAATACTCACGTTTATATTATGAAACTTTTTCATGGTTGCTATTTACATAATTTGATACTGTTAGATAATATTTATTAAATAGGAAGATCTTAAACGTAAAATTAATTTTCATTTTTACCATTTAAGTCTCATCATCATGTTTGTTTTTTTCTGGTTTTATTTAAACTGTATTTGAACATACACCTGTAAGAAGCGGCTTGTCAAAGTCCCGATCTTTTAAAACAATTTGGGGATTTTCTGACGAGCCGTATAGGCACTCTCAAATAGTCTTTTTTTTTCTATCGTCAGAGTCTGCAGTGAAGAGATGATTGAATTCCGCTCGCGTCCTTAATACTGTTAAAATTTCCTCTGAAACAAACAAACACGCTAACTTGTAAATTTTAAATCATTTTATTTATAAATAAAAAATATCTTATTGAAATGAAAAATTAGATGTAATCAAATCAAAATTCTTTATCTCGTCAAAACTGTATTTTATATAACAAGATGTATTATAATAAATATACTCATTCAATTATCATTGAAAAAACAAAATAACTTTAGCGATTTAGTTGCCTGACCAAAAAATGATCATTTTTTGTTAATCCTTTGGAGGATAGTAGAACGTATATGTTACTTTTTCCGTTTCAATTCCTGTTCTTATTATATTGTCCGTAATTATTCCAATATACATATTTGAATTTATTATAGTCTTAGAAACTTGCGGTGTTAATTTTTTCAAATAAATTACTTTTTAAAAATTAAGAAAAGCTTGCCATTGGTCTATATAAATAATTTATATTTACAACCAAAAATAATTCATTTTTTAAAGTAAATCTTCCCTAGTAGTCAAATGAATGTAAGACTAACAGTAAACTTACGTATGTATCTGTCGTTTTTCTGAAGTAAAAAAACATAAGATTTTCATCAAAAAATTTAACTTCAGACAGTGAATAACAATCTGACTCAGAAAGGAAACAGCTGGATATAAGTCTGACGAAAATTGTTACGTTAGGGATGGCTACTAAGGTTTACTGTAATAATAAGTTCATCCAGGAGGATGAACCAAAAATATCAACTATAGATTTATCTTAACAAACTATCGTATTGAAAAATTCAACTTTTAAAAATAGATTTAAGTAGGCTACACCCTAGACCGACGATATTTGATGTGTTTTTGATATATTTGTAAAAAAAAATGATTCAGAAAGAAATTATATAATTTAAATAATAATTATTTAGTACAAGTAATTATTCCTCTTAATAGAGTAAAATAAACAAAATTTTTACCTAAAGAGACTGAATCATAGTCACTGGAATCTCGATGAACTTGTAAAAATATTTTATCACTCTCTTCAGCATCAAGTTGTAGAGAAAATCTTAAAACCTTTCTTAATTTTTGTATGTTAAGATATCTTGAACTATGCATGCTGCAAACATCAAATGCAACGGCAAGAAGATCTAGGACGGAATTGGCTTTTTCAATAGCAAGTACTGTAAATATATATTCTTCCATGTCTACATATCCTTTATTAGTTTTATCATAAATTTTAAATAATTGTTGAACCAAAGGATCTTTTGAATCTAATCTTAATATCCTTGCAAATTCATTAAAGTCAACAGCTTCGTCAATTTTATGACTTCTTTTTTGTATTAACTCTTGCTCTACTTTATTATTTTGAAGCCCTAAAGTATTGCGTAGTTTATGAGTATCTAAGATACTGAAGGCGTTTGGTAAATTTAACGAATGTGCTTTGCTAATAATACGACAGTCATCATATGTATAATCTGAAACAGGAATTCCGAGAGCTCTGAAATAATAAGAAAAATTTTATTAAGCATTTGATTTCACATCCAAGTATATATATTTCAGATATATCAAAATGAATGTAAAAATACCAAATAATATGATTATATTAATATTCACATCAATTTTTATCTTTCGATGTATACTGTTAGTATTAAACTCTCATAAGAAACGTGTACAGTCAATATATTAACTGCATATTGCAAAATTTAATCTGTATAAAAGTGAATCAGTATCATTTACAATAAATACAGTCAATTTGGAATACCAATTCTTTTGTTAAACATGTTGTACTTGTTATCTTTTTTACAAATTTTTACTAACTCTCTAGTAGGAGATTATTATAATGAATCCGACTTTTAAAAGTCTAAATTTTGACACATCTCCACGTTTTAAAACCCTCGAGTCGAATACTATAATTTTTAGGAGGATGTATATGTGCGTGTATGCACATATTATGTGTACATGACTATCTTAGTATTATATAATTTTGGATATTAAATAGTTAAATATCCAAAATAAATTTCAGTTTCTTCTGTATCTGTTCTGATTTTTGCAATATCTTAATTTTCATTAAATTTATAAATGATTTGTATTCCAAATTAATTACATTTCTTTTACAAAGAAAAAATACAGTTTTATACTTACTGTGCCATGACACGTCGTACATTGTTAGCATATAGTTTAGGATCAGTTTTTTCAGCTTCATTCGGTTTGTATACTGGTAAAAATTCAATTTCACAACTGCTATTAAGCTGTGTCAATGTAAGCCACAACAATTTCAAACTAAAAAAAAATAACACCAAACAAAAAATTTAAACAATAAAATATAGTGATTTTAAATAAAAAGTACATACGGTCCAGGTCCTTCCCATGTCCAAGTAACAGTGTCTAATTTATTAGGATAACGAATACAAACAGGTTGCACAGGAACACCAGGATAAAATGCTCCACATTTAAATGTAATTAAACAAGAACGATTAGTACAAGTTCCTTCTGGAAATATCATTATCTGAAACAAACAAAAAACTGTTAATATCAAATTAACATCCATTAACATAAACAATTTAGTAATGATTTTTTCTTTCAAAAGTACTTTACCTGAGGCCAATCTTCTTTTGACGTAGCTCGTTCAATTATCTCTTTTATTGTATTCTGTCTCGAGTTAGGATCATCTCTCCATACATATACTGGTTGCGTATAATTGATCAATTCTATAAATAAATATAAAATACAAATGAATAATATATGATACTTTTTTACCGTTATAAAATAAATATACATAGATGAACGTAAATTTAACAATTATTATACCTAATAAACTCATCAATGCTCATAATAGATTTACTGGTAAAAAAATATATCCAATTATTTTAATTTTTTACTAAATAAAATTTTAATTGGAAAAAATTGATTTTATGTTGAATTGTCATCTTTCAATATCATCATTAATAATATTTCTGTTTGATTTTGATAATATTTTACCGCTAATGAAATTAGGGATAACATTTGAAAGTTCGATAATATTAATTATTTACATTTGATTTGTTTACATTTCTTCAAATCTGATCATTTTGTTCAGAAACTTTATTCTAAATATAAAAATAACTTTGACTCAATTACTTTATCATATTCAAAAAGATTAATACTGCTTCTGACAATTAATTATTTTTAATTTAATTATTATCTTTTTTAATCAAAAAATTTTCTATAACTAAAATCATCATGAGCTTTAACTGATTAAAATTTAAAAATCTTATTATTTTACTACACATAATTGATCAATTAAAATAAAGAAAGATTAGTTGTATATTTACAGATGACTATTAATTGATGAAAACATGTGAAATATTTAAGCATGCTTATTAAATGAAATTTATAGCTAAATTATGATTTATATTTAAAAGTTAATAATAATTTTAAATAGATAAAAAATGAGTTATCACTTTGTGATACGTAAGAATTTTACACAAAGAAAGATAGTTTTTCGTTTTGTTTGAATCACTTACTAACATATTATATTTCGGTATAGATTTAAAAATATACGGTGAATGGGATTAGTAAGTTGAGAAATTACTTACTTACAATATAAAAATTGAAAAATATTTTACATAAATTGTAATAAAAATAAAATCATATACGTAAAACATACTTCCAACAAATGGATTCAAGCCGGATTCTCTTCTGACGATTGTTGATGGAAACCCAAGGATGTAGACTATCCCACCATCGATGAATGTGGAATGAGGTGCAACTACCAATATTGGAGCTTCTGATCTTGATGCTTGCTTCCCGCGAATAACAATTTTCATTCCTGCAGCACGATACGTCAGCTGGCCGACAAAGCATAACCAGGGCACTATTTTTCTGTGATATGGACGATTAGTTTGTTCAATTTTAATAATTTTTATAATATTTTTCTCTCTTAAATTGATTATTATTATGATGATGATGATGATGATGATGATGATTATTATTATTATTATTATTATTATTATTATTATTATTATTATTATTATTATTATTATTATTATTATTATTATTATTATTATTATATCTGATACCAAATTATGATTAAAAATAATCATTAGATTCTCAATTTGACAGAATCCCATCCACCATACATTGAAAAAATTTAATACACCGACAATTCACAATTCTCACCTTAAATTCTATTTATACTTTATATTTTATTATATAATTAAGTTACCAATGATTGACTTTAAAAACTACCAGTTGTCTTGACCTAATTTAGACTTTGTTGAAGAAAAACTACAAGAATCTCAACAAACATCAACAATTTACCTATTCAAATTTAACTTCTTATCATAGTATACATAATAATACAAGTTTTCAAAAGTTTTTATTATTTTTTAAATTAAGTTTTCGAGTCAATAAATCAATCTCTCTACTGTTGAATAAAAAATTTCCATATTTTAAAATGACGGAAACAATGTTTTACTTTTTTCATTTGTTAAAACACAAGTTTTTATCATATAAATAAACAAAAAAATATGATAAAAAATACATAATTGTGAACAAATGAAAGCTTTAACGTTTGTAGAGAAGAAATATTTTAAAATAAAACTTAATGTAATGAATGAAATAAAACTGTTGTTTGGTATGTTTTTTCTATTAAAAAATAGAATAAAACAAAAATACTTATGTTCAACAAGTGATAATATGTTGTGTATAGCCAAATTTTTCATTCATTTTCAATGCATCAACAAATATATTGACTATAGTATACAGGAGAAACAAACTGATACATGAAACCTAAAAGTAGACTCAAAATCTCTCACTTAAATGCAATTATTTTAAAAAAACCATGGTAGTAATAGAGCTATTTAACTGTAACTTTTTACCCTATAGATTACAACATTATTATGAAAAGTTGGATTAGCATAATAAAATTTTACGACATAAATACATTTATTAAATTATTTTTAAGAATAAATGATGTAACAATATTAATTAATGAATAACTGTTCACTGTTTTGAAATAATAAAACATACTCCTTTATAGATTGAAGGGATACCTCATATGGCCATAATATCCTACTCTTTCTTACATAAAGTTTTATATTTTCATCTACACTGCAGTAGTAGACAAATACCTGAAATAGCGTAATAAAACGTCACAACTGCAGATAGAGTTTTTTTTAGGTAAAGGATTTAGTCTGACCATGTCTGTATCTACTTTTGAATACAAGTGCTTTTCAAGTAACGTCAATGCGCCAAGTAGTGTTACAATTAGTAGAGATTAGTGACTAAAGTGAACCGTTAGTATAAATATATGAAAATAATTATAAAGCAAAAAAATTTTAAAATATGCCTGATTATTATTACAATCATATCAGGTTTGACGGATGATTTACATTTTTTTTAATAATAAAATGTAATGTAAATCATTAATCAAAAATCAAGTTACGTTTAGAACCTTATGTTATATGTTATAATTTGAATCGAAATATTAAATTTAATTTGAATAATCAAATAAATCCTATGCATCAAAATTTTAGAAGCAAAGTTTTTGCAAATATTCATAGTTAAAATAATAGATAAATTTTAGTTATAATATCAATTTGTTTATTAATTTTACAAAAGGCTAATAAGTATAAGATAAAAAAAAAAATAAATAGATTGGCTTGAATATTTGAGTGTGGCATTACAATTTTCAAAAATATTATTAGTTATTAATTTAAAAATTCAAATGATATAATTGAAAATTTAATTTTTTTAAAATATTAAATATTGTAAAAATCAATAAAAATAATTGGTTAAAGACTTTCAAAGATAGAAATTGTTCGATATTTAATTTTCATTGATCACGGAGGTTATTAGAAAGTTGAGTTTTACTTTCTATGAGCTAATTTCGATCACAATTGACATTTATACTAAGAATTTGAGCCTAAAATAAATTTTCAATTACCACTAAAAAATTAGGTCATTCATTTATTTATATTATAATTTTATTATCAAGTATTTTTTATATAAAATTGTAAAACACGGTTTTAATGTCTCATGATTACTATAAACAAAAATCTCGATAATATTAATTAATATATTATAAATAATAAAAAATTAAAGTCAACATTTAGACTAAAATTAACGATAGAATAATTATTTTTGTTAGTAATAAATAATTGAAAGAATTGCCATTTATTGACAGAAATAATTTAAAGTAAGAAAGAAGACCTACTTCCAAAGAAAGGAATTTTTCCCGTCTCTGCTTTAGCGACGATACTTGGCCCACCGAGGTAGACGACCGGTAACGCGTCGAAGAAACTCGAATGTGGTGCGAGAGCCAGAACAGGTGCATCTTTTGTTGTTGCTTTTTGGCCCTTCACCTTCAATTGATGGAATCCCCCACAGATGAACATTGCCCTCATAACCCAGCACACCAACACCCTCATGTCACTATTTTTCATTTTTAATACAACTTTTATCATTATTTCGTTTATTTTTTAAAACTACTTAATCAATCATTTGATTATTTTTCTAAATATTTATCAAAAAATCAACCGAAAATATATCATTCAATTAATGCACAAACAATTTAGTTAATTTTTTTTTTTTTATTTCGTTACTTTCTCAAACAAAATAAAGGTCATTGTAAAGTTAAAAAATTAAAATAATTTATATGTATAGCTATGAGCAATTTACATTTTCCTTTATTGACTTTTTTCTTTCTCATTGAAATATTTAGTTGTAACTAACTTAGTTATAAGCAGCAGTATCTCCTTTGAAGATTCAAATGTGTCATATTATTAATATTCAATAGTATATTTATATTATTTCATAAATTACATAGTTTAATTATAATTTTACTAAATCATTTTATTGTTAATCTCAAGTATCAACATTATTTAATACTGTGAGATGTGTGTTCAAGCTAAAAAAAAGTAAATTATTTGTCAAGGTCATAAAGTAGTGCCAATAAATATATGACATAATATTATTAATTTTGATAAAAAAAATAATAATTTATTAAAATTTTCTTTAGTGAACATATAATAAGAATGATAACTGTCGCGTATAACATTATCTATTTGAATCCGCAAATGTAATACTTAACACGAAAAATCCTTCTTTCAAGCATTAGTAGTAGCGATAAAATAAAATGTTAATATAATTTGTAAAAAATAAAATAGCAAAATGAAGCTGAATTTTAGTACAGGTGAAAGTATAGTTAGATATGAAGTTATTTAAAAAATAAAATTATTTATTAGAAATACTTGATAAACAGATAATTCATTGGAAAGAAATGTGATTAATTGATAGTGATATATTAATTAAAATAGTCTTGTCTAGTCTCTAAAAAAGTATGTATATTTGAATTAAAATCAATTTTGAGATTTTTCATTATCTGTATTTCACTAAAATGAGTTTTTCAAAATTTCTAAAACTAATTGATATCTTTAATGGGAAAATGGCTAGTTAAAATAAAAATAAATCTAATAAATCCATCATATTTTACAAAATGAAATTTGATTTAAATCAAATGCGTATATTATTAATATAATATAATATTTAAATAGAATTAAAATTACATAATAACTTACCGTCGCCAACCAGTAAGTGGAGTTCTTCGTAAATCTTCATCTGATAGACCATGAAGTCCTAAGCATGCTAATAACCATGCGAAAATGACGAGACCTGTGATCAAAGCTAGACGCAAGGGTAACAGAGCAACCGTCAAGAACGCCGTCTGAAATAATTTATAATAATAAATCATTTTAATCAATTGAATATATTTTCAAATAGAATCATTGATGTAAATAAATAAAAAAATTTCATTGAAATATTACTTTTTAAATGTGCATACACATCATCGATCAGTCAAATAGCGCATGCGCTTTTATAAATTAATTTATGACACATTTCAGATGCTCCTTGCATCAATAACACGTGTTCTTTTGGTAATGTATTATTTTTAATGAACTGTGATCGTTTTGATGTTAAACACATTTAATTTAATTAAATAAGTCACATACATATCAATAAAATCATTAAAGTAAGTTTTTTTTTTTTATTTTCAATATTTAATAAATAATGACTTGGTAATTGAATAAAAATTTACAATTTTAAAAATTTTCAACTTTTAAATAATCATTAAAATTTAGATAACTCATTAGCAAATAAAAAATATCATGAAAATAAATAATTTAAAACTAAAAAATTTGTTTTAATTTTAAAAATAATCAATAAAAATGCTTAAGAGTTCATTTTTACTTTCAGTTATTTCAAGTTTTACCACAATTAATATATTCTCAGTTTATTCAAAATATAGAATAACTTTCATTCAATCATTTTTTCAATTATAAATTAAAACAAAAAAAAAAAGGGCGTAGCCACTTTTAACATTAATTAAATCTATGATATTTCAAAATGTTAATTAATATA
This sequence comes from Chelonus formosanus, assembly GCA_028641665.1. Classification (NCBI taxonomy): domain Eukaryota; kingdom Metazoa; phylum Arthropoda; class Insecta; order Hymenoptera; family Braconidae; genus Chelonus; species Chelonus formosanus. Next base: position 7,418,312 of record CM054002.1, read on the forward strand.
AAAATGGATAATTCTTAAAGACATAAATCTTAAATAGACATTAATATTTGATTCGTTTATACCATTAACTTATCAATCAATTTTCCAATAATATTTTATAAGCATTGAGTAAAGTCCTAAAAGTCAGATTCCCTAAATGTTAATGAATCAAAATTGAATATAAAGGAATAGATAATGTTATAATTAAAATAAGTAAATTTAAAAACACAATATTGTGTGATTTAAATAATGTCACTGCCTGCCATAATATATAGTTGAATTTATTTCGATAGATTTATCTAAGACTATTACATAATATTTTAAAAATTTGATTAACAATCCTGTAATTCAATTAATATTGATTAAAAAAATAGTGATAGTGATAATAAGTTTTATAAATGTATTTCTCATAATATTTTTAGATATATATTTCAAGTATTCACATATTTTTTAACTTGTCAACCTCAATCGCTTACAGGTGTACAGAATCGAAACTTTCATTTTAATTATGCCTGAAGGTCATCATACAATATATTTGTACGATCCTATGAAAATATATACATACTTTTTAAATTGTACGATACATCTAAACATTACTAACGTATACATTTATAACAATCGAATATGTCAACTGTTCAATTTATTAAATATATACAAACATTTTAATAAATTAAAAAACACTTAATTTTATATTAATGTATGTAGTAAGAGTAAATGACTTTTCCCTTAGATTAAATACAGCGAAAATACAGCAATCGTTAAATAAATTTCAAGTCATCAAATAATTTAACAGCATCATTAATTAATGCTTAAAATTAAAATAAATACCCTTCAATTGGATTTAAGGTGTAAGTATAATGTAGCTTTTTATATGTATAAATACACAAGAACATCCATATATAATACATTCTCTAGTAGCCTACATTTTTGTTCCACATTTCTTCTTATGTATTGGTGTCTTTTGTATCAATACATTGCTTTTCTTTAATATTTTTGTCAAATAAATAATTCAATTTATACTAAAAATCATAAATACATTTTGTAACTATTCAAAAAAGTTAATTTTTATATTATTAAAAAAAAAAAAACAGAACATTACATCTCAAACTTTAAACTAAACCAGAAAAAAATACAAAAATTTTTATCATACCTGACAAGTTTTAATATTTGTTCCGGCGCGAAGTTTGAACCCGTTACTCGATTATTCATAAAAGTTAAATATAAATATTTAATAAAAACAAAAAATTATTTAATAAAAAATATATTGTATTTCAAAACAAATAGTTGCTAAAGCCACTGCGAAAAAATAAACTGTACCATATAAAACAAGTTGACATACATTTATTAATATCATCAAGATATTGGCAAATGAATAAACATATTTTTGGAAAAAATATCAAATAATTGTTTACCTTAAGCTTGTCATAAGTAGTATCAAGTTCAAGACGATGAACGAAAGGGTTGAGGATATCAGTATCAACAGAAGAAGATTTTATTTCACTTGAGAAATCTTTCATTTCGTCAGTGATTGTTTTCATGTATTCAAAGTAGTAAGAATAATAATAATAATAATTACAATATTATCATAAAACACTCAAATAATTTAGTTACTTTTGAAGATATACAACAACGTTTTAAATCAATAGTCAAATGTAAACTGGTGACAACGACGTTTCACTTTGCCTCGGTGGAATCCGTGGAAAATCCGAGGACTAGTAAAATGCTCAGCGACGGCGCATGGTGAGGGTGTACATCACTGATATCATCTATGTATATATTTCAAGATTTGGTAATCAATTTATTCCAACATCAAAAGTATTATTATTTCATAACTTTAAAATATTATCTGCTCTATTTATGTTTATTCTTTTTGTATCACTTTATTCATTTATTTATATACCTAATTTCATGAATACGTTATTTTTAATGTTGCTTTGTTAAAATGAAAGATGTTGAATTATTATTTCAATTTTGGAATGTTCGAATCTTTCACCTTCAGTCAAGTTCAAGTTGCTGCTTCATACTACACAGCCTCACTGAGGCTAAAAAACGGAAGAAGAAACTGTATTCTACCTTTCATTCCGCATTACCGTTGTACGATGCGCTATTGGTTTAAAATTATGTTATATACGGACGTAGTAAGAACTCGAACCATAAAAAGATGCTTTGATAATATAAATGACTATAACTCAAATGGATATTATAAATATTCCCTTCAGAAAGTTACGGTATAAAATTCTATTAAATATTTTACACAATCAATCATTAAAGAGGGTTCAACATTATATTAATATAATAAAATTATTATAATAAAATAATCAAAAATATTGTTTTATGAAAAAAACATTGATAAAAAATATTTAATTTTTAAAAATGAAAAAAAAATAATAATAATAAGGTTATCAACATTCTATTTTACTGTACATAAATTTTCATTAATATGAAATCTCAATTGAATTTATGTAGTGTATATAGTAGTTTAATTATTATTTTACTACTGCAATTCATGTTCATTGTATATACCTCAATTATCCTTTAGTTTCATAAATTTTACCAAAAAATGACCTTTTGTTAAAACTAATGTTTCATTTTTAATTTAAATAACATTAAAGAAATAATTAAATAATAAAATTTATAATTTTTAACAAGAAATTACGTATAATTACAATATGAAAATGACTCCGAAAAATGTTTTGAAATGTTTCAGTACAATAGACATCATCACAATATTTTACTATATAATGATTTAATCATTTAAAACATAGTTAAACTAGCATAAATAATAAATAATAGTAAAAACTATTAATAATAAGAATAAATATACTGTTATAATTTGATCTTGAGCCTTCAAATTTTACAATAAAAACGTATTTGTAATGTAATCATTTGAATTGATAGCTATTGTAGTTATTATTATTTTGATTATAATTTTTATCTTATTACAAATAATTTATTCATTAAACAATTGAACTTCTTTGTTGTTTATATTAAAGTTTATGATTTAAATTCATCAGAAAAACCTTGTGCATTCAATTTTTTTAAGCAAAAACTTTACATACACAGTTTTTACTTTAATATACATGTATCATTAAATTGGAATCATTTTTTTGAGTTAATTGACAATAAAAATTCTAACCGTACATCATCAATCTTCTTTTGTTCACATTATATAAAATATATTATTTTTATAATAATAGTACTTTAATAAAAAGTAAGAAAATTGTTAGTATTAATTACATCTTATTAATATCCATCTTGACGTATGGAAATACATACTACTAGAGAAATGATATTACACATGATCAATGCTGAAATATGGATAACTTTTTCCATTTCATTTCGTAGTATATGTATGTGCTGAATTATGGCTTCTAAGTGATCGACTCAATTTTCAGTAACTTTTATTTTTACACGAATCCAATCTTGTATTGTGTACACATTGTACTAAAAAAAAGACCTGATAAACACAAATTTGTCAAACACTTGTTTTCATAACCTCTGAAACGTTATACATAATTCAAGATAAAAATTTATTATTAACATCTGTTTTATGGAGAACAAAAAACGAAGTCACTATTATAAAAGTTATGTAAATAGTAAAAGAGTCAAACAGTTATCGTTAGAAAAAGGATTGAGTGGATTTTTATGTACTTGTAATTTTAAAGAAAAAGAATGTGTTAAGGATGCCTATAAAATTTTAGAAAAATTTTACGATGAATCTGTTAAATCTTCTAATGACGAAAATGAGAAACAAACCAAAAAAACTGAGCTAATGAAAGAAGAATGCAATGATATTGCTGACCAATTAAAAAATGAAATTGATGTACTTCATAATGAAACTGAAAAATCTGTTGTCAATAAAATATTTCAGGTATAAAATAACTTTTATGCTAAAGATTTAAATATAACACTTATACCATATTTTAAGCAAAAATTAAAAAAAAAACAACACATCAAGGAAAAAGTCATTTTATTTGGAAATTATTTGGTTTTTTCTATTTTTTTACTTTTAAAAAATAAATTATATTTTTGTATGTACAATGTTAACATAATTTTTGTTCTAGCACATTGACACCGGTGTAAAAAATGTTATTTTTATCAAGTCAACTATTCCTGATCCATTAAAGCTAACATTAACAATAGTAAAAACCATAATTGAAACCAATTCACCAATAAGTAGATTTTTATTAAGATTCCTTCCAATACAAACTATATGTAGAGCAAATATTGATGAGATTAAATCAGAAGCAAACTTATTATTTGAAAAACATTTTGTGCAGACGCCTGTCACATTTGCGATAGTTTTCAAGTATGTAATTTTTTCTTTTTCATTTTTATCTCATGTATTTATCATTAAAAAATTTATTGTTCACGTTCAATTTAAAATGTATTACAGTCGCCATTATAACAATATTGTTCAGCGTCAAGGAGTAATTGAAGCTTTAGCATCAATAATAACACTAAAAAATCCAGGCAATAAAGCTGATTTGAAAAATCCAGATATCGCTGTAGTTGTAGAAATAATAAAAAATTTTTGTCTTTTATCAATTGCGCCAAAATACTATAAATATAAAAAATATAATCTACTTGAGCTTTGTAATAAAAAAGATTCAATAACACATGAACATACTGAATGTAATAAAAAAGATGTAAATACTGATGAAAATGTTGAATAAAAGGAAAATTTATTTAAAAATAAACGTTTTCATTTGTATCAACTTGAGTGTTTCATTTAAAGACACTGTTTTGTGTTTATATTTATAATAATGCATTAAATAAATAATATTAGTTAATCAAAAAATTTTATTCAAATTAAAAAAAAAATTAAGAATTATTTAACAAATATTTGTCCTCACATTTTCAAATGTTCTTTTTAACTATTACAGATAAGTGTAATATGATAGTAATTAACAATGATATGTAAAGATTTCCGATACCCACTAATTGAATTCAACCACCGAATTTATTTAATTAAAATAACAATTATAAAAAAAAATAATTATATATACACATTTTAACGATAAAATATGTAGTTTCATGTATCAATGAATCAGTTTAATTGTGAAGATGCATACATAATGATTTTTCAAATAAATTTTTCGAAAATATTTACGATTATTTAAAGTTTAAAAAATAAATATGAGTATTTAATCTGATTTGAATAATTTTTTAATCGTTATTCTTTCATCTCTTGTTGATAAACTTGATGTATAATATTTTATATGGAACACAACAATAACTTTTTTTGATTGATTGATAAAATTTTTTTGAGAATAATTATAAAAAAATAATAAACTTTAAACAGTATGTATTAAGCAATTTCCAAAACTTTGAAATAACTTTTATGAAAATAGCCGAAAATATATTTCGATATTTTATTTATCATTTTATTTACATATTTTATTAAAAAACATGATTATTCAATCCTGTATACTAATAAACTGTACTACGCGGCCAACAATAACAATAAAAAATACTGGATCACTTTATAATTTTTTTACAGCTTATCAATTACTTGGTTTTCATTATAATAAGTGGACCTATATTATCACATGTAGCTTCGTTATGTCGTCCATGAGAACCATCACAATAGGGCCACTAAAAAAAATAAAAATTTTTTAAAATTATCAACAAATTATAAAATGTTAATAAGTATAAATAAGATTAAATTTAATGAAAAATAAAAATTTATTATAAGATTAGTAAGTGTATGAAATGCATCAAAAATATTTACGTTATCACTCTTCCAACAACGACAGAAAACAGCTTTTTCAGCAATATCCTCAACATCAACTGTATCCACAACTTTCTGAGATTCTTTCTTTATTTTGCAGTTTATAGGTGTTTTAATATTCTAAAAAAAAAAAAAATAATAATATTAGTAATGAGAAAAGGTTAAATAATACAGAAAACAATTATCTTTGAATAAAAACTTACTATATTCTATTAAAAAATCATTTTATTTTATATTATTATGGATAATGATATTATCAAAAATAAATTCAAATATAAATAATTCAAAATATAATAATGAATAAAAATTAGTAGAATAGAAAATAGAAAAAGTACCAATTGAGTACTTACTTTTTTAGCATTAGGACAAAAAGTATAATAAGACATATAACTGACCCCAGCTAGTATAGCAGTAGGTGGAATTAAAGATAGCCAATCTTTAACTGTAAAAAATAGTCTATTAATATTTATTAGACATTTTACTTATTTTTTAAATATGATGACACACATAAATTAAGAATACTAATTGTGTCATACCCCGGTATAAGATAGTTTCATCATATTGTCAATATAACAATAATTACCTCCAAGTTTAAACCATCCTCCTATAGAATTTGGAATCGGTAAATCGGATAAATAATTTGGAAGAGAAACTTTAACGAGATGTGAAAAAGACTCCATGTTTTCAAAGGATGACTACGTGAGACAAATTCCATATTTTGCAAATTCATTGCTTATTATGAAATAATATCATTATGCAAACGAATGAAAATTTTTATTTTACTTCTAAAGTATCATCATTTTCAATTAAAATTGACAAGTATAATTTACAACAATACTTTATTCTCTATAATTATCGTATAAAAGTATTTTTATACTTCCATAGTATAAACTATCTACTTTTAGACAAAAGAAATATTGAAATTTTTATATTATAATTTATTTATAATTTTATAAATGAATGTTCATTTAGGTCAAAATAAAGTTTCATTTTTATATTTTGAATATACTTGCTTCTTTCAATAGAAGAGATTTTTATCGAGTACAACAACAAAACATTAAACCATAAATCATTTATTTATTCTTTAAATACAAATTTGTAATAATAAAACGGACAAATAAGTAAATTATTTACATATTGTGTATTTGAAATACAATTTTTTTTCTTATTAAAATAAACTTTTCTTATTAAATGATCTCCCGGGTTTATTTGGATTTGAAGTCAATCATTACTTTTTTTTTTTTGGCACAACAAAATCTATACTCTGAAAATATTACTCTAAAATATTTGTACTTTTTAATAGGTATGAGCACTCTTTGATAATTTTATTCTTCAATTAGTTATCGTCAATTTTCTGTTTTTTTTTTTTTTTAATTTACATTTTTAAAATTTTGTATACAATAAAAAAAAGTTTCTTTTAAAATACCTGTACTACCGGCAACTTAACGCAACCGATAATATAAATAAACTGTTATCAGCTGTAACAATGCTATATGTTTTATTTTTTTTTTGTATAGAATGACATATCGTTAACTTAATATGCGGGAAATATTTAAAAAATTGAAATGAAAAGGTGTCAATTATATTTAAACAAATTCTTACATCCCCCTTTATTGTATTTCATTCTCTACTCATATCTGGCTTCTTATGTGATTTAGAGCTTATCATTTATTTTATTTAAAGTATTAATTAACAAATACAATTTTAACTAACGTTAAACAAATTACTTTAAGTTTATAAAGGATTAGTTAACTATTTATTTCAACTTAAATTTATTGATAATACATTCTTTAATTGCATCTTAATTTATTTCTTGGATGATCATTTATAATAAGTGTATTTTTGCGTATTAAAAGCATAATCTATTTAATTTACAAATATTGAATCTTATAATTAATTGAGTTAAGTTGAATAGAGGGTAGTAGTGAAGTATGTACCGTAAGACATTATAAGGGAAATTGCATGTATAACCTCACAAAAATCTTGAAAAATCTGACACAATTTTTGTAGTGTAGTGTATATATGTATGTATATTTATCTGATACTGTAAAGAAAATTGATTGTCAATAATGAAAAAAAAAATTATTCTCTATATCTACCTTTTGACATAAAAGTACATTTTGAAATCAATTTTTTGAGTTAACAATTTTTGATATATGTACATATGTATTATCCATTTTACTACAGTATCCTTTCGACAAAACGTAAAATCTCCCACTCTTATCAAAGCTACTTGTAAATCGCTGGCTTCACTATCTCAATTCGAAACAAAAAGTATCTTCTTTGGCCACTATTACTATAAGTGTATACATGTTTCTTCTTTGACAATAAAAAAGTTCTTTTTGTTCTACAGTTAGCTTTTTAGGGTAGAATTCAACATCCGTTTCTGCGCGAACTGTTGCGTATACACGTACACTGAACAATACTAAAGAGTAATAATTTATCAGACATAAAAAAATTTCCCAGTCTAAAATACCGTAGTGGAAAATAGTGAAAAACTTAAACCGTAAGTAAACACTGGTTATCAGTCTAATTGACCAAATTTGTTCCCTCTATTCTTTACTATCTCGAAATTGACAGACATATGAATCAAGTTCTACAATAAAATGTATAAAGATGATAAACATTAAAAGATTATATTTTTTTTAAAAATAAGGTTACATTGAAATGTATAGATTGTCGTTGAATTTTTAACAACAGTTGGTGTAAATCACGTAGCATTGCTTGAAATATACATGGAAATAAGTTCTATAAATCGAAAAGAATCGAGATACATTGATACTTTTAATCGTAAAGTGCTTCAGAATCCTTGAAAAAGGAGAAACGAAGTCCTTTTCTTTCCCCTCTACTTGTTTCCTATGCTTACTCTGGACTAGTGAGAGAATAATAAAGGCAAGAAAAGAAAAAAGAGCAGGCGCAAATTGTCTGACTGATGGCTGAGAGCCAAGTAAGACAAAGACGGAATATACGAGTGTTATAATCATAGTGCACTGGTTTGTTTCAGATACAATTTATTTTCTAATCCGTTAAAATTGACAATAACAAAATTTTATTGACTCTTCAAAATATCGCATCGATAACATTTTTATAGTTATTTATTGAAATATCGAATAATACATGCGTCAGTGGTAACTGTTAACAGTAATTTAAGGTAACATTCATTTTGAAAAATACATATTTTTCTACTTATGTTCTGACGTCTCTTGGGAGTTGTCCTCTGATTACAACTGACAGCTGTTTCACTTACTTAATAATTGTAAATAATTTCGTGTTTTAACTGTTTTATTATTCAGTGTCGATTAATTTTAACAATTTTTATCAAAAGTAACCCGATTATATTTTTAAACACATAAGAATATTGGCTATTTTATCCTTTATGTGTCAGACAATATTAATTAGAATTTTATTATTAAAAATTTTTTCAAATTTTAACATAATCTTAATTTCTTTCTTTTTTTTTTTTTTTTTTTAGACGTCATAGTAAATTCAAATTTGGATAAGGTTAAAGAGATCATAAGATCATTTAGAAACGTATGACATTTTGAAATTAACTCCTCAATTTATCGGTGAGTATTTTGTGAATTTTTTTTATTTACAATGACATTACAGGTAATATAATGAATAATTTAATTTTTCTTTTTTCAGATTGTTTATATACATTGAATACAATCAGTGACTCTATGTAATTGGTTGTTCAAACAAGTGGAAAAGTGAAAAAAATATGTCAGTTTTAAATCAGAGTGGAGAAGATGCAGTGGAATGTCCTTTGTGCATGGAACCATTAGAAGTAGATGATCTAAATTTTTTCCCATGCACCTGTGGCTATCAAATATGTCGGTTTTGCTGGCATAGAATTCGTACAGATGAAAATGGATTATGCCCTGCATGTAGAAAGGCCTACTCTGAAAACCCCGCCGATTTTAAGCCCCTTACGAAAGAAGAAATATCCAGGTTTGTATTTATTTACTGATATTTAATCATTTATTAATAAAATCGACAAAACAATAAATAGTTATTATTAAAAAATACTCACTTTTATAGGTTAAAAGCTGAAAAACGATTAAAAGATCAACAAAGAAAACAAAGAGTGACAGAAAATCGTAAACATCTTGCAAATGTACGTGTAGTTCAAAAAAATTTAGTTTTTGTGGTTGGTCTACCAATGCGATTAGCAGATGCAGATGTATGTATATTAAAAATTTATTTCAAAATAATTAAACCCATTTTTTAAGCATGACAATCTTACTTTAAATAATGTTGTTTAAAATGTAAAATATATTTATTACTTTGTGCCCCTAAAACAAATCCTCCAATCATAATAGTACTGATCGAAAGTATTCTAGGTATTAAAAAGGCATGAGTATTTTGGAAAATTTGGAAAAATTCATAAAGTCGTCATAAATCAAAGTACATCTTATGCGGGATCTCAAGGACCTAGTGCGTCAGCATATGTCACTTATCAGGTATTTAATAAAAACAAAATAATGTACACATATGTTTATATATGTACACATATTTTTATACTATAATGTGTTTTTAAAACTATAATAAAAGCGTCAAGAGGATGCATTACGTGCCATTGAAGCTGTGAATAATATTACTGTGGATGGTCGAACAGTTAAAACATCATTAGGGACGACCAAATATTGTTCACATTTTATGCGTAATCAAGCGTGTCCAAAATCAGATTGTATGTATTTGCACGATTTAGGCGATCAAGAAGCTTCATTTACCAAAGAAGAAATGCACCAGGGTAAACATCAAGAGTATGAACGTAAATTAGTTCAATCTCTTAATGCTAACACCGCTGCGGGCTTAAATAGGTATTAATAATTTATTTTTTTATAATAATAACTAATTTATTAATAAAGTAATCGTAAGCTTTAATGAGAAATAATTATTACAGAAAACCTACAATATCACCACCAGTTGGTAATAGTTCAATTCGAGAAAATGGTACTACTAATACAACATCTACCACGATTACAACTACTACTTCTGTTACTACCACCACTATTTCTCAAACAAAAGAAGCTTGGCCATCGTTGCAGCTCTGTCCCATAAATAATGGGACAAGTGATAAAAACACCACCTCATCATCCGTACCGGTTTCAACATCACAATCTTCTAATGATAACAGAAATATAATAGATCATCAAACAATATCATCTGAAAATAATAATAAATCACAACACAGTAACAATAATAAAGGTGAGAGTGTAGCAGCAAGTGGATCAAATACGCGTCGTGGAAAAATTAATAGTGAAAGTAAAGTTCAAGCAGCAAGAAATAAACATAAAAACAATCAGAATAAAGAAAAACATTCGAGCACCCGTAATAATTCACGAACAGAATCAACTTCGCGATCTCACGGCGCTCAGTTGAGTGAAAAACCTCAGCAAATAAATGGACAAAAACAAGTGACAAACATTAAAAATGATACAATAGATACTAGTGATTTAAAAAATAATGAACAACCTTCTAATGGTCGATTTAAAAATGAGTACCAACAGAGTTATAGTGGTCATCAAAAAATGCGGCAAATTAGTGCAAATACTAAGTTAATTGAACAATCATTTCGTGAACTTAAACTTAATAGTATTATACGCAATGGGGATCAAAGTCAATCAGAAAATGAGAGTGAGCCTCAAAGAGAAGGCAGTACACCAGTTAGTACAACTTCAAACAGTTCGTCTGAAGATTTAATTGCTAATACTGCTGAAAGACTTGTTCCAGATACTTTAAAAGAAAACATAGATCCTGACATTTTAAATTCATTACCAACTACTGAAACAACTTTAAATTCAAATGCAAATGATCAAATCAATTCTTCTTCCAATCTGTATAATTCCAATACATCTCAAACACACATTAGTCATCGGTCGATTTTTCAAACCGATAATAATAGTTTCTTTAGTTCAAATACATTTCAAAAAATATCCAATATTATGTCTTTACCATCGAATTTACAAAATACTAATGATTGGACAACTACATGCTTAACATCAATCCCAGACTCTTTTCCATCTGTACATTCAAGTGAAGATTGGCAAGCAGCTTTTGGTTTTCATCCAGAAATTAGTCAAACAAATAATCAAATAACTTCAAGCTCTCCATCTTCTCCGAGTATACCATTTCATACTGATAATTTTCTTGATGATGATGATGCTGACGATGATGACGATAATGATGATGATGATGATGATGATGGCGATAATGATATTTATTTAAATCCCGAATTTAATTCTGTATCTCCTAAAAATCGTAAAAACTTTGAATCCAATTCACTGATTAATACATCGCCAGCTTCTAAGTTTATGACAGACTTCCAACAACATTCACGGCAAAGATTTGTTTTACAAAATCAAAAAGAACATTGTGAATATATTAAACAAAATGGACATAATTCTGATAACTTATTAATGAAACAAGATTATAATACTGAAGTTAAGTCTGATGATGATTTGGGATTTGATCCTTTCCATGAAACTCAAAAAGCTTTAGCAGAACTTATGGAGAATGAAATGCAATTACAACAACAACGATTATTCCAACAACAGCATCAATCACAACAAAGAAACCGAGAAGAACAAACCCGATCACAACAATTACAACAACAATATTTTTCACCATCGAATTTTAATTCACAACATTTTACACAGACTGCTCATTTAGTACAGCTCCAACAACAAGCCCAACACTTTCAACATCTTCAAGCTTTACAGCAATCGCACAATTTAGTATCACGTCTTCCTCAAAATATTTTACAACAAACCAATCTCCAAAATGCCGTACAATCGTCAATGTCCGTTATTGGAAATTGTATTGGACAAAGAAGTCGTTTACCACCACCAGGATTCCCTAGTTCAACACCAAATCACATGAATTCATTTGGATTAGGAATTCCTCGTGCTGCTCCTACTAATAATACTTTAGTGGGTACACAACAATCCCAACATACTTCTTATCTTTCAAATGGTAATATATAGATTTTTAATAAGAAATTTTTTTGTTATTTATTTTTTATTTAACAGCTAATTATTATATTTACAATTTTTACAGGCATAAACAAGTGCACTACTGATTCAGTATATAATTTAAAAGATTGGTGCGAGATTACAGGACAACAACAATTACAACAGCAATCTCTACAACCTTTTCATCATCAGCCATTACATCAAAAAGCTAACTGGAATAATTTTGGACCAATCGCTGATTGGACCTCTATTGACCCTGCAATTGTTAGTTCTTCACGACCTCTTCAATTCTCTACAACAAATACATGGCAATTTTCGCGATTCCATCCTGCAGCACTTCTCAATGGATCACCGAATACCCAACCGGTAAATTTATTTATTAATATTGTTTAATAGTAAATATTAAATGGGAATATTATTGTCCGTAGAATTTTAATAAAAGTAAAAAATCACTATATATTCAAACTTTTATAAATTCAAAATTTCTCATTTAAATTAGATTTTCTTGTTTTAAAGAAAATTTTATTCGTCTTACGTTTCGCCCCAATAAAAAGGCGAATTTTCTAATTTTCTAAAAGCAAAAAAAAGAAAAATGAAAAAAGGACGCTTCTTAATTGGATAAATAACATAAATTAATTAATCTTTATTCTATATAAATGTATAATGAACGATATATACATTTAAAAATATTTCATCCGTAAAGTAATACATATAATTTTTAAACTTAATTTATTTATACAAATGAATATACATGAAAGAATTTTTACAATATACTGTAAGAAATTTTATTTATTATCTTTTTTCATAAAATATCAGCCTATGATATTACGTCATAAGAAAGTATCAAATCTTCGAATTCTTAAAATCACAATATTTAAGATCATGAAAATTACATTGTATTTTTTTCCATTGTAAAATCAGATTATCGCCACACTTGTCTTTGACATGTGATAAATTGATTGCCAATTTTTACATAAATGTAAAAAAATATTTAAAACTTAAAAACATTTGCCATTCTTATTCTTATTACATCATATATTATTGTACAAAATTATTGAACTACCATAAAACATTTCTAACGTCTTGACTTTGAAAAATAATCATTATAAACATAAGTAGTCGAAAAATTTTGACCAAGAGTATTATCTGTCAATACATTGATGATTCAATTTCTGAAAGTCAATTCCATTTTTTTGTTGTTTTCAAATTTATTTATTTATATTTGAGTAAATAACATTTTCATCTTTAATAGGAACAAAATTCATCGGTACAACATTGGACAATGCAACCACCACCAGGATTTGGTCCAGTATCCAGTTCTTCACTAAATGGTTCACAGTCCAATACATCTACACAATCGCACACAAAACTTATTTCTGCCGGGTCAGAAATTGAGAGTAAGTTTATTTACAATATTTTATATTCCTCGTAGCCAAATTAATGTGAGACTGGCGGCAGACTTACTAAATTTAGACAATATCACTTTTAAATTGCCATTAAATAATTTCTAATTTTTATTCTTTTTATTAACAGACTGCTAAGATTTACTTACCAACATCATGCCAGCACTGATACGTCGGAAAAGGACAACATTCAAGTATTTCGCGATTATAAACAGAATTACGGTTGTACAAAAAGCACAATCATATATGATTATTATTATCATTAATATTATAATTTTCAAGTTATAATTAAAAAATAAATTTAAAATATGTGGCATATTTTGTATTTATGAAAACTAGAAATCTTTATAATTATTTTATTTAACTCAGCAGATGATACCAGCCATATTAATGATCAAACATTTGTAGATGAAAAAACAAAAAAAGTATATGTTAAAATAAATACATTTTATGGTATTTTGAAATGAAATTCAATGTCAACAAATATTATAATTAGCTATTATATTTTGGCCGGAATTTTTCAACATTTATCAATAAAAAGTAACCAATCTAATGAGTAATCAAAATTTTTATTTATCTGATAACAATTAAAACTTATAGTATCATTGTTTACTAATTTTTAGTAATATTATTAAAAGAATAACAAAGTAAAAAGTATATTTTAATTTACTTTGGCCAATTCATGTTAATCTTCATCGAGTATAGAAAGTAAATATATTTCAATGATGAGCATAATATCATGGATGAGGTTAATTTCAACGTTTTATAATAAAAAATTATCATAAAAACTTTTAGTTTAAATGTTAAAAAAAAATGTGATTGCACTGTACTGACGAATACGCGTATACTTGTTTGTTAAATTTTACGATGTGAGATAACAATACTCTATGATTTATCATTAAAAAAATGTACATGGAATGTAATGTTAAGATTTAATTTGTTTAAAAGATTCAAGTATGTTTTATGTAACTAATGCTTTGTATAAAAAGTTATGGAAAGAGACTAAGAGACGAAAGTAAAAAGAATATGAACGAAAAAAAGGATGGTGTGCGACAAGCTGCAATATACGCACTCCAAAAATCTTTATCGTAAAATACCAACACTTTTCATTTATAAAAAATCTCGTAGCGATTTAACGAGATTTGATGGGCATGAAATCAATGACATGCCGAGAATTAGGTTAAATTATAATAAAATAAATTATCTTTAAGGTGGTCGATAAATATACGATATATAAACGCTAAATAATCAAATGAAAAATGTTTATTTTTTCCCTTTAATTCTAAAATTATCAATCGGTTATTGATACATCAATATTAAACAATATTATTATAGTATTCACTAGATTTTTAACAAACACATAGAGTTATTATTTAGATTAATATAAAACTATTCAAGTATTATTTTTCGGATAAATGATACATTTTTTAAAACACTTAAAATGACAAAAAAAAAAGATTTTCTGTTTTTTTAAAATTCAGTTTTCTAAAATTTTCCATAGAAAATTTTATAACATTTTTAATATATTTCTTTCCATACCATTATAATTTTTAATACACATTGATGATAATTGGTATACTCAAACAGTAGCTGATTTGATTCATCGGAAAAAATTTAAATTATCTGATTCTGATACCGCTTCTGATTCTCCCATGTCATCTCCATTATCATTATCATCATCATCATCATCATCATCGTCATCATCATCATCATCATCATCATCATCATCATCATTATCATCATCATTTTCTTCTTCATCTGTATTCCATCCGTCATAATACTGATTTTTTCTACCACTCCATAGCAAAGCCATACGTGTTAATCCCCAAAATGAAGGAGGTTTTAAATCACTTTTTGTTGCAGTAAATTTCCAACCCATATGGGAACCACAATGACTACAACTGGCAATAGTCCATGCGTATCTATGAAAAATCAATTCTCAAATGTAAAGTTGATTCTATTTGTCTTTTACTTTCTAAAACTACATTTAAACAATAATGTTTTTGGGATATCTGTGTTCTATGTATAAATTATTTTAAACAATTTTGTATCATCTTTTAACATGCAAGTTTTCTGAATAAGCAAAAATCAATAGAAAAAATGAAAATGGTTTTTAAAAAATGAGGTTCAAAAATACCCTGGAAACCAACTGTAGTTTGTAGATGGTGGTTCACGATTAAGAACTAATGATTGTGCTTTATATAAAGTAATAGTTTCATGTACTATTCCAGCAGCATTACAATAAGCACTTTGAAGCCCTTCTTCATTCATTTGAAGTACATCAGTTTGTTTTGCAATTTTAATTCGACATTGTTTGCAGATAAAGTAATTGTTTGTCAACTATAAATAATAAATCGTTTTTAAAACTATTTTATACTATTTAAAGTATAATTGTCAAAAGTATTAAATTTTATCATACTCTCGCTAATAATTTTACTTCTCGTTGTAATCTTTGAATAACACAATCCATTTCTAGGAGAGAAAGTGCTGTTTTTGGAGTAATAACTAAATTTTGTACCACCCAAAAGGAAAGATCAGTTGGATCACTTGGGATATTGCTACCTCCTGTTATTAGTAAAAAGTTATTTTAATTGAATAAAACTATTTGTTTAAATTTTATTGAACTTACGTGACTGTAAAAAATCTAAATATTGGTGAATTTTTTTTGACAATATTTTGGTATCATATTGATCATAAACCCATGATGGCCAAGGAGTAACAACAGCTTCTTTTCTTATCGCTCTATTACGTCTGTGAATAGCTTTATCATCTACTGGCGGAATTCGTAATCGATCTAAGGAAGCTAATCGTTCTTGAAAAAAAGGTGGCCCAAGTTCTATTTCAGGAAGTATTTGTACATCCGCAACAGGTATTCCCATTTCACTCGTCTAAAGATTTAAAGAATAAATGAATATTTAATCAATCAATTGACATAAGTATCATAATTTTTCTTATATACTTACATTTTTTATTCGTATGATTTTAAAACGTTGTCTACCTTTTGCCTTTACACGAATTTCTGTCAATCCATGAACTGTATGATTTTCACTGTATTCATATATTTCAGCTGTTGTACCTACACTATTTACACTACGTATACTAGCAACCCCAAAAGTCCGATCTTTTTCAACAGTTTGTCGTAACATTTTGATAGCTTTAACATTACGTTCAACTATTGGCAAAGTTTCTCCAGGAAAAAGTATTAGCCATATTGATTCTGGTGGCCACAAAGGTAAATTAACATATATCCCATTGTCTAGTAGTGTCCTACCTCTCAACACTTCAAGATTGTCACCTAAATACTTTTTAAAAAATGAATTATTTATTATTAATTCATGAAATTTATTCTTATTCACTTACTGAATGTGATGTTGACAAAGTTCTATCAAATGTGTTATTGAACAAGATAGAATCTATGGATGACAATAAAAAAGGATATTTGATAAAAATAAGTTATATCATATAAACAGTTAACTAAAGTTAATTTTAACATACCATCTTCTTCATTCAAATGATTCTGTTCATTTTCTTCTGATACATTTTGAATATTTTCGACAGGTTCAATAGCCTCCGCCATTGTACAAAAAGATGTTTATAATTTAACCAACAACCTTGTATTGAGAAAATGTCTTTTGTCGAAATATTTTACTTGTCTATTAGAGAGTTTTTAGTTTACTTTTTAAAATATAAAAATTTTACATTTTATAGTTACGTTGATTTTTTAATAATTGTTTAATAAGTATATATAAATATAGTATTTATTATCACAAAATCATCTGTTATACATATAATAGATGGCATCAGTATATGTTGTATTTAGAGTTGAGATACTTGAACGAGAAAATTCACAGTACCACAAGATAACAGCTTGTGATTGGCTCTAACAATATTTAGATATATACATTATGTTTGATTTATATACATATGTAATAAAAAGAAAGCAAAAATGTTTTTCTTTTTTTCATTCATCTGGCCATTATTAAATGGTAACTATTAATGATGTCATAACTTTCAAGAAATTCATTTGATGCAAATGCTTATTAATATTGTACATGGTAAATATCAAGTGCTTAATTGAAACATCGATAAATTAATGTATGAAAATTATCTATATTTTTTAAATCAATAAAAAAAAATTTTAGTTTTAAAAAACTCAATCATTAATAAAAAATAAATTCTCTTTACGATAAATGTATTAACGTACAAAATACGTTTATGTTTACCTATCCTATGAATTACTTCGAATCATACTTAAAATTAAATTTCTTAACCATCCAATAAAAGTAAGCATTAAATAAGTATTTTTTTGTATTCAGTCAACAATATTAATATAAATAAAAATAATTTTAGTATTTTAGCTTGGTAAACGCCATATTGTTTTTAGTAAAAATAATGATAACTCGTACATTGAGATAATGAAAGTGAAAAATTTACATTTAGAAGTGCGCAAACGCAAACGAATCTTAACGGACTTGACCGAAGAAGACTAAGAGAGCGTGGGGTAAGGGGTGAACAATTCACTCGTCTAGTGCTGAGTGGCACTTGGGTCTTGGGAGGCAGGGAGGGCATGTGAGCGAACGGAGGCGCTTAGCAGTTCAATCGTCGCCATTGCCAGTGCGTTCTCGCCCTCGCATTCGTGAGATTCGTGTGCGACGTGGAGACGACTCATTTCCACTGACCCAAACACCCTGAGACGAGGGCCTTCTAAGTGCCCTACCGATGCAGAGATATTGTACTGAACTCACCGAAAAATTGTTGAAATCCCTTGACAAGGAATACAATGTAAGTAACGGTTAGGCGGCAACTCGCCTACTCCTCATGACCGACAGGCTCTGATGCAGTCCGACGTTCACCGTCCGTTCAGGCAAACGGCTATCGGGCCACTCTCGCTGTTCTGTGCGCCGTGTGCCTGTAGTCTGCGCTACACACGCACTACACTTGTCCCTCTCGATAACACTGTATGTGTATATGTGTATAATACGTGGTATTGTGCATCGTGAATGAATCGTGCATGTGATAATATTGTGGTTGTAATCACATAAAACTGTGTAATTTTTATTATAAACAATTGTCAAACTTACTAAAGACTAGTTGATAGTGTTTATCATTAATTGTTTATAATAGATTTTTTTTTTCCAAGATATTTTTATTTGTGAAAAGATCTGACAAATCCCTGGATAAATATTCTCAAATAATCATAATAAAATTATATTCTTAAAATTTATTACATATTGTTTACTATCATTTTAGATTATTGTTTATATTAAACGCCATTAGAGTTTTTGAATGTTATATTTTTAATGAGAGAACAATTTAGATCAAGCAAGCTATGTTTATTCGATAGTTTCAAAATACCTTTACAAAACAGATTAAAATAGTACAAATCTTACACATTCATTGAAGTTAATTTAAAAAAAAACTATATATGAATAGAGAACTATTTAGAAATATGGTGTTACAGGTTGTCGATATGGGAGCCGTCGTGGACGTCATTACGGCCCTGGAGAAGACGACAATTACTAAAGAAGTTCTTGAAGTAAGTATTATTAATATTAAGTTATAATAATGATTACTTACTCATAAATATAAAAATAAATGAGACGAAATATATGTTTGATAGATTACACGATTGGGAAAGTATATCAATGAACTTAGAAGAAAAACTAATAATGAAATTTTGGCAAAACGTGCAAAGGATTTGGTTCGACGGTGGAGGGACATGGTTTTGCCATCAAGCCATAGTGCATCGCATTCTATCTCAACTGACAATACATCATTATATCACACATTAAATGGATCAACAAAACCTCAAAGTCCAATAGCAAAGGGTGTTATAACTCAAAATGTTGCTATTACAAGAGTTATGAAATCACAGAGTCCAATTTTACATGATGTACTACCTAGTAAAGTTATTAGTCCGAGCTTGTCTTTTAATAGTGAACATGGTGGTTCACCAAATCTAACACCAATAAAACAACCTACGGTGTACTCTTATAAATCAAATTCAGCTAGTTCGCCAAGGTTAATAGATAGTACGAATCAGAATCATTCGATAGAAGCGGTACCCAGAACTCACAGCTCTAATAAACGTTTACGAAAAGAAGATAAAACTATTCAGCAACATTTGTCTCCACTACAACATCAACAAGAATCACAACAACGTATCAATGGTGAAAATGTTATTAACATTAACCCGAACTCGCAAGTGCCTAGTCCATCGTCTAGTACGATGAAAGAACGTAACCTTTTGGATACATCTAGTAATACAGAAATTGATATAGGTGGCCCAAAGAAACGTGGTCGTAAAAAAGGCAGTAAATCAATGAAAAATCAGTCGACAGTAGAAGATCAAGTTAAAGAAAAATTAGCAAGTATTTCAAGAAATCCAAAACTGAAAACTACGCAAGAACTATTAGCAGATTTACAAGCTCGAGGTTCTAATACTGGTGTTACTAATGCTACTCCTGATACCCATGCATTAAAAAGACCTAAAACAGAACCGCCAACAACAGCAGAGATATTGAGAAACACAGCAAATGTTCGAAATACTGATAATTCTACAGTGAGTAATACGAAATTTTCTTCAGTGTCAAACCATTTTCAATCACGGGTTCCTGAGATTGAAACAGTTGAAGTTAATAATAAACCTTCAACCAACTTGACAGTGAAAGAAATTTTGGCTAAATTACCACCACTGGATATAGAATCAATTAGATGGAGTGATGATGAAACAGATAGCCAAAATAATACAGAAAATAGTGTTGATCACATAAGTTGTCCACGGCAAATTACTGATGCTGATGTAGACAGACTTCATCAAATGTCTATAGAAAGTGTTAATGGTAATTTTCAACTAAAGCTAAACAAAATAGATGAGGAAGAATTGACAGACCTTGAGGCAATAGAACCAACGGTAGGAATCTCCAAACGGCGAATTCAAGATGGAACGAATAGAGAATTTCGAGAGTGGCATGAGATGCTTGCAAAGCCCAGTTACGATGGCCAAATTCTCCACATATTGCCTTACGTTATTATTGATTAACCATCATTGATTTATTATTATTAATTATTAGTTATCATTATTATTATTATTATTATTATTATTATTATTATTATTATTATTACTATTAATTATTATCAATTTTTATGTGTGCATTACAAAAATACAACATATAATATCATATTAGCCCCATTAACAGTTTCAGGGGTTGTTTTAAATAATTGGGATTAAAGTCATTTCACACTTTAAATCGTATATGGTTAAATTTTTTCACTCAAATTTTTTGGGTATACATTTTTCCTTCCTTTCGAAAAGGTTGTAACTTTCCAAATAATTTGTATTTACTCATTGAATTTATAATATGATAAATTGAAAATAAAATCATTTTTACGTGTAAAGTGCAAAAGTGTTGAACAAAATTTTCAGTGAGTTATATGAAAATACAGTTACAAAATAATAAGAAAACTGTGTCCAATTTAACTATTTTCTTGAAAAAGTGAAATATGTACTTTTTTAGAATATAAAGAACTCAAAAAAATCTATTTACAGTATAATAAAGGTGCCTCCTTGCTCAATTATATCACAACATTAGTGATGGTGAAACAAAATTATGATACCAACTTAACTAAATTGAAATGTTATTTTAGTTAAAAAATAATAATTTTCATTTAGTATGAGTTTGTACAAAATAAAAATAATTAAACCAATACAAAAAGTTCAAAATTTAAATATATCAACAGAGGTAGCATGGGTTAATTTATTAAAAAAAAAAAAAAACTCAATTATAATATAAGAAGTGATTATCATATGATAAAATATTTAATAAATAAAGAAGATTTCATTATATGTTTTATTAAGTTTAAAAAAATTATTTTAATAAAGTTTTTTTTTTAAATGAATCCATAATACAATGAAATCACTTGTGTGATACTTCTCACTTATTATAAACATACAAAATTCAAATATGTTTATTTAATTATGATTCAAACTTAATATTTCTTTATAAATGTTAATATATTTTTTTTTTGTATGATTAAATATTTGAAGCATTCCCAAATATTAGTATAAGTCGTTAATTATAAAAAAATCAGACACTTTTTAAATATAAAATGTCTTTAACTGTAAATGTATGCATAGTTTTTCTTGAATCCTTCAAATTGACTGACTGAGTCTGTATTTTCATTTTCAGTATGTAAAAAATATTACAATACAATTATAACTTTTTCTTTATTCAACCCATACTACCTTTAATGTTTATGCAAATTAAAAAAATTAAAGTTTTATCTTAATTAACGAATTATTTGTCAAATACTTGTATGTAGATTGCTTTTTTAGAAGGTTTATTGTATATCAATTTTTTGATGTACAAGTTAAAAGTATTCGTAATGGAAGATGGATGTAAATTGGACTAAACTGACCGATAACTCTTGTTACAAAATAATACTCTTTACATTTTATTAATCTTACCATTTGACTTAAACTGACGGACAGTTGTTTCAACTAATAATTACTTTACTGTGTTCTTGTTCATTTTTAATGTATTGGTTTTAATTCATTTTATAATGTCAAAATCTTCATGCATATTAATATTTCAGGCAAGTACAAGTAAATTCTTAGTTTGAAATAATTTCAATCTTTTAATTGCGTTAAATGATATTTTCGATTATTTTTTATCCTAATTTGATGGATTAAATTTTTTTTCTAAATATCTATATTGTTTTATATTAATTATTCTTATACATATACATGTATACATACATGCACATAACATTATTTGCATCAACAATTTTCAGGTTCAAATATTGAAATTTGAAAATTGAAAACTAATGGATTTAACATTAAGATGATTGTAAGGCAACACGTAATGATTTATTGTTATAAATTATGTAGTAGGAAAATAAAGTATTCCTCACATATTCTTACCAGGTGAAAAAATTAACCAATATTTTTCTAATAATAACTTTAAAAAATTATTGTTTTAATATATGAAATATAATACAATAAGTTTATTTTTTTATCATATCATTCATGATACATAATAACTTTTTTTTTTTATTTGTTCAAATTTTCACCAACAAAAACAGTAGATCCAAACGCAATTATAGATATTGTTTATAATTATGTATTATATCTTTTTGGTTAATACAAAGAATAAGATGAAAAATCATAACTCAGATAATATGTTTAAATTTTTATCTTTTATTTTAATAGTATAATTGTGTCTTTTAAATACTTCATTTTTTCTTAAAAATAATGAATAAATTAGAAAATATACAAGATTTGAAAATCGGACTGCGTTCAGCTCTTCGA
Organism: Chelonus formosanus; assembly: GCA_028641665.1. Lineage (NCBI taxonomy): Eukaryota > Metazoa > Arthropoda > Insecta > Hymenoptera > Braconidae > Chelonus > Chelonus formosanus. The sequence continues at coordinate 7,441,715 of CM054002.1, forward strand.
GACTCATCACACTTATTTAAATATGTTTGATATAATATCGATTTTCGTAAGTATCGATATTTTTTACTATTGTATCGATACTATACACTTAGTTGATACCTAGTATCGATACTTTTTACTCAAAATCGATTTAAGGAGCGCGAGAATTCAAAATGAAAAAATACTACTTTCAAAAAAAAAAATTAAAAAGTTGTAAATTAGACATCATTATAATAATCAAAACTATTTAATAATGAAAAAACGAATCAATACAATATGTTCAATGATTCATTATGACTTTTTTATTAAATTATGTGAATTTTTTAAAACAAATGTGAATTTTATGAGTATCTACTATACGTTTATACATATAGCAAGTCAGTTACTATCGATGTAGTCGGACCGAGAAGAAAGTTCCTCATGTGCTCTTTGTACGCTTGCGCAGTAGTAAAAACGTGGTAGAAGGAGTAGAAAAAATCAGTAGTGGGAAGCCCTAAGCATTGAAGCGACTGAGGAACTCTTTTCTCAGTTCGACAATAGCATTAAAATACCTGTCAATCGTTAGTACGTCTGTGCCGAGCGAATATATGTTCTCCAATGCCAGAGAAGAATGATACTCGCCAGTATCGATACATTTTCAAGTATCAAACATCCCTAATTACACTTTGAGAAATAAAAAAGAAAATAAATTATGTGGTACAGTGTGATACGCGACATGAATGGTGTCCGACCACTTTGTTAGTTTTTTTTAGGTTATACATGCGATTCCCTATACCTTCTTATACCAAATTGAGATACCATTCATGTCGCGTAGCGTTCACTACGTTGATTTTGTAGGCGGGAGTTTTTAAACACATTTAAAAAGTATAAAAATAATTTTTATTATATTTTAATTTACTCCATTTAAAAATTATAAAGAAGTGATGGAATATTTAATAGTGTATTTAATTATAAAATATTATAAAAATGGTTATAGATAAAAAGTAATTATCAATATATTTTAATTAATTGGTATTCATACAGCTTCATTTCATAAATATTTGTAAAAATACGTGATAAATGAATTACGATAATAATGTCATGTTTGTTAAGGAAAATATCAATAATCCCTTCGTATTATTATTATTCTTTTCCATGATATTTTATAATTAAATGATTTCATGAATATAATATTTATGTAACTACTACATGGATCTAAATAAAACTACAATAAGAAATTATTTTTATGATTTTTAAATGTCGCGCGATTTGTGTGTGAAATCAACATAGTATACACTCAATACAAATACCATCGAAGCTGTACATGATATGTGTTTGTAAAAGTTTTCATTTTCTTGGAACTTTTCACGTTTGACACTATGTCGAGTTGTGTTCCTAAATGGAAAGCACCCTGAATCATCGCCGTTTCAAATGCTATCTTGAAAATTTGCCCGACCTGTGTTGGGACACGTATTTTATACTGAAGATGTTTGAGAAAGACAAATCACCAACAGAGTAGCTTTTTGATTTGTTTGACTATAGTTTGATTGTGTAGTAGGGATAACGTAAATGAAACCCCTACAGAGGGGATCTATCGTCGAAATTGTGCCTGTCGATTCTCTTTTCAGATTCTGACTTTATTGAAAGTTTTCATTAATCAAGTTAATTTATAGAACGAGTGTTGTTGAACATGATATTTGTGAATATTAAAAGGAAGCAATTTGTACCTTAAATTTATATTACACTGCAATTCTTAAAAAATATCGATTAGTAACAAAAAAAGTAATTCCAATCTCTGATTAATAATATTATTTGTTTTATTATTAACACTAAATACACCACGATAATAACTAGTCAAATGAATGCTTGAAATTATAATTTTATCATAATAATTTGTTATTGATTATTAAATTATAATATCTGGCTTTTTTATTGTTACTTCAAATTACGCAGTGATTACTTTTTACTTTCAATTAAAACCTACTCAATTATGAATTTCAATTTTAAATAAACTGTAATATTGATGAATATAAAAGTTGAATACTTTTTTTACTAGTTAATTAGTCGTACATATATCCACGATTTGGATTTGCAATATGTCTGGAACACCTATTATTAATCAAATTCATCATTATCAAAGGAGCATTGAAAAATATTCAGACAATGAAAAAAGAGTGAGTTTTTCATAAATTCATAATTTTATAATATTCTTCAAATGTATCATTAAATATATATTTATTAATAATTGAATATTTTATTATATCGTTTTCAAAGTTACGATATGTTGAATAATTTTATTTTTTATTAGATTTTACATTGTATAGAAAAGCTCTATATGCTACCAGTTACTGTGCAACATCTTCAAGAAACAGGTGTTGGTAGAACCGTGAATGGATTACGAAAGTATGAGGGTACAGTTGGTGATGCAGCCAAAGCATTAGTAGCCAAATGGAAGACAATGGTTGTTGATGAAGAAAGCAGTGATGGTGATGAAGGAGAACCTTGTGTACCTGACATTTCTGAAGGATATAGTGATAATTCTGACTCTAGTATCGATAAAGATGTTCAGACTCAAAGTGCAAGGTATTGTTGATGTTTGCCTTTAGTTTGAAATTTTATACTATTTCAAGTCAAAAATAAGCTATTGACAACTTTTTATTATTCCAAAAAAATGCTATTATCGTGATTTTTTTTTTGAAAAATGTATTTTTAACATTTTAATAATTGACATATTTTTATTTTAACTAACAAATATGAATGAAAATTTTATGTTTTCTATGATACAGTTTTCGTAAATTAAATAAATAACTTTGAATGTATTTTTTCACTTATTATCATTACAATAACACTTTCAATTTTTCATTAAACAACTCAAATCTATAATTTTGTTGTTTTAAAGAGAATTTATCAATTTACTAATTTATCGTAAAAATAATTTTGATGCACAAATGAATTAATTACATTAAAACACAACACATTTCATTATTATTCAACATTTATAGTATAATTACTTATATTTCAATTACGAATGCCTGTATGAATATTTTGACAATCTTAGTGATTTAGTTTTTATATTCCATTATTACTTTAAAGTAAAAAAACTAAATTAAACATGTTTAATTCAGACGGTAAAAATAATTAAAATTGATATACTTTTAGTAATACTATTGAGGATAAAAGATGTCTATACCAGTAATTTTTTTAAAAATTTCATTAATATAGACAACCATTTATTTTTGACTGAAATATTAATAACTATAAATACTTTTTATAGATGTAAACTCGAAGATATTCAAGATCGTGTGAGTAAAAAATCAAAGGAACATGAATCAAAACATGGTTCATCACGTCATAAACAGTCCTCCTCAGATAATTCAAAACAAAAAGAGTCCAACACAAAGAGTCATCATGAAAATAATTTAGATCGAAATGAAAAAGTTGTCGATCAAAGTTTAAGTTTAAAAACAAGTAATAAAAGTTCTGACTCAAATCACGAATCTAAACGAAAAAGAAAATCAAGCGATTCAGGAGAATCAAAACATACCAAACATAGTTCTAAAAAATTGAACAATGACACATCTAATCACAATAATAATTCAGTTAGTTCTAAAAAAAAGTATTCCAATGAATTATCTCATTATAAAGTTGATGCGTTTGTTGAAAATAATAGTGACGCTCAAAAATCACGGAAACGTAGATCGTTTTCTTCCGACAAAAATATAGATAAAAGCCGAAATTCTAGTATTAATGAATCAGAAGATGAATCAATATTAAACGTTGATCTAACTAGTAAAAGAAAAAATAAAGAAAAATACGATAGTAATATTAAAATTAAGACGAAAAAATTAGAAAACTCAACTAGTAAGAATAAAAGTAAATCGCATAGTGAAAAAACTCATGAACAAAGAAAAGAAGAAATACATAATACCTCAACAACATTGAATCATTCAAATGATACGACTTCTCATCGGAAAGATAAGAGTGAAAGTAAATCTAAGAAAGTTTATAAAGATAGTAGTGAAAGAAAAAAATCAGAATCTGAAAGTAAAAGTAAAGGACATAAAAAAAGTAAAGAAAAAAAGAAAATCAACGGTGATGGTGGCATTGATTGTAATTCTGGTATGTCAGTCAATAAATATTGTAATTAATTTTTTTTTCTTTTGATAATTATAATTTATTGATTTTAATAAATAGGCACAAGCTTTGCTGAAGCTTTAGGAATGTGTGCGGGTCCAGTGTCTTTGCGAAAGAAAAATTCAACGTTTCCTTCCAAGTCAGAAAATACAGTATCGCTTAGTAAGCCTAAAGTAAAAACTGAGTTTCCACCAATGAAAACTGAATTTCCAGCGGTCAAAATTGAACCTCCATCTTTAAAGACCGATGAAGTATAATTTTTACAACTTTTATACTTATACTCATTAAAATTTATCAATTCAATTAATATATTACATTGTTTTATTCAAATTTTAGCCACCCTCTCTTTTGGCTCCAAATATCAAACTGGAGCCACTGAAAGTAGATCTTGATTCAACACTTCCTGAAATAAATCCAAATTACAAACCACTTCCAGTGGTTCCTGCTATTCATCGAAAATTTGAAGAACGAAGAGCTCTTGACGAAGCCATTTATGCAAAAAACATTAGGTAATTAAAGAAATTTAAAGAGATTAAAGACGATAAATAAGAGTTTGATAAAATTTAAATAGAATTTCAATTAATACTATATAATTTTATAATTAAAATTTAAGTATCTTCATTTACCCAGTTTTTAAAAATAGGAATTAAAATTTTTTTATTTTTAATGTAAGCTTTTACAAATATTGCGTATATTATTATTGTACTGATATTCATAAAAGCTTATGTTAAACGTAAAAATATCAAATTTTATTTTCCAAAAAATATGTAGATACTTGAATTTAAACTATGAAATTATGTATAATTCATTGACATTCTACTAAACTTTCATTAAAATATTATCAGTGTCTCTAATTTCTCCAAATTCCTCAAACAATTTTTGTCTACCGTTAGATTGATAATTGAAATATTTCTTTTATACAATTAATTAAGCTATTTAAACTTGAAACTATTTTTTATCTATTGAACTAAAAATAGGAAAAATTTTCCTAAATTATATTGATGAAATTAATTATCAAAGTTTTCATTATGAAGTTATCTTTTCAAAAAAATCACTGTTTCGTTTCGTACGTTTCATTTAATTAAGTATTTGAATTATTTTTACAACAAATTCAATAATAAAAAATGATCCAATATATATTCATTTTCTATTAAACATAAATTTAATGATAATATTAATTTATAATTGACTTATTTCTGTTAGGACTAAAGTATACTCGGGTAATAAATCAAGTTATACAAGCGTTCCAAGTCTGTATGAATTATGCATCAGAGTATTAATAGAAAATATTGAAGCACTCGAATTTACTGGAGGTGTTCCATATTATATAATAAAACCTGTATTGGAACGAGCAACGGCTGATCAACTTTTCATGATTGAACATTACAATCCTTACTTGATAGAAGATACTGATGAATTATGGAAATTTCATTGTAATCGAGAATTTAGGAGTAAAGTGCGAGAAGAGATGGAATCATGGCGAGAAATGTATATGGTAATAATGAATATTTAATTAAACTCAATTAAAAGAGAAATGGTGATATTGAATAAATTTATTTTAGCGTTGTTTGGACGAACGTGAAGCTAAATTAAAAACACTTACTGCAAATATTAAACAGTCAATAGATAAATCACTTCCAGTGAGATCTACAATAATGGCTTATGTTGATGATGTTGCTAAACCACCAAGAAATATTTTGAGAAAACAAGCAAAATATGGAACTGCTAATACCTCTTCTTCATCCGACATAAAGAAAAAGATAATAGCTAGTAGCTTAGGAGCAACTAAAGTTTCAGTTCCGGCTCCAATTTCTAGAAGTAATATTTGTACTATTTATAAATATATATATTATATTAATCATGATTATTTATGAATACGTTTAATTTCTTTTCAGGTTCTGGAATTGTGAAAAAACATAAAGCTCCACTGATGGCAAAAGCGCTTCAACTAATAAAAGGACGCTACAAACGGTAGTATTAGAGAATTTATTTTAATTGATCGATTAACATACTCTTTGTGATTTTATATATAGATATATAATTGTGATTATCTATAACATGCATCGTTAAATTCATGTTTTTCAACAAACCATTAGGGTAAATACTCTACTAATTGACCGTTATAAGTGATGGACATAAGTCATTGTTTTGTGTTTTCTAAGTTCTTAATCAACTACTAGTATATGGTCAATTATTGGTACAGTTAATCTGTAAGCGCTGTTACTTTTTTTTTACTTTAAAATCATTATGCTTTTAATTTCTATAATATTGTAGAAACAATTAAAGTTAATAAATTATAAACAATTTCAATTATCTATATTTTTACAGCTCTGTATTTATGTCATTTAATTTTAGTGAATTTCTGTAAATTCCATTTATATAAATTTTATTGGGTTTTTGAAATGTAATTGATAATGTAAAGTGTAAAAATATAAATTGTGTTCTTATTGATCCAATTTATAAGATTAAGCTTCTGTAATCTGTTTAATTTTAAATTGCAAAATAATAAAAAATTTTAATTACACATATGTGTTTAATAGATTTTATCATTTCAGATGATAGATATCAACATAGTGGCCGAGAATAAAAAATTTATTAGAAATAAAATTTTCAAATAAATAGTATTGTTATCGTACATTTTTTTAAATTCCACAAAATGTTTGATCATTATGATACATTTATACATTTAAAGGTCATTATAGAATTTAAAATCTTAATTAAACTATAAAATCAAAATTTTGTAGTTTTTTTTTGTTCTAATGTGTATTTTGTGTACAAATTCATTTTACTTCAAGTAAGTATATGATGCAGAGTTGTAAGCCAATACTCGATTATTACACTTTTGTACAACTAGTGGCTTCATTTAAAATGTATTTATTTTATATTCACATAGTTACACAATTAATCTTGAGAAGTTTAGATAAGATATTGTTTAAAATTGGTTGTAAGAATTATCAATAAATTAACACTCGTTCAATAACATAAAATAATATTACGAACATTCTGAGTTATCATAAAAAATATCTATAAAAGCAAATAAACTCAAATAACGTGTAGGTTAAAAATAAATATTTCGTGCGAATTAAAAAATACTTAATAAACGACAAGTATGTCGAAAAATATTGTTATTGTTGGATCATGTATGATTGACTTTGTCAGGTATGCATTATTTTACCAAAATAAGCAACTCATTAAACATGATCTATTTAATCAATACAAATTGGACTGCTATTATTTTTAGCTATGTTCCACGTCTCCCTAGACCAGGTGAAACATTGATTGGATCGGAATTTAAACGAACTTTTGGAGGTAAAGGGGCTAATCAATGCGTAGCAGCAACTAAACTCGGTGCTTCAACTTTTTTAGTGGCTTCTGTAATTAAATATTAAATAAAATTTCATTCTACATTTATAAATTTCTGTTAATTCACTATTTTGTTCACTTTAGCTAGGTAATGATATATTTGGTCAGGAATACTTACAATTACTTAAATCTTTAGATGTCAATATTGATAATTTAAAAATGAGAGAAGATATGAATAGTGGTGTTGCTCAAATTATGGTAGCTGAAAATGGAGAAAACAGTATTGTAATTGTAGTGGGAGCAAATGTACTTTTAAGTCCAACTGATGTTGATGAAGCTCATGAAGTTATTAAAAATGCAACAGTTCTTCTTGCACAATTTGAAACTTGCCTTGAAACTACTCTTCACGCTTTGAAACTTCATAAAGGACATGGTGTATTTTTTAATTTCTGTATAAAATTCATAACTGAATAATGATAATTATTTAAAGCCTAAATCATTTTAGGAACTTCAATTGTAAATGGTGCTCCAGCGATAAAAGACGTTACTTCAGATATTTTGAAAAACTGTGATATATTTTGTCTCAATGAAACAGAGGTATTTTTTAAAATTGACTTTTCAAAGACATGAAAAAATTAATGTTTGACATTGTTGATTAGACAGAAATTATGACTGGAATTAAATCATTAACATTATTAAATGCACAAGAAGCATTTTATAAACTATTTGATATGGGATGCAACACTGTAATAATTACTTTGGGAGCTAATGGTGCGGTTTTTGCATCTCGAAATAAACCAAAAATGATTCATATTCCGATTGATGAAGTAAAACCAGTTGATACAACAGTAAATAAAATATATTCGTGTATCCCATTACATGCTTTATCAATCACTATTTAAAATTTGATTACATGGTGTATTTCAGGGGGCTGGAGATGCATTCTTAGGAGCGTTGGCCTATTTTATAGCTTATCATCCACAAATTTCAATGGCAGAATCTATTAGAAGAGCTTGTAGAATAGCTTCTCAAAGTGTTTTAAAACCAGGGACACAATCAAGTTTTCCAATTAGAACAGAATTGCCTGATGAATTATTTTCTTAAAATCATATTTGCACTTAAAATGAACTAAGGAAAATAACAATTTTTCAATTATATTAATAAACAAATGAATTTTATAAATCAATTTTATTAGTATTAATTTTAGTAATAAATTTATTATCTTATCATTTCACGAAGAAACAATACAAATGGGTGAATTAGTTTTAGGATTGAATTGGAGTGATAAAATTGCTGAACTACTTGTTGCGAATTCTTGAACTGTAGGAATTTCTGCATCTGATACTGGGCCAGTTGATCCACTAAAATTTAATAAAGATTCGTTAAATAATTAAATATTAGTTTTATTATTACTTGATAATTCTTTGTCTTTATTATTAATCTATTTTATTGTTCATTATTTGATTAACAAATAAGCAAACTCTTTTAAAACTTTTTGAAAGTAATAAAAAAAATTTATGTAAGATTTTAATGTAAATTCAGAGTCTCTGTTACTTATGAAAACAATGAAAGTAATTTAAATTATACTCTCAAAAGCACACCTTTCCTGATTTTAATTTTAAATAATAATCATCATTTTAAAAATTTCGAGGATTAAAGTATATCCAATTTTGTACATTTTATAAAATTAAGGTTTGATATTTAGTGTATATATATAATAAATCATAAATGAAAATTACCTGCTAGTAGTATTCACAAATGTTTTAGTGGACCATATCCTGATGACACCATCAGTGCTTCCACTAGCGATAAATTGTCCGTCCGGACTCCAATCTAATTGCATTACAGTAGCTTGATGGCCTTTTAATTCATTAAGAAGAGCATCTGTTGCTAAATCCCAAATCATAACAGATTTATCTTCACCTGTAATGTATTGATAAATAAATTAATTTTAAAAAATGATTGTGTTTGTTAAAATGAACTGATTTTTTTAATAAATAGATTAAAAATGTCTACCTTGAATTGAATAATTTTCTAAGAAATTTTTCGTTAATGTTGAATAAATATAATTATAAAAAAAATATCGTTACATAATTTGTTGTGTATAAATCAGCAAAATTTAGGAAAATTCATGAAAAAATTTTAATTTCCACTTTAAGATTATATCTTTTTAACAAACTATTATAATCAGAATAAAACTACTTTTAAATGATATTGAAATTGTTTCACCTCAATTATTTTTTTTTACTATGATGATGATAAATAATTATTTTATTCGAAGGTAAAAGTAATATATTTTTTCAAATTGATATTGTATATATTTAAAAATGATTCACATTAAGGCATTAAATTTTAATTGAATTTACTCACCAGCTGAAGCTAAATACCTTCCATCGGGACTGAATACCAAACTATAAATAGTCGATTGTGCTCCAACATAGGATCGTAATAATTTTCCATCATCTTTATTCCATAGTCGAAGCGATTTGTCTGCAGAACCCGTTGCAATATATCGTGCGTTCGGATGGAATTTGACTGACTGAAATGTTTTATTTCTAAGACATTGAATATTTATTCAGTGAATACTTATTTTACAAAAAAAAAGAAAATTTCTTTTATATTTCATAACTTACATTGACATCCATAAAATGGCCAGCAAAGACTCGAAGAGGAAATTTTCTGTCAAGAGACCAAAGTTTGGCTGTTCGATCATGAGATCCCGTTGCAATATGTAAATCAAATAAACTTGTATCCATACACCAAATTGGATAATTGTGGCCGCTAAAAAATCAATGAGTATTGTTTTATTAATGAGATAATTTTCTGATCATAAATGTGTTGTTGAAAGCTTACTGAAAATAAATTGAGAATACTTGTTTTTATAAATATTTATTGAATAGCGTCAGATTGAAATTCAGAAAACATTTTGTGAAATTTTATTTTTAAAAAAGAATGTTTGTTATAATGTATGTATAACTTTATATTCACCTATAAATTGTAGAACAGGTATAATCATCAGTACGCCATGCTCTCATATCATTATCACTAGACACAGAAAGAAGAACTTGCGACTCACAAACAAATCTCAAGTCATGGACTACATCTGTATGTCCTCGTAGAATTATACTTCCTGCTTCTTCACTACAAAAAATATCATTATATAACAAATTTTTAAAAACTAACTTTGACTATAACTAAAATTTTCTCATTTTTACAAGATTTATTTTGAATAACATTTAAAATATTTTTTCTACACTATTTCGAGTTTTCGAGGTGTCTGGGTCACCTTGTGATAGTTGACGGAAAATTAAATAAATGATGAATTAATTAATTACCTAGATTCACGTGAAAAACTTACATTTCAAAATTATCTTCAGACAACTGATTAGGTGAAGTAATACTTGGTGCAAGAATAACTGATCTGGATCGCAACTTGGGCTTCATTAATACAGTATCACCCATAGCCCATATCCTAATCTCATTTGAACTAAATCCAATAGCAATTTTATCCATGTTATGTGTCATTCTTGCACAACTAGCACTGAAAAATAAATAATGATTTTAAAATACAACTTTGAACGAGTATTGTACTTGATACATACTTTTCTGTTGAATTATTCACTTTTAATATTCTCAGTGGTTTGTGTGGATTATTTTTTAATAATCGAATAGCTTCTTGAAGCTCTCTCATTTCTTTATCTATGCCAGTACCAGATACTTGTTCTGTATGACCGTTTATTCCTACGCTTCCCCATTTTGAAGAATTATAAGACTTATTTTCATCAGTACAATCAGAAATTTTTCTGACAATAGTTATATGAATATTTATAATCTTTAAAAAAAAATTATCGTTAATTATACAAAAAAAAAATCAAAATATTGATTGATAATAAAAGATATTTACTGAAAAATTTTTTACTTTTATTTTAAAATATTATAGTAGCTTATAACGTTATTAGTACTTAATTAATGATGGATAGATTGATAAAAATTTTATTTTTAAGGGTTTTAAGGCACATAATTCATTACATATTAAAGGAAAAATAATTTCAAGTTTTACTACAAATACTTTTTTTTCTTTTATTCGCCGAGTTATTTGAAAAAGAGATAATAATGTATAATAAAACATCACAATTACCTGCATAATTACAACATGTCCATGTTTACCAAGGTATTTTTGTAATGCAATATAAGCTTCATCAGACATATTCACTTTATATTTTCTATTTCTAAATGCACTAGCTAATGGTCTTATCTCAACATCTTGAACGGAAAAAATATTGGATAATTCTTCCAAGAAGCTCTTTTCAGTATCTGCTATAAAGTTTTTTTGATAAGTTTTGAAAAATTCTATTGCAGCCTGTAAATTTCCAGCATAAATGATATCCAAATAAAGATGACAAAATACTGGGTATAACATAAATTTTAATTGCTGTTTGATATCATCATTTTTGATTGAGTTTATCCAATCTTTGAATCTACATTAACAAATACATAACATTTTGAATAAATAAAATCAAATAGAAAAATTTGAATAGAATACGTGAAAAATGATTATAACCTCTGATAAGCTTGGTTAGCAGCAACAACATCATTTATAATTGTGCTGAAGATAATTGAATTTTTTGTAGATGTCCCTGTTTCTGCCATGTCATTAAAAGTCATTTCTTCACTGGTAACAGATTTGTTACGATCGGTTTTACGAAATCCATCATACTCCAACAATTTTCAACATATTTATAGGTTATTTATAGCAAAACATGATTTGATTGAATGACAAAACTCAACGTACCTGATAACGACGTCGTTTTAAATATGATTCAACAGTTGCATTAATAATATCGATTTTGGAACGTTTCATTTTAAAATAATGATATGATTTTCTTGTATGTGTGATATTTTTTTTAAGAAATCATGTCATATTCTTTATTAATGTTCTAAAATCACGTATGTACATTTGAATAAGAAATTCACCAATAATAATATTATGAAATATAGTAATCAATCACTAAATATTTTTTAATTTATAAAAACATGCATTTTCAGACAAAAAAATGTAAATATTTCAGAATTTATTCCCAAATGTACACAGATTGAGTTCAAATGAGAGTTATTATTATTATTTAGTTCAAGCTTCGGAGCAATGGCTCCATACAGCCGTTAATTGATTGATGTGACTACGAGATGGATCTCGCAGCCGTAGGTGTGTAGTTTTACTATGTATGTACTATGTATATTGTATTGGGTGTGTTTGGCAGAAAAAAGCGCTCGAAAGCGCTGAGCACACAAACACAGAATACATGTAAACAAACACGTGTATTGTACATTCGTGTACTCAGCGCTCTCGGACAGTGTCTATTCACACGATCCACGGTATATCCACGGTAGACTGTGTATACACGGTTCGCTCACACGGTTTACTCTCTGTATACCGTGTATATTTGTTGAAATACCGTGTAACCTATGCTATCTGCGATATGCCGTGTATATACGGTTTATTCACACGGTTTTATTCGTATGCATACCGTCTCAATCTTATTTTCATTTCAATTATTATTTATAATAAAACTTATATTATTTATATAAATTTAGAAACGTATAATCATATACACGCGGCTTCATTAAGGCTGGGCCGAATGAAAAAAAAGTTTCGAAGTTGACTTTACGCCCTCGCGATGTGCGGTAGAAAGCGAAAGCTTGCCGTCAACTAGAATTGAATAGGTAACAGAGAAATCGTTCAAAAATTGATAATTTACAGGGATGCCTTTAACAAGGGGAGCTTCAGGGCAGCAAAAAATTTTAAAATTTTAAAATCATCTGTTCCCAGAAAGACAGAGCACGGAGTATATTCATCTATCTCCGTCTTATTTATCAAAGAGAAGACTGCAAGTTCTGGCTACTCGCAAGCGAAATCAATCCCTACTCTTCGTACTTAAGCGAATACATTACAATTAATAAATGTAAAGATCTCAAATGTTTATTCGCTAGCTCTGTAATCAGAGCACTAGATTTTTATTTTGCCGGGCAGGGTTCAATTCCGGTCACGGCAAATTTTTTTTTTCGTTTCTATTCGTTAAAATTACACATAATAACAATAATTACCTATTCATATCAGTTTAAAATCGTTATCTAAAGTTTTTTAAAAACGACATATTTTAATAAAGAGAATCCGTAGTAATTCTCTCCGAACCCCCTCCAAATTTAGTTTTCAAAAAACTTTAAAAAATAATTTTAAACTAATATGAATGGGTATAAAAGTAATAAAAGTCTAGCGCTCTGACCACGGAGCTAACATTTCTCCATACAAATTGTTTACATTTATTAATCATAAGTTGCAGGCTTGGGTACGGAGAGTGGGGATAAAGCTTGCCGGCGAAGTGCTGGACCTTGCTGGTGATTGTTTAAGACGATGATTCATATTTTATTTTTATAAAAAAATGTTGTATTTATTGAAAATTGTAAGAAAGCGCTTAGTAACTCTGCACTAACACTTTGCCACTTTATTAACACTTTCTCTGTTAATTCGAAGAAAAATTAAAAAAAAAAAGTACATATATTGTTTTACTTTAATTTAATTCTGTATAGATCGCAATAATTTGCAATTTAAACAAAAAAAAAAAAAATTTGTTACGACTGGGATCGAACCCGGCCCGGCAAAACGAGAGTCTGGTGCTCTGACCATTTTTTTTTTCTTAAAGTTTATTTATTGATAGGTAATTATTTCAAATACATCATAGCTTAAATAAACTGAATAAAAAAACGCTTTCAAATAGGGAAAAAAGATACAATAAATACATCCTTTTCATTACAAAATAAATGGCTGTTGTTGGCAGCTGCTCTTATCTTATCTGTCGGTATAATATATTGCTAACTATTTGTCATTTCTCGTTTTATTATGATGAGTGTTGGTTATTTACATAACATTTATGGTGACTCAGCAGGGTCTTATAGATATTATTGCGTGGAAAAAATGTAACAACAAAAAAAAACCACTAATTTTTTTTCACCAAAAGAGAGACAGTGAGACTTGCATACTAATTACTGTACATATACACATGGCACTGGAGTGCCAGAGAGAAGATTACCTTCTCCAAAAACGTCTTCTTAGTCTCTTCCTATTTCGAACCTCATCGATGAGTTTCTTTTTAATATCATATATTTTTTTTCTTACAAGGAAACCTCGCGAGGTGTCCCTCACCGATTTAGTTGCGGCTTTACTATAAAAAATCATGAGAAATACCTTTATCCACATATTTATATGACTTGTAGATATAAATTTTTTTTTTATTAAAAATAACAAAACATTCATAACTCAAAAACTATTTATTATTTTCTAATGGGACCAGTTTTAAATAAAAAAGCAGAAAAAATTACGAGATACGTGTCTTTGCAATTTTCAAAATAACATTTCCATGAGGGGCTGAGGAATAATTTACTTTTTCCTCGATTACTATAAAAATGATAGTAATGAGTTATTTATTTATTGTACGTATTACATATATGATAATCATTGTAGAAATGTTCAAGACATAATGATTTTTTACACCATGCACAACGGATAATTGCTATATTTCGACATCCTGAAATGTCACAGTGAGAGTTACATTTATCTCCAAACGCGAAATCCACTGGATTTTCGAATTTATCTGGTTTAATAGAAGTATAACCACTTTTAAACTATGAATATCGAAAAAGATTAATCTATCGTGGAGATGAGAGTTGATTATGGATAAGTGATTGTAATTTAATTATGTTATTCCTCAAGTGTAAATTTAAATTATCACCTCGTAATAAGACACTGTCCGAAAAATGTCTTATAAAATTTTTCCATATTCTAAACCCATAAACATCTAAAGTCTGAATTTGTCCAGTGGCCTCTTTAGGGATAATCATTATCTCAATTCCTTTATTTGACAGTTTGGCAGACGCGACCGCTTCAGGCCAATGACCAGTCCAGGAATCAATTAAAAGTAAACTTTTTTTTCCAACATTCGGAAAAAATACATCCGTCAACCAGATTTTGGAATGTTCTAAAAAAAAATTAATATGTAAACTTTCAGAATATATCATATAATATAATATTTGAATTGAATTTTTTACCTGAAGTCAGTTTTCCAGATTTCGATATTTCTATAGAAACTGTAAAAAAAAGTTCTTTATACCAAACATGAGTCGTTTGATTCAAGTACCTCGTACGTTTGGATACAGACAAATGATCTATACGATTGGATCGAACGGCCTCTAGGTTTGAAAACTATTCCTGACTCAAGAATCAGTTTCTTACGCCAAGAAACCCAAATGTTTAGGGGAACTGAATGATACTTATTTAAAAAATACAGTGATTTAAATAAAGTTACACGTGTCGTTTGCATGAAACCGAAGTTAATTGAAGGAAATTACAGTGTTATGAATTAATGTTTTAAATTATTTAATTAGAACGATTAAATTCTTAGTGTAAATGAATAATACGCTATTTCAATTATTTTTTATGCCTTCATTCAAAACCTATCACGTGTTTAAGAAAAATAAAAGAATAGACTAGATTAAGAGCAATAGTTATAGAATAATTTGAATAAAGTAACTAGATTGTTTGAAACAAATTAATATAAAATCAATTTAAGTAATTATACCCTGATGGATTTGAGGCAACTAATTGTTAACTTTAAAACAACAGTCACAATGTGCGATAGAAAAACGATATTTTAACTAACATGCAACGTTCAATCAACTGTTAACCCGAATGCAACCTTTCTTTTTTTTTAAAATATGAAGTAACAGTTGCAAAAAAAATAACTCTTAACCACATTTAAACTGTTAATATACTAATGCGTTCATTATAAGTTGATATGACGTTCAATTGACCAATAATCAACTCTTAAGCAACCGTTTATGAATGGTTAACTCATAGTTAATAAATCACACATTCTAACGGTTGATCTATAGTTGATCTATAGTTATTTTAAGGTAAAATTACCCTAAAATGACTTAAAGTAAACGCTAAGTTTACTATTAACCTAGTTGCAACTCTCATTTAACAGTTGACATGAATCCATCAGGGTATTGTTTACTTAAAATTTTAAGTTAACTTACTACAATCATACTTTTATTTGTTCTAAATATTTCAACATATTTGATCGAAGATTATAATTACGTTAAAAGAATTCTTCTTGTTTATTATATTAGTACATATGGATGTTAATAATATTTAGAAGAAACGCATTATAATTGTATCACATAGCTATTTATTAGTATAAAAAAATAAGATTACAACAAAATATAATTCGAAATAATGCAATATTTAACATTATACATATTAATTTTTCAAAAAACATTTTTTTTTAACATAATTTAAGAAATTACATCATTTGATCCGTTGGCAACTGCGTATTCATCCTTTGGCTTGCGGTCTGTTAAATCATCGTAATTAACAATATCCCATAAACATAAGTGATATGTTGATGGAAATTATTTACCAATAAGTTCTTATTCAATCTTATTAATATATTTTCTTATAGAATCCTATCCATTCGGATAGGAAATCAAACGGCGTTATTTACTTATTAATTCTTATTGAATCCTATTCAAAACGCTCTTATAGTTTCTTATAGACATAAGTGATTTGTTAATATAAATTATTTACCAATAAGTCCTTATACAATCTTATAATATTCTTTCTTATAGAATCCTATACATTCGAATAAGAAATCAAACGACGTTACTTACTTATTAATTCTTATTAGATCTTATTTAGAACGGTCTTATATTTTTCTATAAATCAATTCAGAAATTGAAAAATATTATTTGCTTATTGCTTCTTATAAAGTCTTATAGCCTTTATTCTTGTAATATCTTATAGCTCGGGATAGAATGAAAAGTTATCACTTTCACCAATAGATTCTTATTGTATCTTGTTATATTTGTTCGATACATTCTTATAAAACTAATTCAAAAAAAAAAGGTCTGAGCACACTTTGTGCTTACACGACGAACTTCCCATTATTAATTATTTATAACAAATTCATATTGTTATAAACAATACGTAATTGTTAAAAGTCATATTCCATCATTGATAAATATTATCTTGTCGAAAGAATTTAAATCGGTATGAAATTCGCATTAGTTAATTGATAATTACAATTTTTAATTATTTATAACAAATTTACATTGTTATAAACAATTTGTATTTGTTGAAAGTCATATTCCATCATTATTGATATTTTTTCGTTAAGAGAATTCAAATCAGTGCAAAATTCGCATTAGTTAATTGATAATTACAATTTTCAATTGTTTATAACAAATTCACATTGTTACAAACAATGCGTAATCGTTGAAAGTTATATTTAGTTGTGAACAATAATGTTCAGTTAATATCGATTTATTTTCAAATAAATTTGTCATTCTTTCGCTTAAAAGTATTTTAAATAGTCAATCTTGTCATTTATTTATTATTAGTTTTTTTGTTATAAAAAAAAATGTCTTCACCAAATTCGTTCAAACTTCTTTCAGATCTTCTTTATAACAATATCTTTCGAAAAAATCTTGGTTGAAATTAATATCTCGATCCGTTCTTGAGATATCGAAAACGAAAAAAATGCTGACGTCCGTACATACATACATACATACATACATACGTACGTATGTACATACACACATCATTCTAAAAATTGGTCAGTATGCTTGCATATATCTTAAAACGTGGAGATATAATGAAAATTGACATTTCACCAATCGACCCAATTTCAATAACTTCCTAATGGGAAGTTAATAATGAAATATTATTTACCTATTATTTCTTATTGAAACTTATCATATTGTTCTTATTCATTCTTACATATACTTATAAAATCATCTCAAAGTTTTTTTACTCTTACAAATTCCGATTAATTCTTATTGAATGCTTTTAAGAACATTTTTGGTCTTCTTATAGACCCAATACGTTCTTATTCATTCTTATAAATTCTGTATCAGAATCTATCGGAAATTATAAGTTTTTATCGGTTTGTTTTACCAGGGTCGAACCTTTGTAACTGTAGACTTGAACCTTGACCACTGCGCCAAACTGAAAAACCTAAGATGCTATTATCGAATCGTCTATTTGTGTGGCTGAAGCTATTCCTTCGTTATCAATTTAATGAGAAATTCAGATTAATATACAATAGGATTTTACAGAAAAAAAAAATGGTCAAAAATAATAATTCGAATTAAACTTGACAGTAAACTTTAATGGGGGAAAAATATTTATTAATTGTAAAATCATCCATTTCCAAAATTTGCTATACTTCCTCGAATTTACTGTTTTAAATCAGTAATTAGATTACTAACCTGTAATAAGTTAACTTATTAATCGATTGATAATTAAATAATTATCTAACTTGAGTTTACGTATTGATATAAAAATTGTTTGAAAATAGATATCTTTTTAGTGTCGTTTTATAGATATCTAAATGATATCCTTAAAAAGATATGATTCGGAGATGTGTGCCACATGGGTTATTTTATTTTTGTAGATTTACTGTATATTGTATCAGTATTTAATTATTAAACTGGCAATTAGATGAATTATGAATAAATTAACTATTTATTAATCAATTTGCTCGCTTTTATTTATCAATCTGAAAAAATGTCTGAAAATAGATATCTTTTTGACATCATTTAATGGATATCTTGAGGATATCTGAAAAAAGATATCTTCCCGATACTTGTGCTGTGTGGGAAGTGATCTAATTTGGACGATTTAAACTTGGTTTTGACGTATTTGGAAAAAAAAAATTTTTTTCTATCAAAGCTACTAAGTCGAAAACAGGTTTTAATTCTTAAGAGGAATGAAAGATCTGTTTTAGACCTAATTTCAATAACAAATATAAATTTATGAAAAATACATTTATTTTTAAATGATATTTAAGGCTGGGCTTTACTTCGGTTTCCCCCTAAAAATCCTAAGGAGTCGGGAAATAACTTATTTATCAGCCAATTTACAATTATATCCATTGATTTTAGTATCAAAATAAAGCCTATTTCATGTATAATGCCGCTGGTACGCGTTTTTTTAAATTAATTTATACTTTAATAAAATTTAATTAGAAATAAAATTGTCATCGAAATATTACTAGATTTTTCATGGTTCATGACCGTCAAGAGAAAATAATTAATTATTCATTTTTCACCAATTTTTCGCTAGAAAAAGTTGTCGGCCGACCTCCTTGCCACCTTCTATATTATAAATAAAATCATTTTACATAATAAAACGCAGTAATTAGCATGTATTTCGTTATATCATTTTTCAGGTGCTTTCTGCTGCAGCTAATAGAGCAAAAATTTTAAGTAAAGCCTAGCCTTAAGATAGCTAAATAGCTTCACGGGTTAGATCACTTCTCTTTAAATTGAGCGGTCGCAAGTCAAATCTCACTGGAAGAAGACAGCGAAAATCATTCGTAATAGTACTTTTCTCAGAACTATTAGTTAATTTCATAGTTCTTCTGAACGATTGAAATATAAAAATTAATGAAATAATTTACCGATTAGATGAATTTTTTTTATCAACTTTTAAATTTAATTCGAATGTTCTTTGGCGCAATGTACGTATATACATACAAGTACATTTACGCGGAAAAAAATCCATATATTTAAGTCGAAATCAGCTCTTGAAAAATTTCAGACCGGGTTTGAACTTAGAAAATAAGACTTGATTTTGGATCAATTATTGTGGATCCAAATCAGATCAAGGCAGTGTGATTCTTTCAGGGACTGTCTTGTAATAATATCACTTAGGGCTAGTTTCACCATTCTGGCGGACGCTTGCTAGATATTGCCAACTGTATGAAGTTCTTATAGGACTTTAGGCAGGAACCGGCGTCATCTTGCCAGACTCTGTCTTGGGGGATACTCTAAAAACAATGAAAAAAATACAGTTGGCAATATCTAGTAAGCGTCTGCCAGATTGGTGAAACTAGCCCTTAGTTTTGAGTTCTGTTGACGGCCCGGACTTCTGGTTTACCTGGTAAAGCACTAACTTGAGGTTTTTATTGAAAAATAACGGAACTGTAGCGCTTCGATTGCGTACAAAAGAGTGAGTCCTCGGTGTGCAGGTTATCTTTTCAAAGTTTATGAAAAAATTTGAGTTTGCTAAAGTCCATCCTACAACTGCTAGCAACAGCAACATAGGAAATTTTCTGTAAAATTATTCTGAAAATTATTTTCTTTTTGAAATCGGTTGTCCAATAGTTGTCATATAATCCAATAGGATTCAACCGATTTCATATAGGATATCCTATAGAAATACACTGAGTCCTACTAAATGTTTCAATAGGAATGAGAACATTTCTATAGGATTTTAATATTTTCTATATAATTCTTTTCATTACTTATGTTTCCTAATGAACTTTTTTTATATGAATGCATGTAATTTAACAGGATTATAATATTGTCACAACATCGCATTGAGCAAGAGGAAATCCTTCTCGACTTTTCAATGGGACTGGCTATATTTTGGCTCAGACTCTACCAACGTTGTTTAAGAGATCGAGATATTCAACAATATATTTTTTCGCTTGTGACGAAGTTTTATCTGGACTTCAAGATGGCATAAATAAGAATTTTTAGAAAAATTCATACTTTTTTAATACCCACGTGGCAATTTTCCTTCTTCAGATTTTTCCTTTTTATATCATAATTTCCACTTTTGTTGACTACATCCAATCTTACAATTAGTAAAAAAATCAGCAAAAACCTCTAACTTACTTATTTTTATTGAATTCAACTCGATAATATCAAGTGTTTATCAAAAAGGTTTGAACACTATCACTTTAAAAGTCAGAGATGCTTAGAAGGCTATTGCTGGTTACTAGCTCTTGCTGGTTACAAAGTCATAATTCCACATCTCACTCGTTAATTTTCATATAATTGAATAAATTGTAATACCTAAGATGGATGATAAACAAGTTCAGCTTTTTTAACTAGTTGATCTATAGCTACTTCCTGCTCTGAGTGTGATGTTTTTTTAAGTGTTTAAAATCATGATAGAATTTTGTCTACTCGTAAATTGCTCTTCACATAATTTATGAAAAATATAAAATTTTCTTAGCTGTAAAATATTCTCTCACAAACCATAACTGTCTAACTTAACTCTATTTATTTTTTGATGACCTGGTATCATCATAGAAACAGTTTTGAACTGAATTTTAAAATTTTCTGGAATTTTTTTTTTTTTAACATATCCTGAAGATATTGTAATAAAACTGCCAAACTCAAGACTTATTTCAGTCTGATCTAAAAAATAAATTCTTTCTTTTTTTGCAGTTAAAATAATAGCAATTAGCTGTGCAGCTACAGATACAATTGACAGTTTTGTACAATTGAACTCATCAAAGAATCCCCAACTTCCATTTGCACTAGGCTTTTATAGATAAAACCAAGTCTACAATAATCCATTTGATCTAAAGTAAAATTAAGTTGTTCAAAAAATAGTTTGATATTTTTGTATGGAATATCAAATCATAAAAAAAATTGAATCGTACCTGTCAGTTAAAGGTCTATTTACGAGATATCCTGTACATTCAAGATATTCATTCTGATACATACACTAAACATTGGTAATCAATATATTTGTTTTATCAAGATTTTCTTTGAAGTAGAAATGACATTGCCATGACATGACCGTACTGAAACATGTTGTAATCAATTATCCATCAAAAAAAAATTGTTTTAAAATATTTAAATATTAATATACAATTTAATTGATAATATTTTTACCATTATATTAAAAACAATTTGTCAATATTTCCTATTTCCCATCTCCCACACAACAAAAAACAAGTTCTCTACATATTTTCCTGACAACTTTTTTTTAGTCTACTAAATCTTTTGGCCTCCTTCAGTGGGTGTTTCCAGTATCTTTGCGTTTGTGGGTGTATTCCCATGCTGTACTTGTACACTAAATGGAAGGGCATAACTCTTTATAATTATAAACTAGCTAGCTTGAACCCACGATTATAGTCGTATACGTTTACGTTATTGTAAATCAATTGTTTCTGATTATTTCACTACAATTAGTCGCAAATGTAAAATTAGTTCATGTACACATTGACGTGTTTGAATTCTGAAATAGTTATGACAAAATACATATTCCCAACCTTCGCCACCTGTCCCACATTTTTTATTGTTGATAACTTTTTTACAGCTAAAGGGATGATTATGGATAATACCAAATGACTCTTTTGAGGAAGATATTCAAACTTAACCAACTGGAATCATTTTTCCTAATAAATGTAATGAACTTAGCTATTGAAGATAACGAATATTCAAAAGATGTGACAAAAATTTCAAAAATTAATGGGATTGGAGCTTTGAAAAATTGGCCTTAAAAACATATATACAATCCATTTCAATTTAGTTTGATTAACTGTTTATTCTCAATTTTATATAATCAACTTTCAAATTTTACAACTTTTGCTATAGTATTTATACGATAAATTTTTCAAATCGTGCTTGAAGGTCTTCATAAATTGTGCTTTAGAAAGTTTTTAAATATTACTTATGAACATTTTTGTCGAATAACTTTTAGAGTATTTTAAATTAAAAATAAAAAAAGCACTTAAATACAGAACTCAAGGAACGAAAATGAATACTAAACATATTTTATGTACACTTTGCACAGAACCACGGTTTTTTTTTATTTATCTGAACTAAATTTTCAATTAATTCGTAAGCTTTTGTGTCACAATATTTTTTTAGCCATTTGATGTTTACTAGTTCATCATCCATAAACGCATCATGAAGATCTTCAACATTTTCTTTAATATCTTCAATCATGATGTGACGATTGCAATTAAGCACATCATCAATAATATCAGCTGGTATGAGCCAACTTAATAAGAATTTGATTTTTTCACTTAATTTTTTTTTTTGAAAACTTGATATGGTTTTTAACGATTGTCACATTGTCTTGAGATTTTTCATCAAAAACATCTTTTGTAGTTGTTGAAAAAATCGTTTCTTTAGAATCACCAGGCATATCAATTGAGTCCATTGCAATCACAGAATTTTCATTATTCGATTTATTTTTTGATAATTTTGAATCGTAAGTATTCTCAGTAATTGTTGAGAATATTACTTTTTCAGAATTTCCATTAATAACTGTTACATTTTCTGATGATTCTCTATCACAAATATTCTGCGTAGCTGTTAGGGAGGTCACTGCTTCAAAATCATTAGGGGTATCAACGAAGTCTACATTACTTTCTGAAGCATCGAAAACAACCACGTCAATACCTTTTTCCCAAAACTGGAAAACTGTTTCGAGATCCATAATTTTATTTTGGATATTTAAATCAGTACACTGGAACAAATGATGCTTTAACTGCATCAGTATTCTTTCTACGTCATCTATCACACAAAAAAATTGCAGAAATATTAATGTAAAGTGATTAAGGTAAACATACCAACATGTGTACAGTTCAATGTAAGAAATAAAAATAACATTTTAAAAAACCCCTAACAAGTAGATATAAAAATAAGTATAAAAGGCTATTTATAAGGATAATATTTACCTTTTAAAGTAAAAACCGTCTTTTTAGAAATCGTCACACCTGAATTTGATTTTTCTTCTACTTCTTCTGGTTTTGAAGTTTCATGATTGTGAATTTCGGCAATCTTTGTTACGTGGAGATGATTTTTGTCAATGGCTTTAAATTTAATGATAGCTTCGCAATCCTTTTTTTTGGAACTAAGATAAAATTAATATGTAAATGTAAATATTATATTTTATAAATATCAAAATTTGTTTTATGTTTTATCTGTTTGTAAATAATACTCACCTACACTTACGAGCACCTTTGCTCTTTGATCGAGCTTTCGACCCAAACTCGCACTCATATTCCATTTCAAAATATATAAGAGCTTCTGAATAACCTTGTTCTTCGATTAAATTCCGAGTTCTGCCATTTAGGTATCACGATTCCAACGTTTTTGAACGTTGTCTCGAAAATTTTCCACCTGTTGCTTTTTCGTATTTTAATACAGCTTTGGCAGCTTCATCGAATGATGTAAATGTTGAACCATTTTTAAAAAGTTCTGAAGTCATGTTGATGACGAAAAATCTATATGAGAAACTAAAGAAATTACTGTCAATGTTTCAATGTAGGTTTATTATAATAAATCTACATTTATCATACAATAGATACATGATACACAGTAAAGTTTACGACAGTATTAATAAAGCATTGAAAATAACATTAAAAATGCGTAACAATTAATTAATTGATAACGTTTCTTATTTTTGAAAAAAAAAGTAATTAATATTGTTTTTTTCGTCTGAGGGAGACAATAGTCCAAGACATCACAAATATCTATTTATATTGTTGTACTTTTATTGATAAAATAAATAAATTAATCCTATTTTTACATTTCGTAAAGCGAATGATACTTCCCTGCTTAAACAATCCTATTGGGAGAAGAAAGTTCAATAGGAAAAATGCATCGGAAATTTCCTATTGAATCCTATTGGAGGTTTTTTTTTCCTATAGAAATCACCGAAATCCTATTCAGTTGTCCCATTAAGGTACGCTGAATCCTATTCAATACTCCAATAGGATTTTATATAATTGAATGGGGATATTGATTTCTTACAATTTCCTATAAAATAGTGAAGAATCCTATTCAATACTCTAATAGGATTTTATATAATTGAATGGGGATATTGATTTCTTACAATTTCCTATAAAATAGTGAAGAATCCTATTCAATACTCCAATAGGATTTCATATAATTGAATGGGGATATTGATTTCTTACAATTTCCTATAAAATAGTGAAGAATCCTATTCGATTCTTCAATAGGATTATAGTTTATTTAATAGGAGGTTTGAGATTATAATTTTCTCATTGAATTAGGTCAATGGTATATGTAAATTGTAGGAATTGAATGATCGTAAACTATTTGTATTTTGGATTTTCACTTTATTTATTTCAGCAACATTTGCTTTAGTTTACTTAACTATTAAAAATAAATTTTTGCCTTAATTTAAATTTTTATCAATGTTCGTCAGTGGCTTCGCTTTCACTATCTGTACTGATTTTTAATTTTTTTGCACTCTGTTCATCATTGTCACTATCACTATCTTCGTTTACTTTATAATTCTCTTCCTCATCTACTTTATCTTCATTTTCTGTACAATCTAAACGGTCATACTCTTCATTATCACTTCTTTCCTTCTCTATGTTGTTATTAACTTTATCATGATGTCTTCTTTGTATTTCTTGATTGTCTTCTTTATCATTGTTTGCATTCGTTATATCCTTGTTTACTTCATCATCATTTTCGTTATTTCCTAGTTCGTGATTTACCTCATCATTACTCCTTTCATTGTTTATCTCATCATCAGTTTCATTAACATCTCCTTCATTTTCTTCATTATCCGTTTTATTAGTTTCATCAGAATCATGAATGTTTTTTCTTTGTCCTGTCTCTTTTTCTGTTTTTTTTGACTCTTTATCCCAATTTTGATTATTTTTTTTTATATATCTTGTTTCTGTTCCAGATTTGTCTGCAATAAATAATAATTTATAAAAATCTCACTATATTATGTATGCATATAAGAAGATTTCAAAAGATATACCTACCTCTGTCATGACATTGTTTTTTGAGATCGTTTACTAGTTGGCCTATATGGAAAGTTAATTTCCCAAGATGAGTATCGTATAATAGTTCGTTTCCCACTGTATCTCGGTTATTATTCTTCCTCAAATATTTTTTATATAATTCTGCACATTTAAACAATGAGTATTAGATTCCACATAATTATACAATATCCAAGCTAAGGTAATGATTTTTTTAAATTACAAACATATATGTTTGTTATTTATATTGATTAATCTATTAATTTACATTAAATTATCTTCTGTAAAAGATTATTCAATATAACTAAATGTAGTACTTAATATGAGATGTATATTCCACGCACTTCTCAATTCACATAACATTTGTCTGTTAACTGTGAGCACTCCATTTATGATCTTCTTTATCCATTGATACAGTGGACCACTAATGGCGTATTCACACGATAACATAAAAACTCTTACATTGTAATGTAAGAAGATATGATTTAAATGATTGAAGAAAATGAAAAGCGAAGGGCGTGGTTCTTCTCTTTTATTCAATTACATGTATATTTACTTAATTTCATGTAAATATGTTTTTTTCTTAACTTTATTTCCTTCAATTACTCTATTTTAGATTATTATTATAAAAATTGTTATCACTTCTTATTGTAAATAATTTTTCTGGATCGAGTGGTTTAGGTTTTTTTTTGCCATCGTTATTTTGATTTTTTCTCGAACGATTACTTGTCTTCCCGGTAACTGTGCTGAGCCGTAGAACGTCCGGTCCAAAAACATATCTAGCGCAGTTCTTTATGAATATTGATGGTTCTTTCGCAGACATTAGGCGCTGCAAAGTTTTATTTTCTATCCACTCATCAAAGCCAAGATATGTCTGGGGAAAAAAAAACATTTATATTTTAATGATCTCTATCAAAAATCTTGCTCCTGAGTCGTAAGTATCAAAATTTTCACTTACACATTTTGTTACTAAGTCAACGTGTCCGATTGGAAAATTATTCTCAACGGTTCTTCCGAAATTTTTATTTTGAGGAGCATCACTGTTGTGAGCGTCGATTTTCTCGGGTCAAAACAAAAATCATCATTTCAAAATGAGAAGCTAAGACTTGTTTTTCTGTATTATTCTTTTCCAGACATTTCTTTAGGAAATAGTTAACGTCATGACCAAACTAAACGTTCTTACAATAGTGAATGATCGAAAATATTACCTGCAATTTGGTCTATTTTAGGCAACATCTCTTCTTGCAATTTTATGTTTAATAAATGTAGCTTCTCTATCATTTTATCTTTATTTTTGAGAGCTTCATTTTTTTTCTCCATGTCATCTTTTATTCCTGACATTTCGGTCTGCATTTTTTGTAATTTTAATTCCAAATCCTTTATTTGTTGGCGATTATTGGATGAATCGAGCACCTACAATTGAATGTTTTTGTCAAATATAATTTAGAACAGCTTAAAATTTCAAAAAGAAATGTAAGTATTTTAATGATTAAGATTGAGTAAATATTACTTTTGTGATCGGGTTTTTTAAAATTCTTGGAAAACGTAAAACAACGGAGAAGAGATTTAAAAAATCTACCTAAAACTAAAAAAAATTTACAATATAGAGTAGAAGGCGTAAAGGGATCAAGTGTTTTAGCATCACTATCTGGCTTCGATTGTGTATGGGGATATTCTTACGACTACATGCATGGTGTTCTATTAGGCGTTACTCGTCAATTATGGGTTGAGTGGAGTACTAATTTTCTAAATGCTGCCGAGATTAAAATTGTAAATGCGCGCTTGCTCCAAATAATGCCTCCAAATGAAATACATCGTAAGCCCCGTGTTTTGAAAAAGAAAAAAGCATGGAAGGCGACGGAATGGCGTGCTTGGCTACTTTTTTACAGTATTCCATGTCTAAGTGGAGTGTTAGATAAAAATGTTTTGAAAGGGTATAGTTTGTTTGTAAAAAGTATGCACACTCTTCTTTCGGAGGAAATAACAGAAACTCAACTATGTGAATGTGAAATGAATATTTTGGATTTTGTTGTGAATTGTCAAGAATTGTACGGGCCAGAATTCATTACTTTTAATGTTCATTGCCTGCTTCATATAGTACAAAGTGTGCGGAAAAATGGGCCGTTGTGGGCCACGTCAACGTACCCATTTGAAAGTAATATATACAAGTTAAAACAAGACGTTACAGGACCAAAAAGCATCATGAACCAAATAGCTACCCGTACATTACGTCGGAATGGGTTCCTCAGCTATTTATCCACAACAAAAGACAAAAATTCGTGGAACTTTTGTAAAAATATAATAAATAAACGACGGACAATAGCCTTCAATTATATTCGTGATAAGAATGACACAATATTGATAAGTGACAATCAAGTTCCATTGCTCAACAATGCTGCCAGGAGATATAATCGATGTATTCACAAAGGAATTGTATATCACAGCATGGAATACCATAAGCCCAAAAAAGCAGACAATACATGCATACATCTCAAAAATGGATGTGTCGCAAGAATCGTACGATTTAGCTATGATGGAGAAAATACGCTACTAGAAGTTAAAATGGCAAAAGTAGAAAAGTATGAAAATTTAGACCACATTTGCTTAGTAACAGAATGGAAAAAGGATTTGGAATATATTACCATGCAAGATATAGACAATAAAGTTATACTCATCACAATCACAGAAAATGAGAAAGTAGAAGGTGAAATAGCCTGTAAAACGTATGCATGTCTACAACCTAATAATATAGAATTACAGTAAAAACATGTACATTAAACAATAAAAATAAGAAAAACCATAATAATTTCTAACTTAAGTCAAACCTATTAAATAATGTAAAATCCTATTGACGTTAAATGAATAAAAATAATTATTTCTAAGTCGTATTTCCCTATTGAGATCTATTCATCTCCTATTGGATGTTAAAGGAGCCAAACCTATTAAATAATGTAAAATCCTATTGAGGATTAACAATTAATAAAAATAATTTCAAAGTCGTATTATCCTATTCAATTACTTAGTTTCCTATTCAAATGTTTTTCCTCATTTACCATAGAAGCTCTTCGTTTCCTATAGAATTACTGACTCCCTTTTAGAATCACCATAATCCTATTAAGTCGTGTGAATAGGAATGTTCTAAATCCTATAGGTTTTACGATTACCGTTTTTGTACCTATTCAGATTCGTATAATCCTATTAAACTTTTTCTGGGTAGCAGAAATTCCTCAAATTTTCCTATTCAAATATGATGTTTCCTATCCAAATTCTGAAAAAGCCTACAGGATTTAACCTTTCTTAATAGGAATGTTTAAGCAGGGAAATTTCACTGTTACAAATAAATCCTAAAAAATACTGGAACAAAAAAAAAAGTCATAACTGTACCTACTAAAAGAAAAAAAATTACTCCCATAACAAATCAATTAATTAACATAGATAGTTCCTCAACAAATGTTAGTTTTCTTCAAAAATTGAACTTATTAAAATCATTAATGATCTATTGGAGTAATTGCAGTAACATTAAGATTTCTGTAATAGAAGACAAAAAAAGTTTACATAATTTTGATGACTCAAATGAACGAAATTCATGTTTTACAACATCACATTGCGATTTGGGTGAAATTCTATCACCACCTTCAATTAAAATAAAGGGACATCCTAGTTTAGGCCTCATTACAACTCCTCCTGTGAAGCATAAAAGAAGAATAAATAACGGACAAAATCGTAATTAAAACAGAATTTTTTTATTTCTCTATTAATCGGTCGATATGATTATTTTACATTTAAATCATAATCTACAAATTGTTTAAAGCCCGAATGTAATAAAAATATATTAATGAAGATTTAAGTATATTTTTAATTTTTCTTCACCTTCCACTAGGGAGTTCATCTTGTGGACCTCCCGGGTTGCACCAGGACCGCTTTTTTTATATAAAATTCATATAACAATTTTTCGTTATTTGAAATTATCTTTTGAATATTATTATTATTAGATTTGTCCAATGATCATGATGATCATATATAGGACTGGCACCGCGGTACACTAACAGCACCATTGAGGCCAAAGCTTGTGACTCCATCTCTGGAGAGAGCTTTTAGAGGACTCTCAGTCCATCACATAGAGTGAGTGAGGTTGCATATCTTCTTGAAGTTAATGTCTTTTATGAATTTAACTATTTCTTGAATTATTCTGTAGTTATTTTGAGATGCTAGACTCCTGATTTCCCATGGATGTTGAATACCCTCTTTGTCCAAAAAGGTACCGAGCTCCTTGGACTTTGCAATTGTTAATGGGCACAGACCCTGGTTTCTTGCCCCGCAGCTGCAGGCACTATCTTCCTTTATTTTAAATCTATAAAGGTATTCTTTTGTGCAGAGGTGGTTAGCTCTAATTCTATTAATGAGCGTAATCGAGGCTCTATCCATCAAGTAATTTTGAAACCAAGGGCCCAGCTGGACACCTTTCTTATCTCTCAGTTTACCATATGCTTTTCCCACTTCACTAAATTTTTCTTCCGCTTCCTGCTTGCACTTTTCTAATAGAATGCCCTTGAAGGTGCCTTTCAGAGATCCACTAGTTTCCACAAAGTTAGTTCTTTCACCTGAGGTTCTGGCCGTTTTGGCCAGTTGGTCAGCTATCTCATTACCCGGAACACCTACATGCCCAGGACACCAAACCAGGACTACTTTAACGTTTATTCTGTCTAATCTACTAATTAGAGACTTGACATCTAACACTGTCATATTCACCTTGTTGGAGAGACCCACCCTCTTCAGGGCTTCAATGGAGCTCAAAGAGTCTGAACATATGAGGGCACATTTGATTTCTTTTTTTTCTTTTATGATATATAGAGCTTTTTTTATGGCGCTTATTTCCATGTCAAAAATTGTGGCTTTGCTAGATATTTGGTATCCTTGTCTCAGGAAGGGTTTTGGGCAATATACGCTGAAACCACCAAATTTTTCGCCTTCATCCCTTGAACCATCTGTATAAAATCTGGTCCATCCCGGCCACCAACGCTTTTCGCATTCTGCTGAAAACTCTCTAGGTGTCAATTGTTTATTTTTAATTAGATTTCCAATATCGCAGTTAGTCTCAACAACCTGCAGGTGACATCTCAATAGATATAAGAAACATAATAGGATTTCCGTGCGCATAATATGCTTTGTATCTTTTTTATGCATAATCCAGGTGTTATAAAGCGAATGCTTGTAAGAGTCAGCTATCTTTTGTATGGATGATAAAGCCTCTAAATATTGAAGTTTCGGAATAAGAGGGTGGCTTCTTACCTCATAAGCCCTGGTTAAAATTCTCTGATTTAGCATATTGCCTCTGATGTCCACCGTTGTCACTCCAGCCAGGTCCCTTAGAACATTGGTGGGGGTGGTAGAGTAGCACCCTAGAACCACTCTCAACGCTGCTGATTGTACCTGCTCCAATTTCTTCCTTTGCGAGTTGCTAGCTGACATCCCACAGAAGCTGGCCCACTCTAACTTGGATCTTATTAAGCCTTTGTAAACCCTCAGGAGAGTTGTAGGGTGGGCACCCCAAGACATACTAGAGAGAGTTTTCAACACTGTGACACTTTTACTTGCCCTACTATGAATTTGATTTATGAATGCGTTCCAATTGAGTTTGGGATCTAAAGTGACTCCTAAAAGCATGGCACTTTCGGACCTGCGAATTACCTCTCCTTTAACCGAGATGGAAATGTTGGAGGGTATGTCTCTTTTCCGAGTGAAGATCATGAACTTTGATTTAGATCTAGAGACATTCAACCTGATTGATTCAAGCCAGTCGCTCAAGCTGTTTGCCCCCTCACTAAGAGTATTGACTGCTCGTTGTAAATCCTCTCCTTTGCAATGAATCTCAACATCGTCTGCGTATTGCAGGCTTCTGCATGACGATCCAATGTGTAGGTTAATATTTCTGGTGTATATGTTGTAGAGTATAGGACTTAATCTCGTGCCTTGAGGAAGCCCTTTTGACATCAGTCTTTTGCCCAGAAATCTTCCGTTACTATAAAAGAAACCGGTTCTGTTGTAGGTTATGTTTGCAATTAGGTTAATAATGTGATTCGGTATTCGAAGTTTTTCCATGTTATCAATCAGAATATTAGGTAAAACATTATCGTACGTTCCCTCAATATCCAACATGAATACTGCCATAATTTTTCCTTCGGTCATAGCGTTGTATGTGTCAGCTGTTAGAATAGAAATGTTATCTAAACATGATTTAGACTTCCTGAATCCATATTGACTGGGAGAGAAAACCAGATCTGATTCTAGGTAATACTCCAATCTTGTTTTAATCGAAGCTTCGAATAATTTCATGACGCAGGATGCTAGTGATATGGGCCTAAACCCTTTTTTCCAGGTTTAGGAATTAAACATATGTCATAGGAGTTCCAGTCCGGTGGGATAGAGCTTTTATACATGATTTTATTAAAGATTTCTGCCAGGATAGAAATGGCCTTCGGAGAGAGCTCTTTGATGATGGCGTTGGAAATTCCATCATTTCCGGCTGCAGATTTAATTTTTAGGTTTTTTATATTATATTTCATTCCCTCTATAGAAATAGGGGACCAGATTCCTTTAACAAATTCTCTAGTCTTTCCCGAAACATAAGATATCTCCATGGGAACAGTTGAAGGGGCTAACTTCTCAACTGTTAATAACTCCTCCTTCCTTGAGTCTTCATCGAATGGCTTGTCTTTACCCGAGAATTTATTACTAAAAAGCCTGATCTTATCCCATACATCTTTGTCCTTGCTGTTTGGATTTAGCTCATTGGCAAACTCTATGGAAGAATTCTTTTTTAGATCCTTTAGACGATTGTGCGTTTTATTTAGTATCTTTAAATACTCCTTATATGTATCAGTATCTCGGTTTCTCAGATACTTTCTTGAGGCTTCCCCTCTTTCCTCTATTAGTTTTTGACACTCAGTGCTCCACCATGTGTTCCCTTTTCTTTTTTTTTTGGATATAAACTTGGCTGTATTAGATAAATTTGATTTAGCACCTGATTCTATTAAGCTCTCTTTTAACGTTTTTATGAAAGTGTCATACATCCCTATGTGGTGATCTAAATCCCAATTCGTGGTGGAAATTCTCTGGTCCAGGGTTTCTTTAAACTTTTTCCAGTCTACTTTTGTGATATTAAAGCTAGGTCTTACAGGAATCGATTTCGGCGAGCTGTTTGAGATGTCAATATTTATGATGTAATGGTCACTGCTACCTGAATTTTCTAGAACTGACCATTCACAAAGCCAGGCTAAGTCTTTGCTAACTATTTTTATGTCTGGACAACTAAAGCCACCGATCGATAAGTAGTAGTTGGGTTCTTTGTTGTTTATGATTATCAAATTGTGCTTTTTAATCGATCTCTTAAGTTCTTTGCCTGACCCGTTCTCTTTTCTGCTTCCCCAATCCGATGCCTGGGCATTTAAATCACCGCCTATGAGAATTGATGAGTCCAAAGCGATGTTCTCTATTTCCATGAAAAACTTATCCCAACTTTCTTCCTTGGTATAGAAGCGTGGAGGTCTATATACACTAAAAACACAAATCGGTTTTTTGTTATTTGACATATATACTTTCAAACCTATAATTTCAATATTGTAGTCATTTCTAATATTATCTGGGAGTTTAATGGGATCAAATTGTAAGTCATGACGAATCCCGAATGCAACTCCACCACATATATTACCCGAATCTCTGTCTTTCCTGATAAGTCGCATTCCTGGAAGACCTAGTGTTTTCCCCGGTTCGAGCCACGTTTCAGATAACAAAATAATATCTTTTTGCATAATGATTGGTGGCAGTTCTGCAGCCTTTCCCCATAAGCCTCGGCAGTTCCATTGGACCATTTTCAAGCTGCCTATTGTACCAGATCCTATTGTCTTTTTGTTAGGTCAAAAAATTAAAATAAGCCTGTAATCTTCTTGCTATTGTACTAAAGACTCAGGGGTAAAAAGACTTTAATGTACTTAATTAATTTTGTTAGTGATATCCCGGAGAGGGTTGTTTAAAAGGGATTTTATCATGTTTTCCATCATTTTTTCCTTGTCTATTATGTTAATTTCTTTTAAAGAATGATCCTTTATATTTTCTAATTGAGATTTTACGAATTGGACTGTGTTCTCTTTCTCGGTGGAGTTTTCTGTTAATTTGTTCGTGATTATAACAGCTTGATCTGTTTCATGTTTTCTTTCCTTCATATTCTGATTTGCAGCTGTCTCTTCCCAAGGATCAGGGGGGTCCTCCTCCATTCTAACATCTGCAGAAGCTTCGGACGAATTGGGTAGATTGGAATCTCTTGGAGCCGCCTTCATCATTTGAGTGCTAATCTTCCTTCCAGCTAGATCTTCTGCATTTTTTTCCTTTACTCCCTTTGTGGTTAGTTTCATATTTTCCCTCTCTACCTCGAATGCAGTCTTTCCTCTGAAAGAAAAAATTCTTTGGCCTTTCTCATGCTCCCTAGATTTATAAGGCCTATAAGCATTCATCTGATTATTGTCCGTTGGTGGAAGATCGGGAAACCAGTTGTTTAGGGTGCATGACGCTTCTGATGTAATACTTTTTCTATTTTTGATCCATGAGAGTGCACTTTTTATATCATTGAGCTGGTAAACTTTAGCCAGTTTAACTGCGTCCTTTCGATCAATGTTTAACTGAAAGCGTAATTTATTTGTGATTAAGGCTTTAACCTATACAGGACAACTTCTGTCTGAAGCTTTGTGATCGCCTTTACAATTAATGCATTTAGTTTCCAAACTCTTGCATTCTTTTTCGTTATGATCCCCTCCACATTTATTGCACCTCCAATTACCTCTGCAGCTTCTCTCTAAATGGTCAACTCTCAGACACTTATTGCACCATCTTAGTTTTGGTTCATAAGCTTCAATCTTGACTACTGTAGACCAAATCTTGATTTTATCTGGTACCTTCTGACCCTTGAATCTTATCTTAATAATATTAGTAGGCTTTAAAACTGTGTTGCCGTTTTTAAGAAACTCTTTGTTCTGAAGTCTTTCCATTCTTAGGATTGTGCCTGTAAAGCACTCCCAGGGGATTCCCTCTTCTATCTCTTCAATTGACAGGTCCGCTGGAATGTCCTTGGCGATTCCGTACCGACTTACTTTTGAATCTGGTATAAAAGCTTTCCAACATACCGGAAGTAGTAAACTATTTCTACTAAATTTTTCCCCTTTCTTTGAATAATCTCGATGTTCACATCAATTTTTCTCAGGAGACGCCCTAAATTCATAGGGTGAAGGTCTCCGATGAACAGTGGTTTCTTTGGCATGTCCACATCAGTTGGAACATTTTTGACAAATACTGAAAAGGGCCCTGCGCAATCTTGATCATACAGGTTAATCTTTTCGTCTGGTGGATCTGCAAAAAGAGAATTATCCACCAATAGTCTGCTACAACCCCGTTTTCCGGACCTAGGGTTCATATTATTATCTTTATTTGCAGGTTACGGGTTATTGAGCTCCGTTTCTTCTTTGGTTATGTAGACTTTTTAAAGTCGAATCAGGTTTGTTTCGCTAATAATTTTTATCTCTTTATTATACGTATGGCTACTCGGACTTAGTCCTTTGTAATAATGCTGTCACAATAAATCTACTATCTTTTGCAGTGTCACGACGTATCAATTAACGAGCGTGTAGAGAATGTGAGAAAAAAAAACACCCTAACGTACTCAATCTTTTGAATAATTCAATTTTTTGCAGCAAAATTATGGTTCCACGCTGCCCCCTTTACTAAATATGTGCAACTAACTCGAATGTACACAATTCAAGTGTATTCTATACTATGTATATGATTATACGTTTCTAAATTTATATAAATAATATAAGTTTTATTATAAATAATAATTGAAATGAAAATAAGATTGAGACGGTATGCATACGAATCAAACCGTGTGAGCAAACCGTGTATACACGGTCTACCGTGGATATACCGGGAATCGTGTAAATAGTGTAACGTCCAGGTTCAGCAAATGACAGTAGTGTCACCTTCTGGACTCGGTGTGAGTTCGTTGGTCGTAGTTTTGAGGGAAAAGGCTGGATTTTTAAAATGATCAAGTTTATTTAGTCAAATTAATGTGATCTATTTGAATGCAGAATCAGAAGTGCGGGAGTTTGACTGTACAAAATTATTCCTGAGTCAGATCTCCCTTCCATCATTTTTTACATACAAAGAACTTAGGCTAAACTTACGAATTAGAGGGAGGGATACTACGTCGTTGTCCCCATTCCTGCACTGACAAAGACTCTTTATATTAATTAAAATTGTTTTGTTTATCATTATAGTGCGAAGAAAATGTTTATTCCTGTTTATTTTATGTTGAATTTTCGAGTATGATTATTGAATAAATATTTAACAGGAAATATCTGGAGTGTGTCATATTTAATTAAAAGTGGTTCATTCAAAACATATCTTAACTAAATCATCTACTTGTAAATATTAAGGTTTTAG
Source organism: Chelonus formosanus (assembly GCA_028641665.1). NCBI lineage: Eukaryota > Metazoa > Arthropoda > Insecta > Hymenoptera > Braconidae > Chelonus > Chelonus formosanus. The sequence continues at coordinate 7,478,206 of CM054002.1, forward strand.
TTTATCTCATGAATTTAACTTTTATTAGTTGACTATGAAATTATTTAATTTAATTTTTGCATTTGAATTAAGCTCTATTTCACAAAAGACATCTATTGGCAAAGAGCAGAATTATTTCCACAATAGTATGTACCATGGGACATTACAATAGACACTGTCCGCTTTTTTCTGCTAAACACACCCACTAATTTTTTGATTTGTTGTCACAAAAGCGGCAATTTCAAAATTTCAAGAGTATCGATACACCATATCGATGGCTTGATGAATATCGATCTAAAAAATTGATCGTCAGGGGTTCAAGTATCGATTCAACCTAGTATCGATACTGTATCGTAAAACCCTAGTTGAATCTAACTTAGCAAGAAGAAAAAAAAAAGAACAGAAAATGTCTGTTTATACTTCTCTTTGACACTTAAAGAAACATAACCTTTGAAAAAGTGTATTTTGTTTTGCAATTTTATTTATATTGACTTTGATTAATTTTTTTCAATCCAAAAGATAGAAGATGGGAGGCTGCTGTGTACCAGGTTGTTCTAATTCTAGTAAAAAAAAATTTATTATGAAAGTTATTCCCCGAGATCCTGAACGCCGTAGAAAATGGATAGAAAATATTGGACGAAAGAATTGGGTTCCTAGTGATCGAACTTACATTTGTGAGGTATGTCCTTAATTAATGTGAAAAAAGTTTAATATTTATTTTGAAATAAAATAAGAAGAAACTTTTACCTTTTGATAAATTATTTTGGTAAACAAAAGTATTCAAAAGTAATATCATTATTGTCAATAAAATATATTTGGAGTTTACAATTTTTTCAAGAAAAAAAAATTTTTGCCAGGTCCATTTTGAATCTGATATGTGGGAAAAGCCTCGAGAAGATGGCAAAAGAGTTTTGAAACTACGAGCAGTTCCTACGATTTTTCCAAATCGAAGAATTATCTTAAACAATAAAATGGTAAAAATGCTTATAGAAAATATGGTGTCATACACCATCTTGTATGCTTTATTATTAAATATTTGTATTTGTAGACTTGTTCAATGAATACAGGATTGACTGATTCAAGCATTCATAGTACCAGCTCTAATGGGAATATCTCGGGTGATATAGAATTTGCAATAGAAGAAGAACTATTAAATGAGGAAATATTGGATAATGAACAGGTAAATGATGATTGATTTTTATTTGTTTGACATACATTGTGTTTTATTATAACTGATATATTTCAGAATCTTCATACAAACGTGGAGTCTAATAAAGGACCAGATCAAAATTTAATACTCATAGAAATCAAAAACTCTTCCTATTCGAATGCGGAAAACGTTAATTCAATCGATAAAACATCGTTATTGGATAATCAACAAAACTTAATAACGCTCAATGATCAAGAGAAATTAGAACGCGCCAATAAATTATTAACGAATCAACAGAAGTTAATTAAACGTTACAGAAATATGATAAGACAACTTAAACATAAAAACGAAACATTAATGCATAATCACTACAGAAAAATTTTAGAAAATTTATTTAATAATGATCAGATCGAATATTTAAGAATAAAATTAAGTTATGGAAAGAGAGTTAGATCGTGGTCGAATGAAACTATACGAGATGCTATTAAACTGAAAGATATCTGTGGGACGAGGGGATATGAAGAGTTGCTGAGACGTCAATTTCCTTTTCCTTCACTTCGGAGTCTGAGAGAACGAAGAGAAAAAGCATTTAAAGATAAATCTTTAGAAAATTCATAAAAAATTTTATAACGGACGTTTCTTTAGTCTCTTTTTATATTACCAAATAAAATATTAGAAAAAATATACATCTTTTATACTATTGTGAAATTTTCTTTTCAATAGAATACGTGTGAATATTTTTTATATTCTATTTTAATTAAAAATATTCATTTACCCTAAAAAAAATATGTTATTTAAAAATATGCTTGAAAATAAATATATTAATTTATTATAAAAACTTATCATTTGAAATCATTTTTCATGAGTTAATATTATATTGCATCAAAATCAGTTTTATTAACTTCCCATTTGGAAGTTATTGTAATGGGTCCAATTTATCAAATTAGAAATTTTAACGAATCTTCACATTTCAAGATCAGCAGAGTTCGAATTTATTATTTTTAAGATGATGTCTGTGTGTGCGTCTGTACGTTTGTCTGTTTGTTTGTACGTTGGCGAACCATTTTTCTCTAACGATAACTTAAGAACAAAGCAAGATATTAATTCCAAACCAATCCCATTCGAAAGATGTACTAATAAATTTTTCATTGAAATTAAACTATCAGTTTTTTTATAATACAAAAAAAATTGCGAATTTATTGATTTATTAATTTTTTTTTTTCTTTTTTTTTTTTTTTTTTTGGCACAAAATGGGAAACTGGTAGCTTGGGTAAACCAGTCATTGTTTTTTCGGTATCTTATTTTTATAAATTTGTTTGGAAAAGTTTGTAAATTTATCTAAATATAAATATACAGTCAGATTTTATTATAATTTATCTACTTTTCATTTCATGATATAGTCGAAACACTGAAAGAGTAGAATTGGAGGTTATACGGGAAATTATTTATTTTGAGTTATTATGTTTATTATATTTATTATATATTATTTCAAGTTATTTTAAGCTATTATTTATCATAAATAATTATACAGGCAATTATTTTATACAGGAAATTATTTCTTTTAATCTCAGAAATAATTTGTGCGCATGCGTCAAAATAATTTCCCTGTATAACCTCCAATTCTACTCTTTCAGTGTTTCGACTATATCTTTACAGAGTCACAAAGTTAGGTTACTATTTCTGTGTATATTTGTATAAATAATTAAAAAAAATTAAGAAATAGCAATATAAAAGCGAGCCATGGCTACTGGAAAAACTGCTCAGGCATCATATCAACCAGTAAATGAACGAAAATAGATTTTTTATCAAGTTTATCTATTTATTCTGAATAAATTTACTACCATAATTTTCAATTGCATGAATTTCATGTTATTTTCATAGAATTTAATTTTGTGCGTTGATTATATTTTTAGGATTCAGATGTACATATTTCATATGAAGATCAACAAAAAATAAATAAATTTGCAAAACAAAATGCACAAATGGATGATTTAAAAGAAGAACTTAAAATGAAACAGGTTTACTTATAATGATCATTCTTTCAAATTAAAAAAATATTTTATATTGATAGTAATAAACTAATTATACATAACGTTTTACAGAACACTTTAAAAAATTTAGAAGATGCCTGTAATGAAATAGCTCTAATGGATGATGATGAGAAAATATCATATCGTATAGGAGATTTATTTATTACTCAAGATATTGAAAAAACTCAGGTATTTAATTATTATTTTTATAAATATAATTTAAATCATTATTATATTTATTATACTAATCGCGATTAATTCATCTGTTGCATAAAATTAATAATGTATTATTATATTATTAAAGAAATGCTTAGAGCAAGCAAAACAGCAAAAACTCGGTGAAATAGAAATATTGGAGAACAAATGTGCCGAATTGAAAAACCTTATGACCGATTTAAAAGCACAATTATATGGAAAATTTGGCAGTCATATTAATTTAGAAACTGAAGAAGATTGAATAAATAAATCTGAATATAAATAATTATATAAATTAGTGAAATTATTTTTTAATTATAACAAAGAAACCCAAAAAATTTATAAGCATAAAAAGAATTTTCATTTAAAATAATTATTTATGGCATTGATTAACCATACTCTATAAGACCATTTTCAGAGTACATATATCTTGTCACATTCTATATTTAAATTTCAAACGCGATTTTACAAATAATTTTTCCAAACCATATACTTGAAATAAAAACAACTTTATTAATAAACCACTGTTTATATATTAAATTATTTTAATTGTTTATTTACTTCATTAAATTAATTAAATGAATATAAAAAATGAACTATTTATATAATATTATTTATAATGGACTATTTTTAATTATCTTATAAATGTATTTTTATATGCAAGCAAAATTCCCGTAGCAAAAGGTTTTAAATCACGTGATAGATGTAGGTAATCATCTCAGTAATTCGACAAAATCTTCCCCTCACTTCATCTGTTCAAGAAGGTAATTTTAGTTTTCCCCATCTTAGTTCCTTTCAGTTTTCTATTACTCTTCGCAGTGATGAGTTACACTTTGTAAAGTTAAGTTGTACTCTTTGAATTAATTATTTTTTATCGAAACAAAAATACGAATTTTTTAACATAATGGATGTTGCTAAAGAATTAGTAATGCAAATGAAAACAAAAAATAAATCACATGTAGGATATGGATTGCAAGCTGAATGTGAAGCATTGGTGGGTCATATCATGAAAAACATGATGAAATCTTCAATGCCATCATTTAAAATTGAAGAAAAAAATGAAAACGACTCTATTAAATATCGGGAAGAAGGTAATTATTCGTTTTTGCTTGTTTAATTTCAGTATAATAGACAAATCTTATTTTGAAAACAACCTGTAATGACTTTTTGAGTTAGGTAATCAACAATTTGTTAGTGGAGACGATTTAGAAGCTATTGAAAGTTTCACCAAGTCTTTAGCATATGCTAATTCAAATGAATTAATGGCGTATGCTCATGCTAATCGTTCTGCTGCTTTATATCGAAAACAGTTATATCGAGAATGTTTATTAGACATTGATGCAGCATTACGATTGGGATATCCAGAACATAAACGGAAAAAGCTAGAGGAAAGACGAATGAAAACCCTACAAAAAATTGATGAATCTTGGTTTGCAAAAATAGAGAAAGACAAAGAAATATTCACAGACTATTGCTGTAAAAATGGAAAGAAAAATTCAACAGATGAAAATATTAAAAATGTTATTGATAAAATGATGAATGAAAATTTAGAAAAACCTAAACCAAAATATTTATCAAATCCAAAAGTAATGGAGTTACCTTATGGTCCTAGTAAAGAAGCACCGGCTAATAGTGATGGCATACAAATTTCTTTTTCACAAGAATATGGACGACATTTAGTTGCTACAAAAAAATTTAAACCAGGTGATATTGTAACCATCGAAAAACCTTACTGTTGGGTTATTTACCGTGACAAGTATGTGCTTGTAATTTATAAAAATTGAAATGATCGTATTTACTTACAATTTCTGACAAAAAATTTTTAGATCGAAAATCAGATATATTTTAATGAGTATTATGAATTTTTTAAATCCTGTTAGATTCAATTAAATTTAAAATAATATTAGTTTAGTTTTAATTAAATACATTTTTTTAATATGAATCAGTGATCAACTTAATATTACAAGTCTATGAATAATCATCACTAATTAACTATGGTTTTTACTCATTCATATTAGATCAGTTGTATGATTAACATTCGATTAGATCTATTAATTTTAACAGGAAAAAATCTATATAAATTATCTAAAAATGACGCATGTATGATTTATAAATTTTATCAATGTTTTGTTTTGATAAAAAAAGTGCTTACATATTTTTTATTATTTTTGTTTGAATAGATTTTATACTCACTGTCATCATTGTTTGGAAAGATCATATTGTTTAATTCCATGTCCAAATTGTCCGATTGCTCAATATTGCTCTGAAAAATGTCGTAAACTTAGCTGGGATTTAGCGCATAACATAGAGTGTTCAGTTTTTAGTATTTTAGTCAATCTTTTAAATGTTGATCAAGATAAATTTCGAATGATTACAAAAATAATGCGTCTTTTGATAACTGTCACATCAAATGGGAAAAAAATTAATGAATTACGAGAAGATATGAAAATTGCTGAAATAAATCCTGGTATTTTGCGTTCTATTAATTGGAATTAAAATTTGATAAATAATGTATTAAAATACGACTTTTATGTTGTGTAGATAATAGAACTGCAGGTTTCACCGATAATGGTACATTTGAAAGTATGAATTCGCGATGTGCTTTAAGTCTTGCTATGAATATGACTACTCGTCCACTCATTGGTATCAGTGCTTTTGCTTGCATTTCTGCACTCACAGCAATCATTTTGGCAACTCAAACGAATATATTTGGAAAAAAATATTCATTTGATGAATTAAATAATATTGATTCATTAGCAGACATTAGATTCTGTGGAAGCTTAATGTTGAGAGCTTGTGTAATAACATCATCAAATTGTTTTTCGGTAATTATAGCTTTTTATGAAAATTCGTTATTATTATTATTATTATTATTATTATTATTATTATTATTATTATTATTATTATTATTATTATTATTATTATTATTATTATGTATTTTACATTTTATTTTTTGAGCTAAGAAGATTTAATATTCTACGATGATATATTAATATTGAGAGTAATTTTTTACTAAATTCGAATTTTAAATAGATATAATACATACATTACTCAATAAAATATTTGTCAATAACAAGACGAGACTTGTATTCATTTTACTGGCCAAATTCTACTTATTATAAAGTGCAAAACATTTACTACTGACTAGTTAAATATTTTTTCTATTATTCAGTAGAAAACTTCTCTTATTGTGTAACACTTAAATTGAACAGCAATATATTATTTATTTCAATTTCACAAATTTTTATATACGGCACATAGTCAATTTTCAATTAAATTGAACACTTTTTCTGCAAAAATTTTTGTTTTCATTAAGTTTAAAAAATAAGTTAAATAAAAATTATCATTTTCATATGCAATAACATAACTATTTGTCTTATAAAATGATTTTTTATGTGTAAATTTTTAATTGTCTTCTCGCTGCTTGAAAAAATAATGGCTTTTGTGAAGTTTTATCATAAGAGCAAGTGAAAAAGACATTTTTTGCTATAATATTTAACACAAGTAAATAATAAAGTATTCTAATATTAACTCAAGTCAAAGTAAATGATATAGATTTGTATAAAAATGTTATTAGATTGTACCGAAAGAATATCAAATATTTATGTAAAACTAAATTTTCGTTTTTTAAAGTTTTTTTTCATACAAATATTATTTATAATTATTTTTACAGATTCAACCTGAACCAGGTATTAAATCTGGTTCTGGTCTTTTCGTAACTCACAGTCTGTACAATCATTCTTGTGCACCAAATACCTTTAGATATTTTGAAGGTCTCATTATGATAACTCGTACAATGGAACCAATTAATGTGGGTGATCAAGTTTTTACAGGATATGGTGCTGATTATTCTTATATGTCAAGGAATAAAAGAAAAGAGAAACTCATGGAAGAGTATTTTTTCGATTGTCAATGTCCAGCATGTGTTAATGATTGGCCGACTTATGAAGAAATACTAAAAAATCATATTGGATCTATAAAGAAAAATAAAAAATTAGTAGATCAATTAAAACCATATAAACAACGACTAATGGAGAATAAATTTGACATTGAGGCAGTAAAACAAGTTCTTCAAATACTTCATGATAATGTTGAAAAACCTTGTGAAGAAATATTACATGCCGTACATTACCTACGAAGTTATTATTTGGGTAAAATATATCAAGAATAACTCAAACATCAGCTTTGCTTTGCCTCTTTGCAGTCAATTATTGCTTGAATATTTTTTGTTTTTTTCTTCTTTTTTATAAATAATACTTTTTTTATGCTTCATTGAAATTTTTTTAAATGTAATACATAACATTTAAGAGAAATTTGTTAAGAATTTTTATTATAACATAATTCATTTACATTGAATTGTTGATATATTTTGAGAAATACTGACTTTTGAAATAATCATTATTGAATAGTTGATTTTAATCAAATGATAAAACAAACATTTTATAATATACAAAATTAAATAGTTGCAAGCTCATTATTACTAACTCAGTTTATTTTTATTTTATATATTTTATATTTCCTTTGCATAAAGCTTTATATAATGCACACCAATGCTTAAGAATGATATTTTTATGATCATAATCATATGAAAAGTTTTTTAATTTTAGATTATGAGGATACAAATATGGAGTTTTATCTATGAAGCAATTTACATGTATTTGTGCTGTAATTTCAACTATACGTTCTATTATAAAATATAAAAAAAATTCTAATTATCAAGAGAATGATTAAATGTTCAATTAATTTCATTTAATTTAAATTCTGTTAGTAATTAAGATTATACTAAAAAATGAATTTTAATGTATAAAGTAAATACACTGTAAAATAAAAAATATTTATTCACTACTGTAATAATTATAACCAGTATAGATAAATTGAGACCATCACAGAAAAGAAATTTTACATGTTAACGGTTTGCCCTTCTACTTGGTTTTTCTAATTTAATTATAGTTACTATTTATGAAATTTATTCAAGAAAATTGAATAATCTATGAATAATTACAATGATTAATTAGCTGATTATTAACGTGATAAAATAATAATTTTTTAGCTTTGTAGAATAATCAAACACGTAACTCTAATATAACTACATTTTAAAAACGTTTAATATTGGGAAATGCTGCGAATAACGGCTGTTGTGTGGATGTTGACTGTGAATCTCCAATATTTTTTAATAAATTCCCTTGCAAAAGACTATCAAGAGCTTTCTGTACTGTTGGATCGTTTAGCAACGGTGATGGTGATACTCCTGTAGTACTGGTTGATGTTACTGATGTTGTGGTGGTCGAAGATACTCCTATGAAGTATTATGTGAAATTATTAATTTAAAAATATACTGCTATTCAAAAAAATAGTGCACAATAATAATGCAAATGGATAGGTACTTTAATGTATACATTTCAGATTTTTTTAATGGTAATGTATGTTGTTAAGATTATTACATTTATTTTTTCCAAGTTTCCATAATTTAGGCTATAATAAAAACTTACCCGATTCCCAAGTGCTAGGAGGTGCTGGAACCGGAGCAGGAGCAGGCACAGGACTGGGGGCTGGTAAATTTGTGTTTGATGTTTTATTACTATTCAAAATATTCAAAATCCTTGATTGTAATTCTGCTTGTTTTGGATCATTAACGGTAGCAAGTGCAGTTGATGTAGGCAAATCTTTTGTATCTCCAAGTTCACTTTGTACTTGTTCTTCACGTTTTACTTCCAAATATTTAATCAAACGATCATATTGTAACACAGTTAACTGATGATTATCAGCTAACATGTTTAATAAAACTTGAATTGCATCAGGATGACGGTCACTTGCAAATGGTGTATTAAATGGTACTGATCGACCGCCTGATTTATAATTACTAAAATCTCGACTAATTAGACTTAACGCATCTTCTACCGGCATGTTTCTATGTTCTAAAAAGAATAATATTAGTAAACAATAAATAAAAATAATTAAAAGAAAAGAACAATTTCAATGTACATTTGATTGCATTACCTTGCGGCAGTCCATGTAAAATATTCAAAGTGATTGAATAATGTTCCATATTTATTGGCGTTATAACAACAGCATATAAACATCCACGATTAGCTATATTTCCTAGAACACGACTCAAAGGTACTTCTTCATTAGGAAACAAAAGGTCTACAGTAAGACACATTTTTTTTAATCGTGCTTCAATCGCTTCTGCATATTCAGTTAAATTTTTGTTGACAACGATTATTTCACAATCGTTTTTATCTGAAACAGGTATTGGAGGATAATCTGAAGGACCTCTTGGATAATTACCAGTATTTATGGGATCTTTAAATCTGTCATCAAAACGATTTCCATTAAAAGAATCTCTATTGTAATTATAATTTCCCGAAGGTATGACATCTTTGAATCTATCATCAAAACGATTTTCATTAAAGGAATCTCTGTTAAAATTGTTATTTCGCATCATAACATTATGATCCCAGTCTCGTCCTTTATCATCATTTCCTCCTCGCATACCTCGGTTTAAAGGGCTTCTATCTCGAAAATTATTTCCATTATTAAGTGCATTATCTCCTCCTCCTCCTCCACTACCACTGCCACCACCACCAGCTCCACGATTTTTGTTCCTATTTTTCCCACCGCGGTTTCCCCGTTGACGAGGAGCGTTTCCTTGATTATTACGATTTTGGTTGTTGTTGTTATTACTGTTGTTGTTACTATTATTATTATTTTGTCGATTTTGGTTTCCAGAATTAGCTGAAGAGTTTTCATTGTTACCTTCATTATTTTGATTATTTTTTTTACTATTGTTGTCATCGTCATTACTATTATCATTATTGTTATTACTATTGTTGTTATTCATACTAATGTTCGAATTGGTATTTGAATTATTTTCTCGATCAACATTGCTGTTCATTTGATCATTACTATATCCTGAATTGAATTGTTCTTTTTCATGGTCTTTACTTGAATTGTGATTACTAGAATTAAATGAATTATCATTATTTGAAAATGATTGAAAGTCATTTTCATGTTGATTTGTCATGCTATCATTTTTGGAATTTTTGTCGTAACAATCGTTATCAGATTTGGGATGATCATCGAATGAAGTATCGGAAAAGTTTTTCTTATTAAAGTTTTGATTATTACTCGTGTTACCAAATGTATTATTCTTTGAATTAAACGTATTATTTTTGGACGAAAATTGATTTCCTCCTTGCGTTTTTGATTTATCTTCGTTATTTTGATTTCCCGAATTTGAATTGGTATTGTGGGAATCTTTTTTCGCTGGTCTTACATCTATTCTACGACCTTTAAACATTTGACCGTTTTCATTTTGGATAGCTGTTTGAGCAGCCTTTTCATTCTCAAATTGAACGAAACCAAAACCTCGATTAATTAATGATCCAATTACAGTTCCATATTTTGAAAAATGTTGTTCTAGTTCTAATTTATTCGTGTCATCAGTTTGAAGATGACCAACGAATATACGACAGCTGGCTGTTGCTGGATCTTTTAAAAGTCGAGCACTCATAATTCCAATAAATTCACTTTACAATTAAACTTTAACCTATATAGAATCGAATATTATGTGCGAGTATTAAATAAGAATCTTGTATAATGGTTACAAGATTTAGTATAAATAAAGTCTACAAATTATTATATATTTATGAATTTCTTGTTCACTAGTAAAAACTTTCTTTAATTATTTAGACTCAGATATTTAGTTTATTAATTCAATTAATGTTTATTTGAGATTCACACATCTAAGTGTATAGTAAATGCAGGTTAAAAACAAAGAGAATTTTCAGTTGTATGCACACATATGTGTGTGTTGGATTCGATAACTTGAGCTATTGAAGGTTGAAAATTTTAGTTCTGCAAACTCGAAAAGAATAGATTGCGCTCATTTCTTTATCCATATCAAAACTAAAAGAAGTTCAAACGAAACGAACAAAACTGGACGAAAAATAGCCAATTCGGAGCATTAGTGTTGCGTAGTGTATACTTTCAAAAAATATTTTTTACAAAATTTTCAAATTACACACCTTACGTAAATAAAATTCATTTATTTTTTTAAAGTGCATCTCTAATTTTTTCAAAAACGAAAAATTAAAAATAAATAATCGCCAACGTGTCGAGTGATAAATGTACATCAAATTCTACTCATTTGTTTAAAAAATAATTCTGGCGTCACTATAAATTGCACAATTTTGTGGATTAAAATTATAACAAATTTATACTTATACCTAATCATTAAATAACTCTTATCAGGAATGTTTTCTTACTGAATAAAAAAACTCATTTCATTGAAATATAGTTAAAATTGTAACTACTAGATCAATAGTAATTATTATGACAAGATGAAGTTTATAATGTTGAAATTTCTAATTATATTTAAGGATTAATTTTTGGCAAAAAATGGTAACACTTGAATTAGAATTCTTGATTCTTTGAGGCTGGAATGTTGTACCGAATCAAGTAATTCAGAAAAGCTTGTAAGATTAAAAAACTAAAATAAGTCATGAACGGAATAAAACATTGTGAGTCATGGAAACAAAAATTAATATTAGTCATTGATCACGTTTGTAAAGCTTTCTGAAAATGGATGTAATGTTTGCCTATTTCTTATTATCTTAATTTCTGTCTCCCTATTTTTAATTAAAGTTATTCGTTAATTTGAAGCGTAAAAATGTTCTTCTCTGTAAAGAAATATTTTTAAATAAATTTATTGAAATGCTTAGATTATTATACAAATATTGTTATTTTGGGTATTTAAAATGATATTTCTAGTGTGCTATAAAAACATAAAATAAATGATGTTTTATGAAAATTGAAAAATGACGAAATTATTTTCATGATGAAAGTAAGAACTATATTTAAATTTAATCAATCTTTATAAACAAAATAGCAATGCGTAAATATAAATATGTTGCTAATTATGTATTTCATCAACAACATATGAATATTTCATTCATTCGGGGTAAAAAAGTGTCATCAGTGCTACCTATCAAAAAACTAAGACACTAGTTGAAATTTTTTTCTGTTCTATCATAGCGAGGAAATTTACCGTTTTAAATTTTGGGTACAACTGCTAAAAGTCATGATTGTAAAAAAGTGGGAGCATAACTTTTGTCAGGGAATGAAATATTTGAATATAAATTAAATATTTGACAATTATAAACATTTATTAGACCGTATAATATAAAATATGACAGATTTTTAAACAGATCAAAATAAATATAGAAATTCATAAAGGTAGTATATTATAGAGTTTCAGCATAAATAATTAAAAATTGATATTTATTGCTTTGTATTTATCTGACGAGAAAATTACTTCGAAAAGTGGGCTTTGATCGTCAACATTTATATAGTGTGTGTATTGACGCCATAATTGTACAATAGTATAATATATGTATAGTATAGTGAAATATACTATATTATTTCTGTCAGTTGTGTATACCGTGTGTTTCAAAGAAAAAGTACAAATAATGGATTTCATAAATATTAAAGATAAAAATAATTGTGTTAGATTTATAGAATTAAAAATGGAAAATTAAAATTGCAATAATTGAAATAATATAGTAATTACGAATATAGTAATTACTATAATTGAAATAATATAGTATATTTCACCATACTATACATATATTATACTATTGTACAATTATGGCGTCAATACACGCACTATATAAATGTTGACGATCAAAGCCCACTTTTCGAAGTGTTGCGCAACCACGCATCAAAAGTTGCTGCGAAGTAGCGCCACTTGTGGCAAGTTAGGTGGTGAACTAACCGGGCTTCCGTACGCGAGGTCATGTTGCTGAAACATCAATCTACAATATTTCAACTATAGCTTCATCTCAAGATTCTTCTTCCAACACCATTGAACCACGGTATAGACAACTTCTGCAGAAATTCATCGATATTACTGTGCCTCAACTATTCCCCGTGATTCGGCAATCTACCAAAATTCGTCATCATATTGTTACTGTTGGACCTCCTGTGAAAGAACGTCCTCGACGTCTTACAGGTGAAAAATACTCAGCAGCTAAAGCTGACTTTGATCTTCTGCTTCAACATGGTAGTATTAGAGTTGCCATCAGTGATTGGTCCAGCCCTATCCACATGGTAGCTGAAAAACATGGTGGCTGGCGTTCAACGGGTGATTATCGTCGTCTCAACAAACAAACTATACCAGACAGTTATCCAACTCCTCTGATTGATGACTTACTTCATCGCTGTCATGGTTGCTCAATATTTCCAACCATTGACCTGGTCAAAGCTTATTACCAAATACCGGTAGCTGAAGAGGACATCCATAAGACAGCTGTAGCAACGCCATTTGGCAGTTTTGAGTTTTGTGTTATGCCTCCAGGTCTCAGAAATGCTACACAAACTTTTCAACGACACATGGATAATCTTCTCTGTGATATTGACTTCGCCTCTTGCTGCATTGATGACTTAATTATTTTCTCTAAATCTCCAGAAGAGCATATACAGCATCTCGAGAGTGTGTTTAAAATTTTGCGGGAAAATAACCTGGTTATTAATCCTAGTAAATGTTCATTCGGCAAAAGAGAAGTTATTTATCTTGGCTATCATCTTAACAAGGACGGATTTGCAGCTCCATCAGGAAAAATAGAAGCAATTCTCAACTTTCCAACTACTGAAACTATCTCTGATCTTCGACGATTCCTTGGCATGCTCAATTATTATCGTCGTTGCATTCCAAGAGCTTCTACCATTTAAGCACCTCTTAACGAGCTTCTAAAAAATGCTAAAAAGCGTGACAAAACCAAAATTAATTGGTCATCTGAGCTTAAAGCTGCTCTGGAACAGTGCAAGTCCAGTATCTCATCAGCCGTGGTCACAACATTTTTATCACCATCTGCACCTATTGCTTTATCCACAGATGCTTCAGATCATGCTATTGGTGCCTCCTTGGAACAGTTGGAAGATGGAATTTGGAAACCACTTGGGTTTTACTCTAGGAAATTAAGCCCAGCTAAGACTCGCTACAGTACCTACGACAGAGAGCTTCTTACTATTTTTTCCAGCATTAAATTTTTTCGACATATTCTGGAAGGTCGACCGTTCGTTGTCAAGACTGATCATCGCCCACTAATCCATGCCTTTGCTCAAAAGTTGGAAAAAGCTTCTCCTCGACAGCTCAACCAACTTAGCTTTATCTCTGAGTTCACCACTGAGATCATTTATGTTAAAGGTGAACATAATGTAGTAGCTGATGCTCTTTCTAGAGTCAATGTTATTAATATGCCTACTGCTTTGGATCTTCAGACTATTCAAGATGCTCAACAAGCTGGCCAAGAGCTTCAAGAGTTATTAAAAGACAATCGATCTCTCAAGCTTCAACTTCTTAATCATCAAGGTCATCAAATCTACTGTGACACTTCTACTGGGTGGATTCGCCCCTATCTTCTGGAGCCTCTTCGTAAACAAGCTTTTGATATTATGCACAGTCCAGCTCATCCTAGTGGTCGCTCTACAGCTCGGCAGCTGAGAGAGAAATTTGTCTGGCCTCACATTAAAAAAGATGTTCTCCTATGGAGTAGAGAATGCATTCCTTGACAGCGTTCTAACGTACAAAGACACAACAGAATTGGTTCTCAACACATCGACGTTCCATACAATCGTTTTGATCACGTTCATCTAGACATCATAGAGCTTCCTGTAGTCAATGGTCTTCGTTATTGTCTGACAATGATTGACCGGTTTTCTCGCTGGCCAGTTGCAGTACCTTTAACAAACATTGAAGCTGATACTATTGCTACTGTCTTCTTCAATCATTGGGTTGCACAGTTTGGCACTCCTCTCACCATCACCACGGACCAAGGTACTCAATTTGAGTCCGGACTGTTCACTGCTCTAGCTCGAATGGTTGGTGCACAACGTATTCACACTAAACCATTCCATCCACAGTCTAATGGACTTATTGAACGCTGGCATAGAACCATCAAAGCTGCATTAATGTGCGGTGCTCCTACATCTTGGCCGCAATTATTACCAACAGTTCTTCTTGGTCTTCGTACCTGCTTCAAAGAAAATTTCAACGCATCTCCAGCTCAGCTCATGTTTGGCACAGAGCTCCGCATTCCAGCCGAATTTTTTATTGATGAAGATATGCCAGCTGATCCTAACTTTTTCCTGGAAAAGTTTAGAAAATTTATTAGACAAGTGAGACCTACTCCTATGTACAGCACATCATGCTAAACAAAGACCATTCATTCTTAAAGACTTATATGTTTTTTCTCGTGTCTTTGTGCGAGTGGATGCTGTCAAACGACCCCTAGATTCCCCTCATTCTGGACCTCATAAAGTCGTAAGAAGAGTAGACGACCGTGTTTTTATCATCGATATTAATGGAGTTGAGAAAGCAATCTCAATTGACCGGTTGAAACCAGTGTTTTCTGTGAAAACTGATACAGCTGATCAGCAAACCAATGAGATGCAGTCTCATCCAGATTCTTGCCCGTCTGCTGACTTAGGTAGACCTCTTCGCACCTACATTTACAAGAAGAAGGTGTCGTTTCCTTCCCCTTTGGTCTAGGACACTGAAGGGAGAGTACACCCAGGTCCATTAATGCCTAGGGCGTTATCCAATAAGCTCAGCTTATACCCTTCGGGTAATTATCGATTGCGGGAGGAATTTTTTTCTGTAGAGAGTTTCCAGTCTATAATTTTTGAAGTCTATGTTATAACGAAAAAACCACAAAAAAATTTATTATAATTATTATTATTATTATTGTAATTGTGACTTATGATTATTTATGGTTGAATATCCTACATTCCCATAAATAGTAGTAAATGCTGCCATCTTCTGCTTTGCTTTGGTAATAAATTTATTCACTTTTTGTTTTTACCGACGTAAGATATCGTACCAACCATTATATTTCATGGTGGAATGCAATTTAAATTTCTGGTTCCAAAATAATTTTGCTTTATGTTTATCTATTACATATCTTGAGAGCAAATAAGAAGAATAATTTTCATAAATGAAGCATTATGTATCATTAGAATTATTCAGTTGATTTTTTAAATCGGCAATAAAATATTTGGAATAAAAATAAACTTAAATAAGACAGGTAAAATAGAAAATACTTAGAATGTCTAATAAATTGATTTGAATTACGCGGGTAAGCAAACTGTCGCGGAATGAAAATGAAACGGGAACAGATCTTACGCTCCCGAATGTATCTCTAGATTTTGACATAAATGTCTGCTACGTCTGGAGATTTTTGATTTAGATAATTTGTTACAGAGATATCCGTGCCTAAAAAACAAGAAATTTAAAAAAAAAATTTGTTTTCAGGGATATACCGTAAATGAATAAAAAGAATAATATTTTGAAAGAATGTATCTCTAGATTTTGAAATAAATGTCTGCTACATCTGGGGATTTTTCGATTGGATCATGTACTATAGATATATTCTTATCAAGAAAAGAAAAAATTCGAACGTCTGCTAACTTCAGGGTCATGATTTTTCTTGCATAATATACTACGCGACATAAATATGCTGTCTGAATTTGGTATAAGAGAGTATAGGAAATCGCATGTATAACCTTCAAAAAATTGGACAGCATTTATGTCGTGTCGTGTACATATATGTACGTATAGAGGTATAGAATATTTTCTAGAGTTACTAGAAAGTACATTTTCAATCATGGATGATTGTGAAAAAAAACGTCTTTAGAAACCACGAGAGTTAAGGTAGATCATCCCTGTTATGTGAGTAAATAATTTGATAGTGATCATTGATGAGGAAGTGTTTTTTTAAAATTAACATTTAAACTAAGAAAGTTATTAATTTTTCTTGAATAATTGAGAAAAAAACGTTAATAAAATAGATATGTGACATTTTACTTTTTATTAGTTTATTTGACATATGAAATATTTTTTGAGAAAAGCTTAAGCAAAAGTCAGCCATACTCAAACAACTGCCGAGTGCAACAGACGATCAAAAACAGGATAGTAATTGAAAATGAGATAATAAAAGTATTTAATAAAATCTTAAATTATTGATACACAAAAAAAATTGATAAAAATTATATTGTCGTACTGTGAGTTAATATAAACATAATTGTGAAAGTGTTGTGATATTAGTATTGCTGAAATTGACACTTTTATTTGTGTAAGACCGTTGCCAAAGTTCGCTCCGGTATGAGCACCAAGGCGTCTGTAAATAGACGAGTCTTAGCTATTCAAGCAAAGAAAAAACGTTATAAGCCTAGTAAACGAAAGGGCAAAAATAATTCTCAAGCAGAAGGTGATAATAATGTTGCCGGGGCTGCCTGTTCTAAATCGTCATCTGCACGACAGTCTCAAAGACCTGAAAATTTCCAACAGGATGGAGCCGTACAAAGATCCTATACTGCTGATAACAGAAATAGGCATGTTAATTTAACTCTTTTCTTTCTAATAATACTTTTTTCCCATTTATGATTAATTATCATTATTTTTAAATAATTTAAACAGAACAATATTAATAACTTGAATCATGTGAATAAATGTGTACATATTTACGTGTGCGTTATATCTATATATGTAGGTTAGAACCAAGCCACAGTTCGAGCAATGAAACAATCGAGGATGATGATGATGTCTACAGTAGTGAAGAAGAAGAACAAGAAGACAGCAGTGATTACTGTGAAGGTGGTTATCATCCTGTAAAGATAGGAGATCTTTTTTTAAACAGATACCATGTTACTCGCAAACTCGGCTGGGGCCATTTTTCAACAGTTTGGCTTTGTTGGGATTTACAGGTATCTTTTACAAAATATATTCCTATTTTTTATCAATAGTATTTTTTATAACATTTTAATTTGTTATTAGTTTTAATATTCATAGAAATCAACGATATTTGAATTTTTTAAGTGATAAAATAAGAAACATGAAAATTTATAATAATCGCACATCTTTAGTTACAAATAAATTATTTAATCAACATAAAAGCACAAAAATATTTTTTTCAAATCAATACAAATTTATATCAATTAATCGTAAGACTATTTTTAACTTTAATATAGTCTTGAAAAGTATTTAAATATTGATAACTACAATGCCATTGTTATCCTTTTATGAAATTTTACTTCAATACTCAGTGAATAAATTAATTTATTTCGTTTATAGGATAGACGATTTGTTGCCCTAAAAGTCGTCAAATCTGCATCACACTTTACGGAAACTGCTTTAGATGAAATAAAGTTACTTAAAGATGTACGTGATACAGATCCCAGTGATCCAAAACGCAACAAAACAGTACAATTATTAACTGATTTTAAAATAAGTGGAATAAACGGCTTGCACGTATGTATGGTATTTGAAGTCCTAGGCCATAATTTACTTAAATTAATAATCAAGTCGAATTATCGAGGAATTCCACGAAATAATGTTAAACGCATCATTAGACAAGTTCTCGAAGGTTTAGATTATTTACACAATAAATGTAAGTAACATAAAATTAATTATTATAGTAATATTCAACTAATGGTAACAACAATTATTTTAAAATTTTGGTCTTGATTAATATAATTTCGGATTTATTTAACAATAACTAATTTTGAAAACTATCTATTTTATTGCTATTATTTAATTGAAGGTAAATATATATTATCTTTAACGTTTAGTCTAGTCAATATTAATAAAAGTCATGAAAAATTATTGAATTATAAATACTCATATAATTTTCTATGATATTTATTTTTCTCATGTTTTTTTTTATTCATTTTTTAAATACCATGATTAATATTAATTGAAATTAAAAAAAAAAAAAAATAACTACTTACAGTATTTTTAAGGAAAAATTGAAATTTTTTATTGTTTTATTAAATGAGAGTATTTAAATATTAATAATACACTTTATATTATTGCAGGTAAAATTATTCATACAGACATCAAACCTGAAAATGTACTCATATGTGTAGATGAAAATTATATTAGAAAACTTGCCTTTGTTGCCACAGAACTTCATTCATTGGGTGTTAAGCTTCCAGTTTCATTAGTTTCTACTGCTCCAAAAAAATTTCAAGAACCTAATTTAAATTCTAAAATGTCTAAAAATAAAAAGAAACGTCTAAAGAAAAAAGCAAAGAGACAAAATGAATTGTTAAAAAAACAAATGGAACAAATTGAAGAGCTTGAAGAAAAAGCGAAATCTATGAACAATATTCAAGAAAATGGAGAATTGAATGATATAACAAACAATCCTGAACAAGATGCTAAAGCAGATAGTGTTGAAGAAAATACAGGAAGTAAAAGTTCACCTGATATTTCTGATCCTGTTGCTTCATCTCCTGTAAATGGTATTTATTCTAGTTCTATTGGTACAAATAATCAAACATTCGAAAGATCGTCAAATTTGTTTGTTGAATCACAAATACTTATGGAAGGCGGTGATGATGGACCAAAAAATTGCGAGAGTGATCCTGGAATTATGTCAAAAATAAACGATCCTGATGATACAGATGAATGTAGTGAAAGACGTAATCTTAATCCTCCTGAAAATAAACATCCAAAACGTGCATCCGTAGCACCATTAGATCCAGCATTGGTTGACTGTGAAGTTGAAGTAAAGATTGCTGATTTAGGTAATGCTTGTTGGGTACATAAAAAGTTCACGGAAGATATTCAAACTCGTCAATACAGATCACTCGAAGTACTGCTTGGTGCAGGTTATAGTACTTCAGCCGACATCTGGTCTACCGCATGTATGGCATTTGAATTAGCCACGGGTGATTATTTATTTGAACCTCACAGCGGTACCGACTATACAAGGTAGTATAATTGAATATAATAAAAGAAAAATGACAAAATATCTTGAATATTTTTGACAATATTTTTTATTTTTATCTTTAGAGATGAAGATCACTTAGCGCACATAATTGAACTTCTTGGTGAGATTCCTCGACGTATTGCTCTTTCCGGTAAATATTCAAAAGGATTTTTTAACAAAAAAGGAGAACTCAAGCATATAACTGGTTTAAAACCTTGGGGACTATATGAAGTATTAACTGAAAAATATGATTGGTCACCGAATGAAGCCCGAGAATTCGCTGATTTTTTGACACCAATGCTTGATTTTGATCCGAATACGCGTGCTACTGCAGCTGAATGTCTTAAGCATCCCTGGTTACAAATTAAGTAAAACAATTCGAATTTCAAGGTATATTATCATAAAAAATTTAGAAATTTTTATCACTCGACATGGTCGAATATTGATATAATGTAGAATGTAGAAGGAAAAAATTATCGAGTTGTGACATTGTATTGTTTTTTTTTTTTACCCTTTGTAAGAATAATAATTTCGTTTTACAAAATTTATAAAATGTTTTAAGAAATATGTACTGAAAGATACGTTAATAGTATACTATTTATGTATCTCATTTAGTCATAAATCCGGTGATATATTGTTCAAGCCTGAAAAATAGTGACTACAATTGTATATTTTGGAAATAAGATGCTATTCAGTTTTTTATTACATTTTGACATTCCTATTTTTTATAGTATTTGGTATTTTTAATTCTCGCTAAATTTATTCATTTTTTTAATCTATTTATTTATTTATTTATTTATCATTATTATTATTATTATTATTATTATTATTTTCATAGTTTGCCCTGTTATGTCTTGTGTCTTTTTTATTTTTATTATCATTATTACTATTATTATTATTACTATTGTTATTATTTAACATTAACATCATTATATAATTATAAGTATTGATAAATAAATTTGAAAAATATGGTGTTAATAATAAATATTGCTAATATTGACCAATTCATGTTCTCGTACTTAAGAATAATGATGGTCTATATTATACACAATACTTAATAATAAACTTCATATAAAATAAAAAAATTTTCAAAAGTAACTACACTATTAAATGAATTATTATGTTTTATACATTGTTGATATCTAAATTCTGTAGTCAATTTAGAAAATTATACATTATTTATTATTTATTATTTATTATTTATCACTTATTAATTGTTGATAAAAATATTAATATCATACATAAAAGGAAATAAAAACAAAAGTGTAACATTATTCGTGAATAGTAAGTACATAGATTTTAATTTTCATTTGTTCGGATAAAGTGCTACAGACAATACAATTATTAATATCAAATAATATAAATTATATAATTAAATATTGAAAAGTTAAAAAATAATAACAAAATAATAACAACATAATAATAATAATAATAATAATAATAATAATAATAATAATAATAATAATAATAGTAAAAATAATAATAGTAAAAATAACAATAATTTATATGTTATTTATTACAGAAACCGTGCTATTAGTTGGGTTCTTGATTTTCATTTGAATATAAAAATTACTGAGTACCGATAAGTGTTCAGAAGCTTGTCAAGCAACTAAAACAAAATTTTTATAAATTCTGTGTTTCTTATTATATCATGAATAATTCATATGAATAAATTTGGATGAAATGTTGCAGTTACTTATTAACTAAAGCAGGCACGGATTTTTGTTACAGAAGAAAATGAATCGAATTGAAGAGAAATATTGGTCAATTAATTATAATGAGTTTATGAATTTTTCGAAGCAATAACGTTCTAATAAAATATTGTAATAGCATATCCGAAATTAGCATACACGGGGATATTGAGTATAAATAGATGCTATTAGTTTATTTTTCCATAATGCCTCAGTAGAAACAAAAAAATCAATGTGACGACCCGATGTGTTTTTATACTTTTCATTTTTAAAATTTGATGATTTTTTTTCTTATACATACATTTTTGCCAACTTCTTAAAATTCAAACAAGTTTGAACTTTTAGTTTAAATTAAAATATATTTTTTATAATTCAAAAAAACAATTAAATTAACATTTTTTTAAAAGATATTAAATGAATATCCCAATTAATGACTCTAAATGGATTAAATTACATAAATTGAATTGAATTATACAAAATTTAAATTTATACAATTATTTGATGATAATTAATTTCACTAAAAAACTTATTTAGAATGAAAAAAATCTATTGCTGATAAAAATAATTTTCAATCAATTTTGATATGTTATCCGTAAATATTATGAACTGGCTGTTTTATATAAATTCTGTGATGAAAAAGATATTATTTTTTTTAATATTGATTTATTAAATTTTTTAGTTTATTTTCATATCTTTTTATTTTGTTACTTTATTTATATATGAAACATTCGATAAATAAACTTTAATAATCTGTATAATTAAGGATAAAACTAATAATGATAATAATAAATTGAAATAAAGGTCAACAGTCGTATGAGGAAAAAATCGTGAATACTAAATGTAATATTTATGATGTACAACTGTGATACATATAAATTTAATTAACAAAAAAAAAAGTTAATTGGGATATTCACCTTTGATTTATAAATTATGTTTAATTTTTTCAATGATTTTAATGTTAATAAACTAATCATGTCTTTCCATACTATTTACAGAATTGAAACATAAAAAATTACAATAAATGTATTTCTCTCTGATCTAGTTTTTAAAAATAAAATTAATTCGACACATGAAGTATAATGCTCTGTAGCTAAAGTGCTTCTAAACTGATTGTTGATAAAATTTAGTTAGTGTATAAATGAAGCATACTATTTAAAATGAATTTTATAGCTAGAAAATAGAAATAAGATAATTACGTAAAAATTATTTATTGTTTACTTCCTGCTTTAGTGCTAAGTAATAATCAACTTTAGTACATGTTATTGCATATAAATATAGTCAAATTTCATCACAAAATAAATAAAAATTATTCAATTCTGTTATAGCAATATTTAAAAACAAAACTATTTAAGAGAAATTAAAATAAACGTGTATATACATATGCAAATCTTGAAGAATTTCAACAAATACATGTTATGTTATTTATATGAAAAATACTTGTACTACAAAATATTACTTCAGTTATAAACTAACAACTTATTTAAAAACAAATAATTTTTAATTTTGTATGAAACATACAGAATACTTTTTTTTTTTTTTATAAAAAAATGGATCACATATGAGCAATAAGTTAAGATACTTTTTCGATAAATATGTGTTGAAGCTATAAAATTATATTATTAATATTGATCTATGATTTGACTGGTTCTTTTTATCCACATTTTGTTGATAGTTTTCATTTGTATTGTCTGACGTAGAATTAGTACCATTCATGTGTGCATTAGAAATGACTGTGGCTTCTGACTCATTATCAGATTCAATTGGACTAATTCTAATGGCTTGATACCATTGATTAGTCAAATCAGTCATCTGTGATTTACAATCTTTCAATTCTTGTTGAGTAAAACGTCTTGTGAAAAATGGAATGAAAAATTTTAAATCCCAACGAGCGAATCCTCGTATTCGTGATTGCATAAAAGATACTTCCATTTCTTCTTCAGTCAATTCCGATAAGTGCTCTGAATCAATTGTTTGTCCCTATAATAATAATAATGAGTATTATTATTATTATTATTATTATTATTATTATTATTATTATTAGTTGTTTTAAATAAAATAAACTTACCCATTCTCTAGTTTTACTCAAAGAAATTTCTTTATCACGTTTCTTTCTTCTACTATTAGAGTTTTGTTTTTTCTCAGCGCGTAAAAATTTAAGTAATGGCATTGTAGATCCTCCGAAAAATAATGTTGTAAATAAAACAATTATCAATGTAGTAGTGATAATAACATGACGAGTTTCTTCACTAAAATTAAGATGTAATGATAGAGCATAAGATATGGCGCCTCGTAATCCACTGAACCACATAATAAACATCATTTTTCGTGTTATTTTATGTTCACGAAAACGATTAACAAGTGATGCTAATGGAAAAATATTAGCTGCTCGTCCAATTAAACAAAGAATTAATGACCATACAATTAAAGCTGGTTCCACACGATGGCGGAAACTGAATAATGCGAGACCCAGGTAAGCAAAAACACACGTTTCAGCAATAAACGCTAGGGTCCTCATAGTTTGTTGCATTGTTATTTGTGTAACTGTTGATAAATTGAAGTGAGTATAATGAGACATAACTATTCCATTAAATAAAATAGCCATTATTCCAGATAGTTGGATCCCTTCAGCTAAGACATATGGAGCATAAGTAAATACCAACATTATTCCAAATTCTAATGAAGGATTTTTTCGTAAGTCTACATGTTTTAATAATAAAGCACTTATAAGTGCAAATACTACACCAATTCCAGCAGAAGCAAAAAACATTAAACAAAATCGATTTAATCCAAGAATAATGGCTTCTCCAGTCGTTGCACCATTATTTGATTCTAAAACTGATGTTGTTAAAACAATTGCTATTGCATCATTTAAAATTGATTCTCCAAATACTAACATATTAAGTACAGGATCAACATCTAGAGCATGAAAAATAGCAACAGTTGCCACAGGATCAACTGCAGAAATTAGAGAACCAAATGCAAAACTCTCAACAAAACTTAATTTATATGCAACTTGTGCAAGACCTAGTAAGTATATTCCAACTCCAATAACAAAGGCTGATATGGCTGTACCAAATATAGAAAATACTAAAATACTTCCAATATTTTGGAAAAAATTACCTTTATGTAAATTATATCCTGATTCAAATATTATCGGTGGTAATAAAAAGAGAAAAAATGCAGTTGGTGAAAAAGCTTCCTCTTTTTTCCAATTAGCTATGTTTTGATGTGACATTAAATTGATAAACATTCCGATAGCTGCTCCAAGAAATACTATTACTACTGATTCAGGTAAATACTGAAAATTTGTTTGTAGCATTAAATGTATAAGCAAAATACCAAGAGCTAATACACATAGTACAAAAAATATAGACATAGAACTATTGTGTTCTTCCTCTGCTGACTCTTTATCAGGTAAAATTGGCTCAATAGGAACAGCGGTTGTTGTTTTGATATTTATTGTTTTATTTAAAGATTCACTGGTTAATGAACTGTCAGTTATAGCATCTTTCTTATCTTTTTCTGTATTTATCGACACTTTAGGTGACTTTTGCGTTGTTGTAACATGAGTTTGATTTACTTCTGGTTTTATTATTGTAGTCTGGGTTGAATTATTACTCAAATCGTATGTAGTCATTCGATTATCTTCAAGCAATTCTTTTAACTTTACATTCGACAAAGTATTATTGCTATTTTTGCCAGTTTTTAATAATTCATTTATAGGCAACTGTTTTATATTATCAATATTACCACGTTCATTTAATGATGTAACATTCTCCTTAGATGTTGATTGTAAGCTTAGGTTTAAATGGCATAATGAAAGCCATATGATTAATAATTTATCCAAATTAGCAAACATTGTAAAATATTTACAATATTAAATTAAAATAAATTTATCTTCCGTTGTTGATATATAAATATATCGAATGATGTATTTATGAATAATATGATAATGTAATTATGAATAAGTACACTGAACATTCAAGTTATTAATTTTTTATATTGTATTAATTTCTTACTTAATATGACGTTTTTAAAATACCATAATATGTGACAAAAGATCATTTTTATGACAGTTTATATTTTTTATCACTCATTGACTTTGTGAACTTTCACTGAAATCACGTGATATTATAGTGACTATAGCCTGAGAAAGAAAAATGCATATATGTATGTATACATGTGTTGGTTTCTCTTCTCATCACAATTTAAATCGATTATTTTATTCGTTGGCGGTAATTTTGAATTTTTTTCATCTAATTCAAATTAAACACGTTATGTGTATCTCGTTTTTTTTCTTCTGTTCAATTATTTTCTTATTTACTATTTGTCAAGATGGATTCCTTGAAAAGAAACAAAAAGATAAATGCGAATTTTATACACAATATTCAAAATGATCCAGTTCTTTTACTTTTTTTCCAAAATATACATATCTAGCACTATCTACTCAATCTTCATCTTTGAATAAATAAAAATATAATGATATTCAATACATTGATGCATTCTGATGACTTGACTACTTCAATTAATTCATGTTATCAATAGGTATCCATTTTTCACTGCCTGGTAATATCTGTCCATGTGCAATTTATTCACCTTCTTCTATCTGTACATGAAGTACTTGACCATGAATCGTATACCAGTTACGATTCTCAGAAATCATATAAATGTTGGATAAATAAATTTATTTATTTTTAAGATAAAATATTTGATTTTACGATAATAATAGCAATCCAGTTCGAATGAACCATTTAATACTAAAAAGAATGTTCATGGAATACGTTCAAAATACAATACTTCAAACTCTTTGTCGATCTTGTATCTATAATTCAATTATTCTTTAGTACAAATTATAAATACAATGGGAATGTAAGTATTTTTATTTTGAAAGCTAAATTATTCCATATTAGGAATGTGAAATTTAAGTAATCTTTTATATATAATTATTTTTAAAATTGATCTTCCTTTTACATTTATTACATAGCTTACAAACAATGTAAAAACAAGATCAAATATATTTACAACTTGGGATGGTTGGCATTTTGCTATCTTATCGACCAACCACAATGTTAACTTTTAAATGTATGCTTATAGATGTCATTTCGAAGTCTGTGCTAGTTGAGTAGTTACTGGAAAATCAGTGATTTATATGAATTTTCACTGATTCAACAGTGATTTTTTGGGCGTATGATGGCGCACAATTCACAATATCCAGTTCGTAGGAAAGGTTATGAAAATTATTTGTCATAAATTGAATAAATAAACTACAGCTTTAAGAAATTGTAATTTAGATGAATTTTTTTATCTATCATCTTGGATCAATTGATTAATAAACTGAAAGTATCTATTAATAATAAAATTTTGAATGTGTTAAAAGGTAAATTTATAATTATTATTACTTGAATAATTAATATTTTAGAAAATTAAACTAATATTTTGTGATTTTACTCTGAATTTATTTGATGTAAACATTCAAACCCCAATAACTATTAAGTTGAGTTTTTGAAAACTTTTATCATCAATTAACTGCATAGTTGTAAGTTATACTACTAATTTGAGGTCTTAATCATAGATTTTGTGCATATATAAATTTATTTATTAGATATAACTAATTTCTTATCGAATATAATCAAAAACTTCATAAAAGTATTATTACAATTACATAATAAATTTTTTTTACAAAACCTACATTAGTTAAAATCTTTTAATATTATACATTTGAATCTCAGTTTTCCAAATAATTTTGTTTGTTGCAGCGTTCTTTAAATCACGTAACAACCTATTCATTGTCTAAGTATTTAACAATTAAACATTATGGATCAATTAAATTGTTCTATCTGTAATAATCGAGTCCAAGGATCTTTAAACGGTTTATCTGATCATCTTATACAAATACATGATTTAAAAATTAGTCGTGATATGGGTAATAATGGATTTGAATGTAGGCAAGATAATTGTAAAAGAAGATATATTCATTTTTCTTCTTTGAGGAAACATATCGAAGAACATCACCTCTTACAGTCAAATCATCGATTTGAAGAAATTATTCTTCCAGATCAAGATTTCTATTATGATGACGGTGATGATGAAGAAGCTGCAAATCAAACGAATGTTCTTGGTGATGGAAACAATATCGACGTATATCTGAATGATGAAAATACTGAATTTGATTTACGTCAACTTATTGTGCGAATGATTTTAAAATTTCAAAATAAAGGTTCTGTGATTGGAACTTTATTAACAGATGTTTTAAATGAATTTGAACATGTAATCTTGTCTATGCAGAATTTTTTGAAGACTAAAGTACAACATTATTTTCAAAATAAACAATTGTTGGATGATGAAGAAGCAAAGGTTCTTTTAAATGCATTCGATTTTAATAATCCTTTTGATGGACTAAGATCATTAAATGAACAAATAGATGTTTTAAAAGAGGACTATAACTACATTGTGCCTCGAGAAATTCATCCTAATTATCGATTAAATCAAGTTGTTGATCAATCAACTGGTATGTGCAAGCCCAAATTTATTATAGATGTTTGATTGTATGTTTATTTCGAAAACTTTTAAATTAATATTATACAACGTTGGTGTGTGAATACTTTTGGTTTTCTGACATTACATTTAAATAGATAGTATGCTCGGATTCATTCTTCATAAAAATATCATAATATCCTCATTTTATTAAAGCTACTTGTGGAACAAAATCACACATTATCTGGAAAAGCGATACGAATCCGATTTCTTATGCGTTCATTTCCATCTCTGACGCATGGACTTGTTACCAATAATGACCCACATATGACATTTTTATCAACATATTTCAAACAATTTAATTATCTTCTGTATAATAACTTACATATTTAATGATTTATAACATAATTTTTTTATTCTTAAATATGCTTCAAAAATAATCGTGAGAATAGTCTAAATAAAAGTGGTGAGAGTCCTAAGTGAAGAATAAAAAGTTTATCATTTTGTGTATTAATAAAAGTCACCTTATAGATCATTTGAGTAGGATACTTTTAAATGATCTCGATTATCATGAAAACAGTAAAATTTATTATTATACATTCATAAAAATTAATAATGTCTAATTTTTACTGATATAATGTCATAAAAATATCTTGGAACTGCTCTTTAAAAAAATAATGATTTGTCATTTTTTGATACGATTAATAAAGAAAATTCTTTATTGCCTGACCAAGATGTTTATTTTTTAATTCACATATGTGAAACAGCTTTATTTGACACAAATTTTCATCTGAATCAAATTCAGAAACTGTGTAGAACTGATGTTTAGTGTTTTATAAATAATTTCGATTGGGTTCATTTTAAATCATTCGGTTGTTAGACGAAATTTAATTCTAAAAGTTTCTACATTTTTTTGTAAATTTGCACATGAAAGAAGTAATATTTTCTTTATGTTTATTACTAACGAATTTGATTTTAATTATGCCGCCTGCTATTTTCTTATATGCACGACATTCATGAATGTTTGATAATATAAATTTATTACAGATAAAAGCATTAACGGAGCTGTGTTTTCAAAAGAAAGTAGCCCACAAAAATTACAAGAATCAATTGAGAGTTATGACATAGAAGAAAATGGATCAATGGCATCTCCAATATCCAACGAAAGTACAGTTTTAAATGAACATGTAACACACAATCAGAATGTTCTTCAACCACAACCTCATTGTAGCAAAGATAATACATTAATAATTCAAGGCAGTAACTCATCACGTTTTTCGGTAATTATATAATATTATAATAAAAATTTTTTAAAGAAACTTGATTATTTAAAAAAAAAAAAAAATATTTAAAGCGTTATGAAACAGTGAAAGAAACACTACAAGAACATTCACAAGGTTTATCAGTATTACATGCTGCTCAATCATCATTCACAGAACGGCATCGAAAATCTTTAATTCGGATAACTGTTGCAGAACTTGTTCAAGTTTATGATTCTTAGTGAGTATCGAATATATTTTTTGAAAAATTGATTGTACAATTAATAACTTGAACAAACTGTTATAGTTATCCGCCTGATTCTTCAAAAACAGCACTAGCAAAAGCTATTGTATCTGAATTTCCACGTCTACGAAATTATTATTCAAGCGGTGGATATGTAAGTACATCATAAGATGTAGTTATATTGATCAAATGTTATATATATTATATTTAAATCTTTCTGAATTAATTAGGAACACTATTATGATGAGCAAACGAAGAAAGGTTTCATTGAGTTCAGGTTATGGACAATGAGAAAAAAACTTAGTCCATCAAGGAAAAAGTATAAAAAAATTACTAAAGAAATAAAGAAAACTATTAATGATGACATTGAGAATATGTCAATAGAAGAAATGAATAAAAAAGTATGAAAAATTTATGTTATCTAGCAAAATGATTGATTTACTGGAGTGTATCGAGAGGTTTAGATTTATTTTCTACAAATTTCAATACTGATTTATTTTACAGATTTCAATGTTGAAGTTTAAAAATCCAACAGAGGAAAATAAAAAAATAATAGTCAAGGCACTGCAAGATACTCATGGTTTTAGACGACACTGGATAACAACAGAAAAGCCAATGCTTACACAAATCTTTCAAATGTATCCACGTTTGAGAGATTATAATGGTGAGATGGTATGGAAATATTTTGATTAAATAATTGATTAAATTCTTATACTAAACTGAAGTCAAGTTTTATTACTAATTTACTAATAATTAAATCCGTTAAGTAATATCATGAATTTATTTATAAAAAAATAAAGAGAAACTTGTAGAGTAGTTTAAAATAATTAAAATTATAGGATATAAAATTTTTTGCAGATTGCTATTGAATTCAAGAAGATGTTCCCAGAGTTAAATGATAATTTGATATTAAAATTCCCTAGTTACTACACTCCTCATATTTTACAATATGCAAGAAAATTTCATAAAGAAGTTTTTGAAAAATCTCAAACGATCAAGAACGGTTTGTATAAATGTATATTCGATTTCAGTTATTCATTAAGTCTTTTCGAAAGTTTTTTATTAATTAACTAATTTTTCAATTCTTTAGAACAATTGAGAGCTTTATTATTATTAGCAGGACTACTACCAGTATCTAATGCTATCAAAAATAAAAAAAATGAGACAAATATGTCTAACAACAAAGGGAAAAAACGAGTAATCAAAAATACACAAATATACTTTCATAAATTGAATACTATTAATTGATTCACTCAAGTATAATTATCTTTTTTACAGTTGTACAGTGACAGGAATAAAGAAGAAAATATGACCCTAAAATCCGATTTTCCAAATAGAGAATTACTACAATTCATACCTGTAAGTCTTTACTTCATATATGTATATAATAAGCTTATTACAAATATAAAAAATTGATTGTTAGTTTATGTTATTTTATATTTAGAATAAACCTTGTATCTTATCTTTAGATTTAATGAAACATTTAGATTTCTAATAATATAATTCAATTGTTTTTTTGTAACTTAGGACGGAACTGATGTCGAACATTTCGAAAGAACTATGGACAATCAAAGTGATGAAAATATTCAACCATATCTCATTTTCATGAATAGACATAGAGAAGGAATAAGTTTTATTCAAGGAGATGGATGGAAATTAAGATTACCAGAAAACTTTAGTCCACTACAAGCATTTGATATTCTCTACAAATTCTTTTATGTTTTTAATTTAGAATACCCGCGTACTTTATTAAATTTTTATAATTTTATGGATACATACATATATAAAATGTTTGTAAATCCTCACAGCGTTGTCTCATCCTTACACATTAATATTTGTAATGTGAATATGGAAGAAAATAACGTCTTAGATGAATAATCAGAAATATGTTCATTTGATAAATTTATTAGTTTTCGAAGACTTTGTACAAATTAATATCGACAAAGCAATTATTTCCGAAGATTTGTGTGTGCACGTTCAAAAGCAGAAATAATAGTGAAGGTAAAGACAATTAGCTGTACCGAGTTTTAGATACAGAAATAAAGAATGTTGCAAAAAAGCAATAATTACTTCAGCTGTGAATGTACTAGAAACGATCTATAGGTTTTTTCAATTTTTCGCAAATATTGTAATAAAATAATTTTCAATAAGATTTGGAGGAAAAATTTGAAATTTTTCATATTAAATAATAGAATGAAATTTAAATTTAAAAAAATTCATTGCTAATTGTAGAAAATCTTTATAAATCTTTAAAAAAAAAATTTTTTCCAAGTATTTCAAATACCACCAGTTCCAATATTGCACCCCATATACGCCGTGACTTTAGACAAATAACAAAACAATAGGAAATACAATAATAGTCAAGATCAACTTCTTTGTTAAATAAGAATAGTATTCACAAAAAAAAAAAAAATGAAAATAAATGCAAACACACAAATAATTGGTTCTAAAGTGGTGTTGGTACCTTATGAAAAGAGACATGTTGAAAGGCAAGTTTTATTTTTACCTTTTTTCTACTGAATAGTATTTGTGTATATTCTATCAACATCAACACATGTGTCAATCATTTGTTGCCATAATTTTATTTTGAAAAAAACATAAACCGGTATTTTCTTGTGTAAATTTCTGTTCTGATAATGTGAATTTTAATAATGAAACATTAAATTGAGACGTTTTGACGTATTAATAATTGGGAGTATGGAGATTCAAAATTTTCTAAAAGTATACGTATGTTGAGATGTTTATCATACAAATTGTTAAGAAAAATATGTAGGTTTAAAACAAATGTACATCTGTGGAAGAGAAGTCGATCCAACATCGGTAGGGAAAATGATCATTTAATTGTTTTATTAACTTCCCTTTAGGAAGTTATTGTAATTGGATCGACTGGCGAATTTTCATCATATCTCCACGTTTCAAGATATTTGCAAGCATACTGACCAACTTTTAAAATGATGTGTGTGTATGTACTCAAGAACGGATTGAGATATCAAATTCAACCAAAATTTATATGAAAGATATTGTTGTAAAGAAGATTTGAAAAAAGTTTAAACAAATTCGTTTGTTTAGTTTACAACTAAATATGACTTTCAACAATTACGCATTGTTTATAACATTGTGATTTTGTGATAAACAATTAAAAATTGTATTTATCGAATAACTAATGCATATATCACATGGACTTGGATGTTAACGACAAAATAATGTTATTTATGACAAAATATGACGTATTGTTTATACAAATGTGAATTTGTTATGAATAATTAATAATGGGAAGTTCATCGAGTAAACATCGACATAGTGTGCTCAGACCTATTTTTTTGTTTTTTTTTTATATTTACTTTATAAATAAAGACAACTTTTTATTATCTAATAATTATAAAACTTAAGTTCTTTATCGATTTAGTAGAGTCACCAATCATAA
Source organism: Chelonus formosanus (assembly GCA_028641665.1). NCBI lineage: Eukaryota > Metazoa > Arthropoda > Insecta > Hymenoptera > Braconidae > Chelonus > Chelonus formosanus. The sequence continues at coordinate 7,511,424 of CM054002.1, forward strand.
TAAAAATTTTTATGTTTTATCATAAAATTGTCATTGATTCAATCATACAATACAATATTTCCAAATTATCATGTTAATGGTCTAATCATTTAATTTAAGTCACGATACTTAGTAAAACTTACATGATATAGTAGACCTATTATATCAATATATTATAATTTCCTGATATTTTTTTTTTATTATTAAACGTCATATTTATTATGTTTATGTTTAAAAATGATGAAATATTTTAAATTTAATATTCAAAATAATTGAAAAGTACACCTTTATAAATTGTTAAATAAAGATGAAATATTGATTTTAGGCTTGTAATTTTGAAAGAAAAAATGAGATGACCTTTAAAAATGTTACAGATATCATGAATGGATGAAATCAGAAGATCTTCGATATTTTACGGGATCTGATCTTTTGACACTTGAAAGCGAATATGAAATGCAGCAATCATGGCGAAATGATGATGACAGTATGTAAAATATGCTTATTTCTAATGAGATAATTAAACGTTCCTTCAACTTATAGAATATTTTTTTAATATATTCATTTAAAGTCATCAATAGAATAGTAATTGAGTTTAAACAAATGCAATGCTATTGAAAAAATATAAATATGTACTAGATCGGCATTAAATACATTTACCTTATTATAGTATGCATGTTAATAAAATAGATCATAGGTATATGACTTATGATCTTGTATTTGGCATAAAGTACAGTATTTATAAACTATTTTATTTTCTCTAATTTTGATATATTCCTTTTTTAAGAATGCACCTTTATTATCCTGGATCGTAAAAAGTTTTCCAACTCCAAAGATGACGTAGTTTCAATGATTGGAGACACAAATTTATATTTCAATGATCCAAAAGAATGTTACACAGCAGAATGTGAGATTATGATTGCAGATGTAAATGCTAGAGGCCAACATATGGGATGGGAAGCTATGATACTTATGTTACGATATGGTAATTTTTTTTATCACTTTCATGATAGCAACTATTTTATGCATTTGTTTTATTTTTAGGTATAGATTTATTAGATATCACTAAATATCGTGTTAAAATAAAACTTGATAATAAAAGAAGTATACAGATGTTTATTAAGCTACAATTTCAGGAGGTACGTAAAATACGATTTTAATCCAATTCATACATATACTAGTGAATTTTTTCTCACTACTCTTTCTCTTTTAATTTTTTACATAGAAAAGTTCCATTAAATCATACACTAATACTCATTAAATTTTCAGCTTTTTTATTATATATAATTTGATTATTTATTTTAATTGTATACCCGGTTATAGCCAGATGTTTTAGAGCGATGCTTCCCTCCTCCTTATCTTTAATAAATGATTTTGTCCCGGCCGGGAATCGAACCCGCTACCGTGTCGGTTCAGTATTTTTATTATAAAAAACGACTCAATTCGACTTGATTAAACTTTTTTCTAATGTCTTTTATCTTATATATTATTATGATCTTTCAAAAATGATTAGGCAAATTTTTTTTTTATTAGTAAGATATTGTGAATAACAAATATCCTACATACCATGAATGTCCATACAATTTCCCCATAACAATATGTTTGGATACTATTATGTCCTAATTTTACTTTATTCCTTTTTATCTTCTTGAAAAATGAAAAGACAACGGTAAGATGAATTTCCAATTAAGTGATCGTCGTGTAGAACCAATCGAATTTTAAATAAAATTTATAATCGAGTGAAAATTAAAAATTTTATCCGTGTAGCTATTAGGAAACAGACTGCCGTTAGACTTACGTATGTTGCTGTCTTTTGGTTTCCTAACGTAAGATCAACGTCAGACATCAGATGCTGCTGCAGAAAGGAAACAGACGTACGTAAATCTATCGATAATTCTGACGTCAAATCTTGGCTATGTACTAGGGTAACATCATCGTTTTTTAAAAGTTAAAAACTTATTAATATTTTTTTACCCCTCAAAATGTTTTTTTAGAAAAAACAATAAAAATATTCCAATAAAAATATCGTGAATAACAAAAAAAAAATGATTTTTAATACCATTTAGAATGTACTTTTCTAAAAAAAAGTTAACGAGATTAGAATCGTCCAGTCGATCTAAAATAGGTAAAAAAAGGGAAAATTTGCCATTTTACGTGTTTTAACAAAATTAATGTTTAGCAAAGCTTCATATTTTTTATTTAAAACAATTTTTTTAAAATAATTTTTATGTCCAATTGACAAAAATAGTAAAAATTGAAAATTTCCTTTTCTCAAAAAATAATTTATATTTCTATAAAAATAATTCCGCTTTAGAAGTTTTTTTTTCTTTTTTTTTTTTTTTAACATGTTTTTTCTATTATTCATAACAAAAAAATTTCTTATTAATTTTTTCTTTTTTTTTAACCTCTTGATTTAAAGTTTATTGGATTTAATTGGATTTGATCGGTTTCTATAAGAATCCCTCGTAGCCAGCTCTCACGTAGATTAAAATCACCACTGATTGAAATCTACTCAAATTGCTGTGAAAAAATAAAATAGACCTACAGATCTGATTAGATCTAAAAATGATCAAATCTGACGTCGTTTTTTTACGGATCTACATTAATTTGTGTATATCCACACTATAAGCGAATTTTATTAGATATACATACATAGATCTAAATAAATCGCATTTTCTTTTCGGTTTGTTAGATTCAAGTAGTTCAAAGTAGATGTAAAAAATGAAAAACATTTAGATCTCCGTAGATTTATTTTTTCCCCGGAATCATATAGTCTTAATTTATTATTAAGAATGCATTGATCTTAATAGTAGAAAATAAAAGTTAAAAGATTTGTTTAAATTTATTTTTCTATATATATATATATATATACAATTATAAAAAGTTTAAAGAGAAACTTTTATAAAGTTTTAATGAAAAATAAATTCTAGGTTGAAAAAAGTTTAATATGGAATGAAATGACATTGGAACGAACTGTGGACACCGAGTGGATAAATTTCTTAGAAGACGAAACTGTTGATTCAATTCGTGGAGAAAATTATGACGTGGAATGTTCTGGCATAAAAAATTCTAATATGGAAAATTAGATAAAATTGTATTTGAAAAACAACTACTGAGTATTGATCAAAGTCGAATTAAATTAAAAAAATTTTTCCAATTAGAAATGCATAAGAACATCAAAACCTCTTGTTAGATACCTCATCTTTCTATATATATATAATAATAATATGATCATTTATTTTAATTGTATACCTGGTTTCAGCCAGGTGTTTTACAATACTTCCTCCTTATCCCTACGATCGGGATCCTACGCGCACTCCCTCTAAGCCCCCCTCCCCCCTCTAAAGACTCACCACCTTCCTACCTGCCCGATAGACTATTACACACATAGTCCATCGGGTTGCGTCTGCAGCCGACTTACGCCCTAACCATTGTATCGCATTTGCACGAGGACACAGGGAAACTGCAGAAAACCTGTGCCGATACAACCGGCCTCTCCGGAGAAGCCTCCTGCTCACGGTGGCCAGAGAAAAAGCCATATTAAATGATTTCGTCCCGGCCGGGAATCGAACCCGCTACCCATGGCGCGTCAGGCTGACGCTGTACCCACTAGACCACCGTGTCAGTTTTTCTATATATATATATATATATATATATAAGTTTTCAAATATCCCTTCAAATATTTATTAATGATAAAATAATTTTAAGATTTCTAAAGTTTATGACATCCTGTAATAAAAGAAAAAACCTTTTAAACCATCCTAACAAAATACAATTCCTTTTCCACTGATACCAAAATATGAGTTCCGCTGATATGAAAACCTTTCAGCCCTCCGACTCATTTTCCAACGTAGCAACCCTTACGTCACAAGACTCCTACCCTCTCCACTAAATCTCACCTTTAAAATAGGAAGATCTCTAGCAATTAACAGCATTCTGTAAAAGAACTTTGTTCAAGCAACTCATACATTCAATAAACTTGTACCTCAGTGTGTGAATAAAGAATAAGTTTTTAACTCAACCCACTTGGTATCCAACAACTGGCGACGAGGAATCGGACTGTTCGACGCTTCAGATCAGCGAAACTGGAATTCACCGACTAATCTTCACTGTAAGTACTCGTATTTTCAATACTCTGATATTTGTATCCTGACTTTCTTGTAAGAATTCTCAATCCAATCCCAATTCATAATGAATGACGCTGATACAAATCACTCAACATCTGTTGCAAACGTCTCATTAGATTTCCTAATAAAATTAATCCCTGAAAAGTTCGATGGGGACCGTTATAAAGTTCGCAGTTTCATTAAACAAATAGACTCTGTGTTTGAGGTAGCTTCAGCAAATCAAAAACCTGCATTATTATTGTTCGTGAAAAGTAGAATAATTGGAAAAGCTCGAGAGCAAATTGACATACATTGCAATTTGACTTCTTGGGAAGAAATATCAGAACTTTTATTGAATCTGTATCAAGACAGAAAATCATTTGACCAACTTTTGGAAGAATTAACTAGTATAAAGCAATTACACAACGAAAGTATCTGTGTATTTTATCAAAGATTAGAAGAACTTACATCGCGCATTTTAGCTGTTGTTCACGCTTCAAATGATACTAGTGCCAAATTAACCGGTCGTATATCAATGATTACTGATATGACATTGAATCGATTTATTTATCACAGTCATCCACAGATTTCACAAATGCTCCGATATCGCGATTTTAAGACGATCAATCATGCTTTCACTGCTGCAATGGCCGAAGAAAAAGCCTTACGTTTGAAATATAATAACAATAGTAATAATAATTATTCAAAGAAAAAATGCGGAATATGTTCTCGAACCAATCATACAACCAATGAATGCTATCGAAATAAAGATAATCCTAATCGTAAACCAAACACTAATAAGTATAAAACTAATAATAATGGACAAAAAATAAACTTTACTTTATCAACTGACAATGAACAAAAAATATGTAAATACTGCAAAAAAGTAGGGCATGTTATCGAGGAATGCTTTAAATTACAAAATAAAAGAAATCAAAATTCTAATAATGATAGATCATCTCAAAACAATCGTAATGTTAATTTTCAAAGTTCTTCTTCTTCAAATCAGGTAGAAGTTCCCTCTACTTCATATCAAAATCCTAATCAAACCTACGAAAATCCTGATGAATGTTTAACATCTTTTATGCAAACAAACGTTTTATCACTTAATTCAAACGATCTATCTTATATCCTATTCGAATCTGAAGCATCGAACGCCTCAGATGGGATTTTAAAATTATTGCTTGATACGGGCGCATCAGTTTCTTTAATAAAATCATCCAGTATTCGTAATTATAACATTGTAAGTTCAAAAACAATGACTTTGAATGGTATTTCGAAAAATGCACCTATACAAACATTAGGTGAAACCCAAATAGACCTTCAATTACATGGTCATAAAATCCTTTTCACAGCTCAGGTACTTGACGCTCCCACAAACATATCATTTGACGGACTATTAGGCCAAGATTTCCTAAGTAACCAAAAATGCACCATTGATTATGACAAAACTTTATTGTCAATCAAATCATTACCTTTTACCATTCCACTTAATAAAAATATTTATTCCTCAATATCTTAACTCGATCATGATGAATCCTAGATCGGAAACCGTTATAAATGTTAAAATAAATAACACTCAAAACCTCAAAGAAGGAATTATAGAATCTCAGCTCCTTAATCAAGAAGTGAACCTGATTATTCCAAATTCGATTATAAAAGTAAAGAATCAAAATCAAGCGTTAGTAACCGTTATAAATAGTTCTACAAATTTTAAACGGATTGTAACTCCTGAACTAAACATTGAAGTAATACCTCCTCAAACGCATATTTTCTCAATTTCTAATGAAATTTCTGATAGAAAAGCAATACTTAAAGATAATCTTCGTCTTGATCATTTAAATGGAGAAGAGCGTAAAACAATTGAAAACATTTGCGAATCCTTTCATGATATTTTTCATTTAGCTAATGAGCAGTTAACACATACTACTGCTGCTACTCATTCAATTGAAACTACGGATAACATTCCAGTCCACGTAAAAGCTTATAGGTACCCGGAAATCCATAAAGATGAAGTCAACAAGCAAATTGAAATAATGTTGAAGCACGGAATTATTAAACCATCCACTAGCCCTTGGTCAAGCCCACTCTGGGTAGTACCTAAAAAATTAGATGCTTCTGGTGAACGTAAATGGCGTATTGTCATTGATTATAGAAAGTTAAACGAAAAGACAATCGGTGACGCGTACCCGCTTCCCAATATTGAAGATATTTTGGACCAGTTAGGTCACGCTCAATACTATACAACTTTAGATTTATCTAGTGGCTTTCATCAAATAAGAATGGACCCAAAAGATTCTCCAAAAACAGCATTTTCAACCCCTACAGGACATTTCGAATATACTCGTATGCCCTTCGGCTTGAAGAATGCACCAGCTCGTTTTCAACGAACAATGCAAATTGTTCTAATAGGCCTTAATTATAAACAGTGTTTTGTCTATATAGACGACATTGTCACATATATGGGTCATCACTAGAGGATCATAATAAAAAAATGATAAATGTCTTTTTGAGATTAAGAGAATATAATTTAAAACTTCAGCCAGATAAATGTGAATTTTTGAAACGTTCTTGCATGTATCTAGGCCATATAATTACAAATCAAGGTGCCAAACCCAACCCTGATAAAGTAAAAGCGATCTCGAAAATGATCAGTCCAAAAGACCCAAAAGGTGTTAAAATATTTTTAGGAATGATTGGATATTATCGAATGTTTATTCCCAATTATGCAAAACCTTTGACGTTATTATTAAAAAAGGAAACTCGCTTTACTTGGTTCGAAGATCAAGAACAAGCTTTTCAAAAACTGAAAAATTATTTAACAAATGAACCGATACTACAATACCCTGACTTTAAACTTCGATTCACACTAACTTGCGACGCATCAAATGTAGGGATCGGTGGCGTCTTATCACAAATAAAAAACGAAAACGATTTACCTATTTCTTATTACTCTAGAACGCTAAATAAAGCTGAACAAAATTATTCCACTACGGAAAAAGAATTGTTAGCAATTATTTCATCAGCAGAACACTTTAGACCTTATTTATACGGTAGAGAGTTCGATATTTATACAGATCATAGACCACTTCAGTGGTTATTTAATTGTAAAAACCCTTCTTCTAAACTTGTGAGATGAAGATTAAGATTTAGTGAGTATCAATATGTAATTAAATATAAACCGGGTAGAATCAATTCTAATGCTGATGGATTTTCTAGACTAAATCGTACAGAATCTGTAAATGATCATATTGGTACTGTTAATTTAATCCAAGATGATGAATTGAATTATCAAAACTTCATTAAATATCATTACATGAATAAAGACATAATAGAGTACGAAATCGAGAAGATTCCATTATCAAAAATTCGTGTCCCTATTATATTATTATGGTCACAAGATCTAGATACAACTAATGAATATTCAAATTACATTGAAACCAATTTCGATATTTCAAAAATAAAACCATATATCAATGGATTTACTAGGATTGAAAATCAATATCAACAAATATATATTCTTTTCCCTAAACAACATCACTATGATAAACTTGAGTATGTTAATATTTTTGAAACATTAAAAAATGTTAGGACAGAAATTAACAATGAAAAATTTGTAATAGTTACTCCTTTTAGAGACACTAACATTAAATTAGAACAGCTGAATGAAATGCTTAAATTTATTTTTCCTGATAATCAAATAAAATTACTAAGTACAAGGAAAATTTACCCAACTGATCAGCATCAAATCAAAACAATTCTAGAAGAAAACCATGACAGTAAATTATCTGGACATTACGGATTTAATAAAACTTATTCAAAAATAAAAGAGCAGTATTCATGGCCGAACATGAAACGAGATATTAGAAAATACATCAAAGCATGTCATTCCTGTCAGATAAATAAAACAAATTTTAAACCCATAAAACAACTCATGGAGATTACGAGTACGTCCGAAAAATCATTTGAAAGAGTAGCAATAGATATTGTGGGACCACTTCCCCTTACTGAGGCTGGAAATAAATTTATTGTCACTGCACAAGATGACCTAACTAAGTATTCTTTTGCTTATCCAACTCCCAACCATGAAGCCTCTACAGTAGCTAAAATTCTGACCACTATATTTACAAGTTTCGGGATTCCTAAGAAGTTTCTTACCGTTCAAGGCACAAATTTTACGTCAAAGTTAATCAAAGAATTTGCCAACCTTTTTAAAACTAAACACTTAACTTCAACTCCATATCATCCACAGACGATGGTGCGTTAGAACGTTCGCATCTAACTCTCAAAGACTATCTCAAGCATTATATCAGTCCTTGTCAAACTAACTGGGATGAATATATACAATTTGCAATGTTTAGTTACCACACTTCACTACATAAATCTACTAATTATTCACCTTATGAACTTCTCTTTGGTCATAAACCTTACTTACCCTCTTCAATATGTCAAGAGCCTAAATTTCATCATACTTACGACGATTATATTCGATCACTGCAACATAAGCTTAATACTGCATTTAAAATAGCTCGCGAACATACACAGAATTCTAAAGAACGAAGTAAAGAAAACTACGATAAAAATGCTAAGAAAATATCATTTAAAGAAAACGATTTGGTTTGTATTTTTCAAAAACTGGTAAAGCCAGGTTTATCGAAAAAATTGTCAGGACACTTTAAGGGTCCATATAAAATCACAAGAGTACACTCAAATCAAACAGTTGACCTTCAAGTAGGAAAAAAAATTATCACTTATCATACTAACCTTTTAAAACCTTATTTTACAGATAAGTCTGATACTCTTGCTATTTTTCCTGATCCCTCATTCAATCTTTAGTTCCTTTTACCAAAACAATATCCTTTCCAATACAAGCGGAATCTTCTACGATAAGAAAGGAATAGCAAAAATATCAAATTCTAAATTAACGCATTTAACTCATTTAAACTACACCCATCTTAATGAAGGCAGAAAAATACTGATTGATGGTCTTACGCGAACTCGTGGGCTTTGCACTAAAGACCTAATCCAACCAGAGGACCATAATAACGGTCATTTCCATTGTAAAAAGACTCTTGCTTTGATGGAGTCAGAGATACTAGATATTAATCGACAAAATGACATTATTTTAGGAATTATTAGTGATTTAAAGTCTCGAAAACGACGTGGTTTAATTGATGGTGTATCATATGCACTCAATTGGTTGTTTGGAACTCCAGACGCCGATGATGCACAATTTTACACTGACAGTATAAAAACTTTATTGAATAATGATAGACAAACACAAACTCTATTGAAATCCCAAGTTCAAATAATGACTAGTACTATTAAAAATTTCAATAGTTCTTTGCTCTCATTAAAAAGTCAAGAATATAAAATAAACGAAAATATAAAACAAATCGAACAATACGCATCAGATACCAACAATCAACTTAAATTTTTACTTGCAGGAACTTTGATTACTGAACATATATTAGCACTACAGATTTTCATGTACCAAATATCAAATGAATATAAAGAGTTTATTGAGGCTGTGAACTTAGGCATTAATAATCAACTTTCACTTTTTTTAATTACTCCAGATGTTTTGTTAAAAGAATTGCAACAATATAAAGGCGAAGACGATTTAGTTTTAGAGCCAAACCAGAATAATATTATCTCCTTATATAAATTAATCAAAATAGAGATGTATCTTTACGACAGAAATATCATATTTGCTTTTAAAATGCCATTAGTAAGAAAAGTCCTCTACGAACTTTATTATCTTATACCTCTCCCAATGCAACATGACAACAAGTCTCACTTTTTTTATATCCAACCTCAAGCTCCCTACTTCCTCTTATCCATTTCCAAAACCCAGTATGTATTCTTACAAGAGTTATCCGGATGCACTGAGTATCAGAGTGGAGAATACGTTTGCTACAACGTGCACGCTACGAAGGCTACGGGCACATCAAACTGCGAAATGGAACTCCTGCTATCTCACACAAGGAAAATACCATCCAACTGCGAGGTTAAACAAATCCAAGCTCGCATCGAGACTTGGAAATACATCAATTACAATCGTTGGATATACATTCTTCACAAACCAACCTCTTTAACACTTGTCTGCCATGACAATCAGTATATGCAAGACTTAACTCTTTACCAAACTGGAATAATTCAAATCAGCAACCAATGTAAGGGATATACCACACTTTATGCACTAGAACCAACAGATTTTGGTAACAAAAATTTCACTTATTATGTACCTACTATCAACATTATAAACGATGATTGCTGTCTTCTAACTCCTAAAATTGGAAATCCAACTTCACTTAAACTAAAACCAATACAATTAACAAACATAGATCTTACAGACCTTAAGTTTGCTTCCAAAAAATTAAATGATTTCGACGAAATTCTAACTAAACAACTAAATGAACCGTTTGTCATTTCACATACAAATTGGTTTACAATTTTAATTTACATCTTAACTGCATTATTTGTAATAATTATTTGGATTAACTTTTGTCGATGCTTTGGATGTGTCTATTGGATCAAGAAATTATGCTGTTTCACTCGAAATCCACGAAATGGTGAAATATTACCTCCAGTTATTAAAAACTTTATTAATTGCAACTTCGACTCGGATCTTCGAGCTGAATATCAAGAAGCCAGCGGAGACATTGTTCTTCATGAAAGAGCTGACCGACTTCTAAGGAACAGAACACCATTACCAGAGATTACCGAAGAAACCAACTCAACAGAAATAAAACCTGAAACCAACACGACATCAACAGTACTCCGATCAAGAAGAAGTACTACACCACTTTAAAATAAATTTTAAAATTTTAGTTAATATCTTTTTCTTATTATTTTCTCAAGACTATTGAAGACGTATATCTTCATACTTAACAAGGGAGGTGTTAGATACCTCATCTTTCTATATATATATATATAAGTTTTCAAATATCCCTTCAAATATTTATTAATGATAAAATAATTTTAAGATTTCTAAAGTTTATGACATCCTGTAATAAAAGAAAAAACCTTTTAAACCATCCTAACAAAATACAATTCCTTTTCCACTGATACCAAAATATGAGTTCCGCTGATATGAAAACCTTTCAGCCCTCCGACTCATTTTCCAACGTAGCAACCCTTACGTCACAAGACTCCTACCCTCTCCACTAAATCTCACCTTTAAAATAGGAAGATCTCTAGCAATTAACAGCATTCTGTAAAAGAACTTTGTTCAAGCAACTCATACATTCAATAAACTTGTACCTCAGTGTGTGAATAAAGAATAAGTTTTTAACTCAACCCACTTGGTATCCAACACTCTACTATGATCAACAATACGTTTATGATGAATAGAAAAGTTCAACTAAATGCGTGCATGCCTCATTTTTGGGCCTAATGTGGACAGATATTTGTGATACGTGCCAAGTTAGTTAAATATTTATTCGAGAAATTTTTCAAAAATGTATAATTTAATGATTTCTAAATTATTGGGAAATTTATAAAACATTCTATTGCAACAAAATGCTAGATAAAAAAATTTTTAAAAGTTTTCTTTATGTATTTATACAGGCAGAACCGGTTGATGATACTATTAACTCCTCGTATACATATTTCCTGTGATGTATTCGATTTATCTATGTACATAATAGCTATGACGACACGCACACATAGACACAGTTACTTTGAATAAATTTTATACTTGATAGATTGACAGATTATGTTTTGAGTATCCGTCTATGAAGTACAGCTCAGTATAAGCTCTTCTGTTTATTAATGAAAAGTTTTATCATTGAATAATTTATTTTTATTAAAATAATGGCTTTTTTATCACAAGTGAAAATTTTTATTACAAAAAAACCAATGTTTTTTAACTCTTTTATTTACGGTTCTTTCTATGTAACTGCAGAGTTTATTCAACAAATGTACAATAGGAAAAAACATACTAAAAATCAAGTAATCGAAAAGATTGATATTAAAAATCAATTGAATTATATTTCTACTAAGATTCCTGAATTAAAAATCATCCATTTGAAAACTGATTGGTCAATTATTGGGAGATATTTTGTTTATGGCTATTGTATAGCTGGACCAATTCTTCATGGATGGTAAATAATCAATTAATTCAAATTAATAACATTCGATGTATTAATATCATTTTATTAAATAAAAATTTATTTTATTTTTTACTGAAAAATTATATTACTTTTAAGTTTTGAAAATATATAAAAAGAAAATATTTTTTCTCAAACAATTGATATATTTAATATCAAAATAGTAAAGATGAAATTCTCTAAATTCACTTCTAATGGTACATATTTATATTTTGTATGTTATATAAAATTTTCAAATAAATATACATTATAATCATTTTTGATTTTTATAAATTATTGATGTTTTGTTATAATCATTTTAGTAAATTGTAAAAAAAATTTATTTAAAACATTTCATCAGGTATTTATGGCTAGATAAAGCGTTCATAGGAACATCTAAAAAAATGGTGATCAGTAAACTAATATGTGACCAATTTATGTTAACTCCAGCATTACTTTTCATCTTTTATACAAGTAAGTGTTATCAAAAATTGACCGAATGAATTATTTGTTTTTTTTTTTCATTAATTTTAATTAATTATTTTTATTTCAGGTATGAGCTTGATGGAAGGAAAAAGTGATATTTTATATGAATTTAAAATGAAATTTTTAAAAACATTTGAGGTAATTTTTAATACTTGTAATTATTTAACTTAGAGTGAAGAGACCAATAGATGGGTACTATCTAAAAGATGGACAAATTGTTATTTGTTACTGATTAAATGAAAAATGTCTAATTCTTTTAATATAAATTAATAACTTTCAATGGGTAATATTTTTCACGTTTTATTTATCTTTTGGTTCAGATTATTCATCTATTGATATATTTACCTTATATAAATACGAATATTTTATACTAATAATCTTATTTTTGGTAGACGTCTTGTTTGTTTTGGCTTCCAGTGCAGTTTATAAACTTTTTACTAGTTCATCCTAGTTATAGAGTTTTATATGTCAGTATTGCATCTTTTTGTTGGGTTAATATTTTATGTAATTTTAAACGTACACCTATAACTGGATCTTAAAAAATATTTTATTTCGTTTTCGACTGAACTTATTCATTCAAGTACATTTAACTGAATTATATAGGTAAATAAAAAACTAGTGTTTTAACAATTCCTCTTTATTTAGTCAATCAAATAATAATTTCTTTTAGCATTTATTTTAATGTTATAATTGTTGAGTGTATAATTATTTAATTTACAAAATTATATTTTTTCACTAAACCTGTCTTATATGATTTCTAGAAAAATTCCATACTATACAGTAAATTTATTTATTTTTATGCGAAAGTTTAAAATCAAATTTAAATTTATTAATTGATCAATTTAATTATTTCATGACCTAATATTTGAGCGATAGAATACTTGAAAAAGACTTAATATAATTACTTATTTTATTTATAATTTTTTTGCAGAAGGTATATACATGATACTTGATATTGTTGATAGAAATTGAATAATTCGTGTAGCTAAAAATATTTTTACATATGTAATTAATATAGTGAATTGGACGGAAGTAAATGTACACAATAGAATAAAATAAATTACATTTAAATGTTCCTACAATACTGTTTAAATTGTATTAAAATAATTTTTTATTTATTCAATCTATTACTTGAACTTTAAAAAATTTCAATAAATTTTACGATAATTATTATTAAATCGAATTATAAATATAAAGTCATGAATACGATTACTATTGGTATATAAACAAACATTGTCAAAATATAAGAAAATATTTTAGTTTACTTACAGGAAATTATGATGCGCAATCTTATCAATATTTAATTCGTGATAACACATAATTATTAAAGTTTGGTTTTCCGAAAATAAAAATATATTCATTATCGTTTTTATATATATATATTCTTACTTTATAAACTAAAAAAAAAAAAAAAAACACCAATTCTTAATCATGATTTTTTAGTCATAATTTTTGATAATTAAATATAAAATATTCACATGATTATTAAAATGAATAATATTCGAGTTAAATCAATCTCATTTCAGTGAAAGTATTTAGTATGAGATAAGTTTTACAAATGAATGTATTAAATAAAAATATAACTTGCATGAGAAAGGTTACATGCATTGATGTTTATTAATTGTCAGTCTTATATTCTTTTGTGAAATTACGTAAGCTAATAATTGTCTATAAATAATAATTATCTCCTTAATGACGTTAAAAGGTTTCATTTGTTATACGTTCATTTTTTTAGATCAAATTTTTGTTATGCTTTTTCTCGTTGTATGATGAAATTAATATTAGATACAATTACGTTCTAATGTTATTAAAAATACGATTTGATTAATTCATTTAACTCTATCTTGTTGATGAAAATATATTCATTGTACCACTAGCTGTACGTTTCCTTATTAAACGTGCTGCAACTTAAATTTAAATTTGTATGTAATCAAATGTTACCTCTTTATGAATAAAATTACAAAATAAAATAAAAAGATGCATCATTTCTTACCAGTAGCATCTTGTGGTGTCAAAGGTTTGTCAATAACTTTTTGAATAACATTCATCCATTGGGTTCGATCATCATCACTTTGAGCAGATAACAAAAAACTTCTATCTGGTGTTTCAAGAGTAAATGAAAAACCTTGATCCTTTGCTCCTGGTGGAACACCGAGTTTTACTGAGAATCCTTCTGAGCTATGTCCAATGAAAATTTCCCCTTTTGGATGAGCGTCCTAAGTACAAAATTATTTTAATTCAATAATGTTAGTAAGCATTGATCTATTAAAATTTATTTTATGGATGAAAAATTACCATAGGATCATCATGATACATTAATTTTCGACCATCTAATGTAAACCATCTTTTTTTGTAAGCATCAGAATGTCGAGGTCCAGTTTTCCAGAGAAAGCCTTCTCTTGGAAAATCTCTAGTCAATTGAGAAATTAATTCATTTTCTGATGCACCAGGATATGCAACTTGTAACCTGTGAAGCTTCGCACATCTGATAGCTAAATACCAATTGGTAATAATTTCTGGATCTTCATGATAAACATAAATATGACGAGTGGAACCGTCTTTCATAAATGAAATTTGAAGACTATTTTGATTTCCCGTTTTTGGTGGTGCGAAAGCTACATTCAATTCTGATATTCTTAAAATTGCTTTAGGATCTTTATGTTCTTTTACATGGTATTTTAAGGTATCATCTGCTTCAGAAAGAACAAATTTACGAGGATGATATCGTGAATCTTCTTTTCCTCTTTTCATCAAAAATCCTTCCATAAATCCAGAAACGTATTGGTTTTGTCTTTCAGGGTGACAAAATTCTTCTCTTTCATATTTAGCTCTGATCCATTGTTCCACTAAAACTCTACATGAAGCATAAAAATCAAATTAATTTAATAAAAATGAATTATTAATTAGATTTATGATGTAGAAAAGTTTAATAATGTACTGAGGTGTATTTTCAGTTGGTCTTCTGTAGCATGGAGGTACCCTTTCTTCATAATAAAGTCTTGCTGCATTATTCCCAACTTCTCTTACTCTGGTAACTTGTGAATCCTCCCATCTATCCAATTTCAAATGTTTCACTTTCGAAATGTGTGCACCCATGGATCGGTGTACGCCAGCGCATCTTGTGCATAAAAACACTCCAATATTGTAAGAAGCCCATTCGGGGTCTGTAATACATGCGGGCTTTGAGCGATTTTTTCTTCAATTTATCATTGCTTAAAATGATAATAAAGTTAACAGTAAAAAATATATATGATCAACAACTAGCATGAAAAAAACAATAAACTTTTATCATAAAAATACTATATTTATAACGATATATATATATATATATATATGCATAGTATTTCAAGTCATAATAATAAGAATAGGAGGAAGATTCTAAATGACTTTTGCATAAATATTATATAAATAATATTATCAATTAAATAATACAACCCCCAAATTTCTACTATTATTATGAGTAAGATAAAAATCTCGATCAATTTTTGTAGAATTTACAAAGTAATATTTCCAATACAACCCATGTGATAACTATATCTTACTTTTAGCTCCACAATCAGCACATTCATTGTTTCCAGGCTTTTTTAAAAGTTCTAATAGTAACTTTTCATTTAAGTCTGCCATTTTAAAACACACTAGTTTACTTATACTAATCAATTGACAACATAATATCATATGATAATTTACGTTTTATCAATTTCAACTTATGTATCCTAACACATCACTACGATACACGTATACATTATAAGGTTAAGGGTATAAATGTATGATGAAGACATGATGAGGTACTTAGTTTACATTAAAAAGGCCCATTTACAAACAAAAAGCGATAAAGTTTACATAGTATAGTCAGATCAACAAATATGTATATGTATAGAATCAATTGACTACTGTGACAAAATCCCCTAGAGTTTTTGGAAACTATACTTTAGTTAGGGCTGCGTTTTTGCATAGTTATGGATGTTTGTCGAATTGTCCAATGATAGTGCATTCATAAAAGAATATGACTATTTCAATTGGATAATATTTCTGGAATTTGACTATGTTTTAAGTCAATCAACATTTTATCTTCGAGAGAAAGCGCGCCATTATCTATCCTTATTTTTTATGGTTTATGATCGCTGCAATTGTTTTCTGTTACTATATCAACTTTGGCGCCAATTATTGCCGCCATACCGATTATATTCTTAGATTTTACAATAAATAATACAACATATTATATACAACGGTCAAGACAAATAAAATAGTGGAGTTAATAGCAATAATTCTTTATTATTTACTTATATTCTGTAATTTATATACAAATTATTTGATTTATCCTAGTTTTAATAACAATTAGTGCAAACAAAATAATTATCAGTTACAATTGTAAATTAAATGCGAGATGTATATTATAACAGGCAATATTGAACTTAAAATTTATAATATATTCTCTTTATTGAGACAATATATTAGACATTGAAATAAATTTACCAAAATCATGTAAGTATTTGTATAGTACATTTGTAATATTTATAAAATAATAATTTTTTTTTATTATATATTATTTTACAGTAAAAAGTGTGTGAAGGAGCAAGACTATACAAAGAATGTTTCTATCTATTATAATTATTGAAATAATATTTAACAAGATACACTTGGGATGTCACAAAAAATATTAGAGTCTAATATTACTGAAAAATTAAGTACTAACAATACTGGAGGAGATCTTTGGTCAATATTTTGTTCAAATCAAATTGATGTTTTTTCTACTGAATCATCTGATTCTTCAAATCAAGATAAACTTGAAAGAAGTAATACTTCAAAAAAACGAAAACGTGGATCAAAAATATTTAATGCAATGAAATATTTGAAAGAAGCCAACAACAAAACCCATGATAACAATAACAACAATAATAATATTTATACTCCTTATGAGTCAAATTGTCACTGTGACGGTGAAAATGAAAGTATTAGATATGTGGAACAACATGACTATGATAATAACATTAATCCAGATATACATGATGACGATACAACTTCATTAAAAGATGAAATTGATAGCCAAGATGATGTAATATGGTCAGATACAAAAAATAATAATTCAACATGGTCAGAAACAGAGCGTATTAAATCATTGTGGCCAGATATGAATGATGTTAATTCAACATGGTCAGAGACAGAACGTATTAAGTCATTATGGCCAGATACAACAAATATTAATACAAATGAAACGAATCTAGATATGCCGTATTACATGACGGGTTTTCCAAATCCACCTGGAGAGAATCGATGTTGGCTTAATGCAACTCTTCATGCACTTTTTGTTCTTCCATTGATTGATTATCTAAATAATTTTGTTCTCAATGAATGTTCTCGACTAACTAAAACATTTATAGCAATGCAGCTGTTTTGGAAAAGAGGAGCGGCTGAAAAAGAGAAAACTTATCAAGCTTTAAAAAAATTTAAAGATGAATTATGCGTTTTAGATGAATCATATTCATCAAGAAAGCAACAAGATGTTTCTGAGTTTTTAATGATATTTTTAAATTATGTTAGATCTGAGTGTGAAAAATTTGTTACAGAAACAAGTTCATTAAAAATGAATTTAATTGAAGACATGGAAAATCTATCCGAAAATCATCGCAATAAATTACCAATAGATAAAGTAAATCTGCATCCAATGTTAACTTCTAAAAGACGGCCATCGTTAACTTCGACATCTCCATCAAAAAGAAGAAATTCTACCACTGATATGAATGTTAAGTTGTCACACATTACTTATCCTTTTTCGTTAAAACAAGATGAATCTTCAAAGTCCAATAATCCGATAGATGAATTTTTTTTACTTCACATGATAGAACATTACACCTGTCAAGGTTGTAATAAACATCGTCAGAATAACATCGACAACTTGATGTTTTACGTTGATCTTCCGAACAAAGAGAATGAATTATTAAGTTTAACTGATTTAATTTTTAAGAGTATGGAGCCTGAAGAAAGGAATTTTATTTGTGTAAAATGCAAATATAACAAACATCATGTATCAACAACATTTCGAGGATGTCCAAATATTTTAATCATTCAGATAAATCGATATGGTATGACACCAGAAGGGACAGTGGAAAAAATAAATGCACCTGTTGATATTCCCAGTGATCTCCAAATGAATGATAGCAATAATACAGTTCATAGTTTTCAACCAATATGCATAATAGCTCATGTTGGACACTCAATCGACTATGGCCATTATACTAGTTATGTAAAACATGCAAATCAATGGTTTCACTATAACGATATGGATGTTACACCTATGACTGAATCTGAAGCATTAAATGCAGGCCAAACTACTGCATATCTAGTATTTTTTATCAACACAAAACTACTAAAAAAGCTCAATATTTTATCGGTAAAAATAGAAGATGATCCACAACGATGAAGGAAAGAAAAAATACATTTTTATTTTAATATTTTTCTAAAAGCTTCTTGTACGTTAGTTGAAAAGTGTTCTCGATAGTTTTTTGTTCGAATTTTTCATACCAACGAGTGTTAATTATAGTCGAAAATTATTCACACGTTTATAAAAAGAAATCTACTTAATATAAACATTGTAATATACAATCTGTTAACAAACTATGAATAAGTATTGAAAATATAAATTTACAGAAATAAATTTAGTAAAAACTCACATATTCTTATGATTACTCATTGTATTCAATACTTCTTTCTGTTTTTCAATCATTTTATACGTCTAATAAGATGATTATAAGATTCGTTTATACATCACCTGTGCTAAATTTGACATTGTCATTCATCTTATATAGGTAAAATTGCCTACTCTTTATTAGCCAATCTTTTTAGGATTTTATTCCATTAGGATAGAATAACATATACATATTTTGGTAATATAATAAATCACAATTAAAAGCAAATGATTTGCTAAAAAAAATAATAATTACAAAATTAAAATCAAATCCTGAATGAATAAATTTACAGTTAAATTTTTGGATCCAACGATTACCAATTGAATATGTTAGGAGCTTAGTTTTGAGGGTTGTTAAATCGAATTTATTTACGTATTACGTATTATGTATTCTATTCGATGATTGGATAGGTTTGATTTCAAGAGAAACTAAACTGTAGAGTCGAAAAAGTGGGGACGTTACTTCTTTGGTTAGTTTGGCTGTGTGTATTGTAACGTATTCATTGAGTGAATTATCCCCTCTTAGATTTTCATCATGGTAAATTATGACAGCATTGTACATTTTTTGATAAAAGTAAACAAAGTTGCAAATAAATATACAATTCATTTATAAATGAAGTGCAATCAATAATAAACATCATGAAATCATAAGTCAAAATTAGATTTACTACCAATTAAAATAACAGTCGCCATATTATAAGCATTGTTCTTTTTTTATGTCAGTCAGTGTGCTCTAATATTCCTAATTCGAAATTTAGAACAAAATGTTTGTACTAGTCAATATAAAATTAATTTAGATAAATTTTATAGTCAATCCATGTTAATGAATTTCACAACAGCATGAAAAGTGTGTAATAGCTTAATTAAGTTTTATCATTATCAACTAGATAATTTAGAGGAAAAATATATTGTTTTCACGTTAAAGTAGAAAACTTAAATATTATACTATGGCTTACAATTTTGCCGGAATGCCAACACCCGGAATGCCTCCAATGAGTAAGTTTTATTAACTTAAACCTTTATAGCTTATTGATTGAATTCAGATAAACTAATAAATTACAGCTTACCTAATAGTACTGTAACATTTTTATGCCAATAACACTTATATAACAGTATAATTATTGTAGGTATAGGTCCAATGGGTCCACTTGGACCTATTGCTGGTCCTCAAAGTTTCATGGAATTAACAGGACAAGGTTTTCCACCTTTACCACCTCCTCCATCCATTCCACTACCAGGAATGAACGATTCGCCTCTTGAGTTCAGCACAAATAAAAATCAACCTTCAAGTGGACGTGATAATACAGAAGATTCATCATTTGACAGGATACGAAATGATAAAAATGAATCAAGACGAGATTGTGGAGATAATCGAGACTCGAATAGGGATAATCGTGATAATAATAGAAGAAGAAGTGATAGAAATGATAGACGTGATCGGGAGCGAGACCGACGAGATGAACGTAATGAAAAAGAAAGGCGAGAAGATAGAAGATTAGATGATCGAGTAAATTTGACTTCAAACAATAATAGTCATAGTGCAAACAGTGGTGGTAATACTCAAATAACATCATTAAATGGTCAAACTATAACAACAAATTCCCACAGTTTTACTCCTCAAATTGAAACTGCTACTACTCCTAGTGTTTGGAGTATGGGCGTAGGATATCAAGTGATGGGGATGGGTCCAATGAATCCAATGAGCGCTATGATGAGTGAAATAGCTTTAGGACCTCATATGGGTGCACCACCTCATGGATATGGTCCACCAATCAGTATGGGAATGATTCCTCATTGTGATAGTACAGTTCTTAGTGCTCAAATGCTTGGTGGACCTGATCAACTTCATATCAATGATACTACAGCGCAAATAATATCAGCAGGATTACCACCATCGTCTGCTACCAGTATGTCACCACAACAAAACAGTGGTTTAAATACTAAAGAAATTATTCATTGTAAAAGTTGTATACTTCTTCCACCGAATCCCAATATACCAGTACCAACAACTAGAGAAAAACCTCCAGGATGTCGAACTGTTTTTGTCGGTGGATTACCAGAAAATATTACAGAAACAATTATTCATGAAATATTTGAACGATGTGGTGAAATCACTACGCTTCGTTTATCTAAAAAAAATTTTTGTCATATACGTTTTTCAAATGAATCCAGCGTCGATGCAGCTATATTTCTATCAGGGTATAGAATTAGAATTGGTTCTGTGGTGGATGCATCAAATACTGGAAGGTTGTATGTTGATTATGCTCATATTTATGCAAGAGATGATCAGTATGAATGGGAATGTAAGCAAAGACAATTGCAAAGAGAGCAAAGACATAGAGAAAGGGTCGAAAAAGAAAGACAAAGACCGCCATCAAGTCCTCCACCGATAGTACATTATACTGATTATGAAGCTTCTAATATATGTGAAAAAATTAAACAAGATGATACATTTATGAAAGCTGTACAGGTATATTTTTTTGTTTGATAAATAGTTAGTAATGGTGATCATATTTGTATATCTTTTTACTCGGTAGGTTGTCGTTACATGGCTGGAACGTGGTGATTGTACTAAACGGAATGCCAATACATTTTACTCAATGATTCAATCTACAAATTCACATGTCCGAAGATTGTTGAGTGAAAAAGTATCGTATGAAGAAGAACTTCAACGAGCTAAAGAATTGATGAAGGGCAGAATACAAGGATTACTTATTCAATGTAAGTTTCTTTACCCTAACTTATGAATAGCCTCTGTCTCTCTCTCTTTTTCTCTCTACGATATAGAGGCAACAGTCTCAAGATTTCATAGTCTTAATGTGTATACTCATTACATCCACAAAAGGTTTCACTCATCCATACAAATTTTGGTTTTCCTGGTAAGTTTAGTTTATTGGAGTCAATACTTTAATAAGGAAAATTATTACGTAAAATTTATAATGAAATAACAATCATACTATTGGGTATATAAATATAGGGTATAGTTTTTTTTTTGAAAATTGCATGCTTGACAATGCTGAGGATTGTAAGGTGTGTTGGGAAATTTTCTTTATTGCGATAACTCTGGAGATGAAGCATTAAAAAGTAAAAAAATGTATGTTTTTTATTTTGTTTAATATGTTATTTAACATACATGTGTTTTATGTCCAGAGTTATCTTGATGATGGAATGCATAATTTCCATAATAGTATACTGCATTAATTGACATTGACAATACTACAAGACCGAGTTACATTATTCGTAGTAAATATAATCGTGGGGTAATTTTCACCATAACGTAATTTTTAATTGATGAAAAATTGGCCAATCGTAACAATTGAAGGTATCTAAATCAAACTTGCGACAAATTATCAACGAACTATGCGCAAATATATTTAAAAAAAGAGAGAGTTGGAGAAAAAAAATAAAATATGAGAAGAATTTAACCGTGGATACAACAGAGGATTTGTTGTGTTTTTTTTTGCGTATGCGACGTGCTACATCCGCGTCCATCGACAGTCAGTCAGATTGAACGTGTGTTTACTGCGGCCAGCCATAAGAAAGTATGGGATCATTTTACCAAGGCGCAGAGGAAAAACATCGAAATGTGGAAGAAACAGTCATCGGTATGTATTCGCATCTTTCGGCAAAACTTTCGAAATGAATAGTGCCTCCCCTTTTTTTTAGTTCTTTTAATATTATAACATAATATATGACTTTGGCGACTTTCAACAATGATGAATTAACATCACTATCAGGTAAGTTATCTTGAACGAGTCATCGAAGTTACTTCATGCCTCAATGAAATGAAAAAATAGTAACTTTTTAATTTATTCGTTCATTTATCAGTAATTCGTTCAAAAACATCATCAATATATCATATTAGTATTTCGAATTTTTAAATTCTTCTTGATTTTTGTTTTTATCAATCATTGGATAGCAAACAACGTAGACGTTTAATCAGTATTTTGCAAAAAATTAAAAATCATCCTTATATCGATTCATGGAAAAATTATTAATTAAAAAATTAAAATGATTGAATAATCTATGAATTAAAATTATTATAAATTACAAAATTAATCAATAATTTTACATACTTGATAGAATGAACAAAAATATTATTGCTGATCATTACATCAAACATGAATAATTTTTCAGTTTTTATAATACTTGGTATTAATATAATATGATATTATGTTCATGAGTAATGTAAGAATATTTTATTATTTTAATGCCATATATATTTAAATTTCACTTTTAAAATGATAATCATGTAATTGACATAAATAATTATTAAAAAAATTATTTATTTCTATTATTATTACCATTACTATTGCATGCTTTGTGTTGTATTGATTCTTTTTTTTTTTTTTTTTTTTTTTTTAAATTTTCATGTTAATCCCTTATGTTAATTCATCATATATATTTTGAAAATTTCAAAAAGTACTTTCTCATATAAATGACAGGAAATCAAAGCTGTACAATTGGAAGAGACTCTTATGGAGGGTGAAGGTGAAATGGAGGTTTCTGATTCAGAAGAAGAACCTCAGAAAAAAAAATCTCGGCTACAACATACTACTGAACGTAATACTGATAACTCAGAAAGTGGTATTCAATCGTTGAAAGAAGAGTCAGAAAGTTTGAGGTGTCAACTTGAAGCATATAAAAATGAGGTAAGATTACAGATATTACACTTTGCAACTATTAAACGTTTTCTGTTTATTTTTCATATTTCAATCATCTTCAATAGGTTGATTTATTAAAGTCAGAGACAAAATTAGAAATTGACAATAAGAATAAACAAATAAAAATGTTACAACAAACATTAAAAGGAATGCAAGAACAGCTAATGCAATCTCAAAAACAACAAGTCCAGGATGATCAAACAATCCGAGATTTAACAACTCAATTAAATGCTTCGAAAATGCCTGAAGAACCATCATCTTCGGAAAACGAAGTAATCACGTTGGATAAAGACGATGATATCAATGAAGAGTCTCGTGTTACTAGATCTATATCGGGTTATGTGCAAGTAACACAAAAGGATGCAAAACTTATTGGTATGATTAATATAAAAATAAAATCAATATTACAATTGTCTCTTATTAATCCATTCTCGTTCATTAAATTTAATTATTTTGCGATTAAACAATATCATTTTATAGAAATTTTTATTTCAGATAATGCTCTTTTATTTTCTAAAATCATATAATTGTTTGATCAACGAAAAAATGTAATAAGTGACAATTGCCATAGTCACCTTATTATGTAATTTAACTAATATATTAGGAACATTTCAAATTAAATCGCCTTTCTATCTAAAATATTATGTATATAGTTAAATGTTTTAATTGAAAACTTCAAATTGACAATTTTTTTCAAACTGTAAAGTAGTTTAATTATTACTTTAAAGTAAATAATACATTGCATCTCTTTGCAGAAAAAATTTTACTGGATAGACTAAGACTTTGAGTTTGGTAAAATATTTAACAATATATTTAAAACGATTTATAAAAAAAAGTTATGATTTGCATCTGAAATATTTGAAAAATATTTATTTATATAGTCTTGTAAAGTAATAAAATTAAATTTATCTGTGAAAATAAGAAAATCAGAATAGAGAGTCGAAGCAATGTTAATTGAGAAAGTGACAATTTAAACAATTATATAAAATTTTTATAAATGTATTTGATAATCAATTATTTCAATATTACTTTTATTTAGGTCTCATCGCTACGTTTCTTCATATTCACCCATTCGGAGCAAGTGTAGATTATTTATGGTCTTATTTACAAAAAATAGAACCAGAAATCAGACCTAGTGAAGTAGAAGCTTTAATGCAAAGATTTCCTCAAGTGTTCAAACAAGAACTTTCTGGCATTGGTGCTAATATGGAAAGGCGTTGGCAATTTTCTGGCTTTAATATATGTCGAACTGGATGACAAAGTTATTAAACATAAAATTTGATCACTATAATTTTAATTAAAGACAATTTAGAAACA
Source organism: Chelonus formosanus (assembly GCA_028641665.1). Taxonomy (NCBI): domain Eukaryota; kingdom Metazoa; phylum Arthropoda; class Insecta; order Hymenoptera; family Braconidae; genus Chelonus; species Chelonus formosanus. Next base: position 7,536,748 of record CM054002.1, read on the forward strand.
TAAATACACACAAATTTCAAGGTAAATCATGTATCTCCATTGTGCATATCAAAATGAACTTATGCAAATAATTCATAAAATTTTAGTTATTCATTTAGTTGAATGAAATTTCTAGTTCATCATCAGTAGGTTTATAAAATCTCTAAGATCTGTAAAAAACGAAGACATTATAAATGTCAATAAATTAATTAATGCTTTATTAATTTTCAATCAATTTAATTGTAATTGAATTGCTGTTATAATTGTGATTAAATTATAAAAATTTCTATTCCAACTATATATGTGTGTATATATATATAGGAATTTTAATAAAAAAGAAAATTATTTAAAAACGAACGATTACAAGTGAGTTTTTGTCATTTAAAATAAACGCGTAGAATATTTAATTTTATATATTTTAAATAGGTTTAATAAATTAATTTTTTTGTTGAAAATTTACTTATTGTACTTACACTTATTTCTACATTTAATATTATCTATAAAAACAATTTGAAAAAGTTTAAAAACAGGGGTTTTTTTATAATTATTTTTTTTCAATAATTTTAATAATCGAGCTCGGGCTCTTTTTTTTTTTATCGATATACTTCCTTTTCTTTGTCAGTAGTTTTTATTTTTTTTTATCGTGATTACAAAATTTACGTTAAATATTTTCAGAGAATAATACTTAATCTTATCAAGCGAGATTATAAGGTATTAAGTTCAATTTAATTTATTAATTAGACCAGTAGAGCAGAAAATAAATCTTATTTGATTGAATTAGTTGTATTATGATTTCATTTGATGTTTCTAATGAGTGTGGATTAATATTAAAAAGTGTATTTTATTTTGGATATTAAGTTTTATTTTTCACAAAATTCTCTAGAGACTTAATAATAGATACCCGAGTGTTTCAAAGCTATTTTTCCTCTATTTTGCTTTTAAAAAGGTCACTTTATCTTGAATACATATAATTGGTTATTGTTTAAACAAATTAATCATTAATTTTCTGAAAAACTGTAATAAACAAATAAAGGTGAATTGTTTATTTGTAACTATTATAAAAAAGATATTTGTAATAAAATGAAAACTAGAGATTGTTATATTCAAATAGTTAAGGCAATTGTATGTTCAATGTAGGCACATACCAGAACACCTATTTTAATTTATTCATCAAGTATTGTTAAGTAGTTGAATAACGCTTAGAAAATATTTAATATTATTGGAAAAAATGGTTGACCATAAAATTTCAGTCATATGAAATTAATAATTATTTGTTATTACTTTCATATTGATTGTCGGGTATGCTCAATTCAAAAGTGTAAAAGCATACACATCATTTTTCATACGTTAATGCAAATTATCTTGAAAATGATCGGTCTTATGGAAAAAAGAAATATTTTTTATTGTCATATAACATTTACTACTGTGAAAATATGATTAAAAATTCCCATTACAATTTTTTTATCAAACTTTTACAAAAAGTTTCTTTATCGTTCGGAAAAATTTAAACTTTTCGTATCAATATGACAGAATATCTTACATAGGAAGAAAGCTAATTGGCTTAATCTTTTTATATTTACCGTATTATAGATTATACCGGGAATAAATGAAATGTGAATACCGTACAATAATTAATAAATAATAAGTTATTTGATAAATACAAGACGGAATAAAAAATGTTTCTATTATTTTTATTTCAATTATGACCTATGCAAAAGATTGACGAATGAGTCTAACTCATATGTCTAACTTCATGGATATCGCTATAAAGTGCTAACAGTAAATAATATCTTCAAGACAGTAAAACAGCGGAAAAAAATGACAAAATAATTAACTGTATTTCAAAAAAGTTTGCACTTTGGCTTTATGTTTTGTCATAAAAAGAAAAATGAATATTAGATTTTTTTAATGGAGATATAATAACTTATTGTTAGTATTGAAATCATGTCGATAATAATTGAATGAACTATGAGAGTATAGTTTAACAGCTATTAATAAATCATTTTACAAATTAAAAAATAAAAAAATAAAATTTGTTATCGATTTATTAAGGTATAATCGAATAGTTATAATTGTATATAATTCTACATTAGGTACTGTTATGATACATAACTTTCTGGTGATTCAAAATAATATGAATTTCTAACTATGTACAAACACAGTGCAAAGTATATGCTATAATTAATGTTTTTTTTATATTACAATATGGAAACCTATTTGTTTTTGTAAATTTTGGTTTCCATTTTTCACATACAAACATACAAATTTTTCGTTTACATACACGACTTATTACATTTTCAACAGTTATATTCTATTTTTACTTAGTCTTTCTGCAGCAAAAAATTAGTCATATCAATTCATTATGAAAGTGTTCACACAGCTCAATGTACATGTAGTTTCATTTTTTTCAGATATTTTTTTTTCTGTAGTAAAAACTAATATTATACAACTTTGGAGGAATGTTATGATGGTTTAGCACCAACTTTACTAGGTAAATCAATTAGTCAAACTGCAATGGCACTTTACAATTTCGTATGTATATAATATATATTATATATATATATATAAATATACTTCATATACAAAGTATACATATACATATAATAAATATATATATATATGTATATATATATCTGTCTGTATTTAATAAAATAGTAACAATAACAGCAGATTTCCCTTCAATTCATCCACTTGCGGCAGTTAGGTGCTGCACACGAGCAAGCTATTTTATGCTGATCATCCTCTATGTCAAATTTGTAATCATATGCCAGCTGAAAAATACAATTTAATTTTTTGTTAATATTTTTTAAGTATATTATATATTACATAGAAATGTTAAGCATTTCAATCTATGTATAAAACAATGATAGCCGGATTTTTTTGGTTGAGAAATTGGTTATTTTTTATCACAGTTTTTAATTTATGGATTTTATAAAAAAGTTGAATAATTATTCTTTTTATTTATAGTACATAAAAATTTTAATAATAATAATAATAATAATAAATTAAAAATTCTTATATATATATATATATATATATTATACAGTAAATAATGCATTGGTTAAGGTGATTCCGTCGTTCATCATTATGTGTTTCATTTTTTGCTTTATTTATATAAAAATATGATTTTTTTTATATTTTTAAATTTTTACGTGAATTTTTTTTTAGAAACAGTTATATTTTTATATTTTATAATAAAGAGAAATAATTATTATATACTCGTATGAGAGTATATAATGAGTAGTAAAAAAATTATTTATACTTGTTTACTTCGGGAAAAAAATGATCAAATGTTCAATATTTTTATTAATATTACAATTGAATAAAAAACAAAACGACTATTTACCTCTTCTCCGCGTGAAATTCTTCTTTTTGCAAAAATAATTATTCTCAGATCTCTTTCTACTTCAACGATTTCAGCAACACAATTAGGATTACACGAGTGGTTGATATATCGTGCCAGTCCACCACATAAAGTTGCATCTACTACTCTTTCTTCATCCAAACGAAACATATAAATACCTCGATTCTATAAAATAATTATCAAAAAGTTTATAAAAGTATTCAACATAAAAATAAAATAAATAAACTGATTAACATTAATATCTAACTTACTCTAGCTTCATATTGTTTTTCTCTCGTTTCGGCTAATTCAGTTCTAATTATTTCTCCAATATATTCAATAACCATTTGATGTTTCTCCAAATCTCTCGCAGCATAAAGCCCTAAACCTTGAATTTTAGATCTTGCCAAGTATACATTATTGCGCCAATCTTGCTTCATTTTTTTATATTGTGAACTTTTAGAATGAACAAATTGTTTAGAATAAGGGCAAGCAACTTCCCCAGCTACGGTAGCAGTTGGAGCAAAAGATGCTCGAGCTGAGGAACCAGTTCGTTGGGTGTGAGGTTTTTTCCATGGGAGTTGATTTCTTAATCTTGGTTCAGTTCTTGCACTTCCAGATGGATTTATTGCTAAAGGTAATTCTAACAGTGGATTTCTTCCATACTTGTAACGATAATCTGTTAAAGTTTCAACTCCCGGAAGATTTTCAAGTACTCGTACGACTGCTGGTTCTGTTAAGCCAAAAAGATCTTCTCCTGACACATAACGAGGAAATAGTTGTACACTTTGTGTTGATCTTCTCATTTCTGCAAGAGATTCAAGGATTTGATTCCAGACAGCTTTAGGTGAAGTATCACGTAACTCTATATCTTCTTGAAATGGTTCTTGAACGAGTACTCGAAATTCTGGTTTTCCAGAGACATCATGAATAGAACAAACATATCGACAACGTTTATTAAGTCGTCTCATACTCCAATAGAACCGTACAATTTTGTATCCGACTGGATAGATGTAGTTAGGGGTGTGAAAATTAGCCAGTTGGTGTGGCAGAAGCTGACCAACATTCAAAAATATTAAACTACCAACTCTTAACAGATGATTATGATCTGAGTGGTGCATTACTGCTGCCACTTGTCTATTTTCATCTCTATTTACATAAACTCGACGATATACTGCCAATGTTGTTAATTCACTATCTTTTTCATTTTTTTGTACATGCTGAGAGCAATACGTACTTTTATTTTTATAGAAAACACAGCCATCTTTTACTGCACAACTTAAATGATAAACATTTGTACATCGCATTTTAAAACATTTCACTGTCGCTCCAGGTTTTTCACAAACAATACAATTTAGAACAAGACTATTTTGCAAAGCTGTATCTAGATTCATTAGCGCACCATTTACAGTTTCATAAACATTCTCTGACCAAAGAGCACAATTTAAATGAACCCACTTGTCAACATCGAAATTTAATAAACGAGCAGGCCCATCAGCAGCTCCGTCACCTTGAATTTGACAAAACATACAACGTCGACTATCTTCAGTTTTTACTGGAGTCACTGTTACTGCCATGCGAAATAGTAAATCAGTAATGTCTTTATCAGATGGTTTTTTGTACTTTGTGGAAGGTTGCATTACTCCAATACTCCAAATTCTATACCGCAGTCCTTTCCATAATTTAGAAGGTGGTCCTACATCAGAAGTATCATTTGTAAATTCTTCAGATGGATGCTTTTTAGGTCGTTTTTCATCTATTCGAATATGTTCCTCTTTGATGTCATGCTTTTCTATTTCTTCATTTTCCATTTTTATTTTTAAATCATTACAAATTTCTAATGATTCTGCATTATGGTGTTCTAGTTGTAAAATAGACTGTTTTTCTACCATTTTTTTCTCATGGTTCGGTTTCTTTGCAATATTATGTATTGGTTTTACTGTAGATTTTTGACAAAGATGATCAACAACTGCTCCAGCCTATCAAACAATATAAATAAATCATTTTAAATAATTATTTATGATTTCAGAATAATAATATTCAAGATTAAGACTGATCAGTAAAGAAAAGTAATCATTTTTCTCCATCAATTACTTTTATAAAATTTTAATATTTATAAAAATAATCGACGGAGAAAAATGTATTTTTTTTGTTGAAAAAAAAAAAAAAAAAACATTTGATACTTTTTATATCATATTATTGTCATTAAAAACTGATAATATTTAAAATAAATAAATTAATTTTAAAAATAAAAAGACACTTTACCTTTCCTTGATAATTTGCAGGTGTTCGGTGCATTAATGCAAACTGCATATAACATGCAACAGAACAAAAACATAATTCATCACCGGGTTCAGCTTCCTCTTTGCTTAAAAAAGGTAGATCCGAAACTTTTTTCCGAATTAAAGTGTTAAGAATAACAACATCACAGTGCCGGCAGAATTTAGCAGCACCATTAAGGATACTTTGAATATCAATAGGAGCTCCTTCCTTTCCATCTTTTCCTTTAGTTCGATAAAGTCCTAATTTTTGACTTGGTGGTGTAGTCGTTCTCTCAACTATTTGATATCCATTTGGTGGTGATATATTCAGTATATTAGCTAGATCTCTAAGTACTCCCATAATGTCATCAGCAGCTTGACTATTTAATGTAAGTGTCACTGTAACACTTCCGTTTTCTTTCAAAGTAATCGGTGGAGATTTCCCAAGCTTTGCTCCAATGTTTTCTTTGTCTTGTTTTATTGTATCTTTTATAAATTCTGGTTTAAGCCTAATGGGAATAGGTGAAACAAGTGGTAAAATTGGTGAAACTCTTTTTAACCAATCAGAATCTTCATCTGATTCTTCATCAATCAATCGTAATCCAGGGAAATTATAAACAAAATCAGGAATAACGCATTCAGGTGATGATGAACTAATTATTGTATCAGGAGTATCAATATCACGAGTTAATAAATTTTCCTTCTTTTCTATTGAATCATCTAGTTTTAATGGCGGAAATTCTTGATCATAAAAACCTCGCTGAGTTGAAACTGGCTGTTCTGGTGGAGATGGCTCAAGATCACCAAAAGGTCGAGTGTTATAATGATCGCATACTCCAGGACATTTTGCATTACCATAAATACCAACGAGATCTCCAGTTCTTGGATTATAATCTTTTTGACTTCCAATTTTCGATAAATCACCAGATCCATATATTGGACATATTCCAAAATTTCGCCCCAATAATGGTTCTAATATTGTCATTTGTGGTAATTGGCGTAATTGAATCATAAGATTATCAATAAAAGTATCATAATCTTCATCTAATTTTGAAACTTTTCTCGAACGTTTCTTTTGTGGTGGTGTTGAAACATCTTTTCCTTGACTTTGTCGACGTTTTTGTTGATATTGGCGCCTCTTTAATTTTTTAAGATCTAGAAAAATATATACATATATTATATGTTTATTGTTATTATTTTGATATAAATTTTATTTCAATCATTTTATACAATTTCATCATAAATATTAATATTTAATAAAAAATAATAATAATAGCAAAATACAATGACAAAAATACCAATTAATTGTTATTATAATTTTTTGAAATTATATTTGCCATAAGATTTCATATTTAGCTTTTTTCATCTTCAACTCAAATGTTAATTATACAATAAATTAAATAATAAATTTCATTTAAAAATTAATATTTACTTTTGTCAGATATTTTTAAAATCAACGATTCTTCTTTAATATTTGATTATTTATTTTATAATTATTATATTTTATAAAATATTCAAGTTTTAATTAGTACATTAACGCGTTCTTATATGAATCTTTTTAAAATTTGTCTAAAGTAGCATCAATGAATAATGTGTAATGTTAAAAATATTTGAAAACTTACCCGTTTTGTCATCGATTGATCCATCGGTGAATTCTTCTTTGGCAGTAAAAAAGTCTTTGGTATCAGTGAGCTGAGTATGCATACTGCCGGATAAAACTTCATCGAGGATTTCTTTTTTAACTTCCACTAAAGGCACTGTATGTTGTGTAATTGCACCTTGTTGATGGTGCGGATGAGGACCAAGAGAATGGACCATCGCTGGAGGCACTGAGGGTTGAATTGAAGCGTCTGATATTGGCTGTTGTTGTACTGTTACTTTAGGTTGTTGTTGTTGTTGTTGTTGTTGTTGTTGTTGTTGTTGTTGTTGTTGTAATTGTTGCCGTTGCACTTGAATAGATGGAGAAGATTTTTGTACAGAAAGCTGTGTTAAAGTTTCAGACATTGGTGTCTGAGATGGCATCGTAATAATTGGCGTAGATGATTGAGAAGATGGAGTAATTTTACCAGATACTTGTGATACACTCATTTTTGGTGTTACTGTTGTCGTGATAGGTTGATTTAAAGTAGAATCAGTTCTTGTTAATGATGATGATATTGTGGTTGTTACACAAACTGGAGTAGAACATTGAATAGAAGTAGATGGAGAATCACTTGTTGATGTCTTAACTTGTAATGATGCCTGAGTTGAAACTGTATCTTGTTGTATTAATTTTGGTTCTTCATTTTTTGATATTGCAGTCATCATTTGATTCACTGTTGAAATAGTAGTTGATTGGTTCGATTGAATCATTGACGTGATAAGCTGATGAGATTGAGTAGCTGCTTTAACAGCTACCGAGTCGATAGATCTTTGGTTAACAGTTGATTGAGATATTGTCGTAATAGGTTGCGATATAGACGTTTTAACTTTTTGTGATTCTTCCTTTAATGGAGGACTTGACGAATTAATTGGTGCAGCTAATGATACAAATGAAGTTTCTCTGGTCAAGACTTGTTTCGGAGTTGTCAATTTTATCATAGACGTTTTATTAAGCAATGGTGGAAGTAAATTAGAAGAAGTAGGAGGTAATGGACGTGCTAATTGAGCTTCTAAAGAAGATACTGCTGGTAAGTTGGTTGTTGGAGATGTGCTAGAAGCTACAGTTGTAGTCGCACATGCAGTATTTTGTAAAAGCTGTTTTAAAAGAACATTTTGAGAATCTTCCATTCGATGATTTATTGTTTTTGATCCTTCTACTTCTACTTTGACTGTTGATGTTGCCGCTTTAGCTTCTTCACTTTCTTTTGTTGAAGAATCTATATGACTTTCTGATTCTTTTGTTTTATTATCAATTGGTGGAGCTGATATTTTATATTGCATTTGACCTGATGTCAATTGTGAATGTAAAAGAGTTGAAGTCTGAGATAATGTTGATTGTAAAATAGATGTTGTAACATTGATGGTGTTTGTTGTCATGTTTACTAAAGGTGGTGGAACAGTTTTTACACACTGTATAGATGGTGAAACAGTATTTGAAGCTGCATTAACAACAATTTTTGAAGCCATGGTTGAAGGTGTAGAGTTTACTTGAAGAATTGTTTGAAGATTTTGTGTTCTTTGAATCGAAGCTGATGGTACAACTGAACTCAATAAATTACTTGTCTGAGTTAACATTGTATTTGATCGAGGTCCTGCTATTGAAGATTTAGCGGAAGTTGTTCCAGATAACATTGCATTCAGCATTGCATTTGAAGTAATTGAAATTCCTGAATTAGTTGTGGATCTTGTTATTGGTGTAATTGGTAAGTTCACCGTAGATTGTGTTTGTTGAACTGTATTTGTAACTATTCGTGAAAATTGTTCTGGTTGTACAGTTTTTCCGGATGACGAAGTGATGTTTGCCGCATCTTTTAATTGAAGAGCAAATGTAACATTTGTTCCTGAATCTACAGATGATTTAATGTTACTCAATGTGGTTGATGCCGTTTCAATGTTAGATTGATATTTGAAACCTAAATTTGATGGTGAACTATTAAGAGAATTAGAAGTAGAAGAAGTGACCGTAGTTACAATATTTCCCATTTGACTTGCAGATGTTGCTGATGAAACCATAGTAACTATTGCAGTTTGTGTTGTAGTATAGCTTTGAGAATGATTAGTTTGAAGAGAAGATAAAAGAGTTCGAAGCTGATGAGAAACATTAGCAACATTTGACGTCAGTTCAGTGGGCTTTGATAATGGCGATAAATGGGGAACTGATGTAGTATTCTTCTGTAAATGAGATACAGTACTTACAGCAACAGAAACCGATGGAGTTGTTTGAACATCAACTGTTTGTGTTGGTGAGCTTCTTTTTATTTGGTTTACTGATGAACTCTCTGATATCGGTGTCATTGCTCTAGTACTTTTTAATATTTTCTCTTTTTCTGTAATAATTTTTTGATGTCCCTTTTCTTGATGCGATTGCTCTAGATCCATCAAAGAATCTTGAAGAATATTTAATGGTAAAGTGTCTAAAGGTGCTGGCACGTGATATATTAAACTAGACTTTCTGTTTCTATCTTCATCTAGACTATGTGTATTTGCCATTTCTTTTGATTCTATAATATTTTGAAGCATATCAAGAAGTTCATCGGATGATTCATCATTAATATTTCTCGTATTTTCAGGAAACATTTTGGTAGTTCGAAGTGTTGATTTAGATGGTGATGGTATTAAATCCACTGATGATTGTTTTATTGGTTCAGTTTCAAATGAATCATGTTGACATTTGTTTTCAACTGAAAAAGATTTTTTCCGTTCATTTATTACCACTGGTTCAGTATCATTTTCTAAAATATTGACTAAAGACATTTCATCAGATACTGGTGACATTCGTTTAAAAGATGAAAGATCTGATTTATTATCACATTTTTTTTCACAATTTATTATATTTTCAGCTGGATAATGAATTGCTTCTAACATACTTTCAAGCTCATCAGTTGTATTCAATGAATCAGTGTCTTTTTCTTTATTGGATTGACTTTCTTTAATCATTTCTTCATTCGGAGCCATAGAACTATCGGATACGATATTTAATTGAATAACATTTTTTTTCCCACCTATTAATTTTGTTTCTTCTTTTTCATTCGAATGTTCTTTACTATTACAAGTTTGCTTTTCCAACCCATTTTTATTATTTATATTAGCATCAAATACCAAATGTTGTGAAGAGAGATTAGGTACTGATACCTTTGGTTGTAATAATGTTACTGAAGTTGGTTTAACAGTGATTGCGAGTTTAGTTAAGTTAACTAATGAATCTGTCGTTTGAACAGACACAGGTAGAAGAGTTACATTATCGTTCGATATGTTACAAAGTTGTTCCATGTCTTTGAGTGTTATTTTTTCCAATATATGTTCCTGAATTTTAGAGTTTGGTAAATCATTTTTCAATGTTGAATTTTCCTCAAAGGTGTCGATTGAATTAATTTTTTGTAATTTCATATTCACCTCCATTACAGTTTGGCTGAGTTTCGCTTCAATTTTTGCATCTGCTACAATGCTCGCCATTGAAGTTGGTATTATTGTCTGTTGTTTTTGATTATCACTTGAAGATGGTAATGTTTGTGATGACATTACAAGAGATTTTTCACTTTCAGATTCAGTAACCCTTTCTTGTGTTGTAATATTATTCTCTATTACAGTAGATGTTACAGGATTTTTGCGTCCTGTTAAATTATTAGATTCAATTATTTTAGTGTCCACGTCTATTAAGTTCATATTCATCATAGTATGTGATGTTTCTGATACTGGAAAATTCTTTTTTTCCGAAACTTCTGTCCCACTAGATTCACTTATTTCTACAGAGTACGAAGAAAAAGTTTTAGATAAAACATCATCATTCCCATTTTCAGATTTATCTGTTTCATCTTCACCACAAGATTCTTTTGATAAATTATCGTCGGGAGATTTGGTGCTAGGATCAATAATTACTACTTCAGATGCTCCAACGAGAGCCATAAGATCTTGACCGGATGAATGATCCATAAATGGTGAATTATCTGGGGAAGGGTCTACATTCATTTCTTCTCTTTCTGGAGATTCAGATGTTACAAGTCTTTTTCCACTATGTAATGATCGTACTATTCCTAGATGTAAACTTTTCTTATTTTCGTTATGACTTGAAAGAAGATCATCATCACTAAGTGTTGGATCGTCAACTTGAGGTTGTTCAATTTCAAGTATTTGAACTAAATCATGACTTTGATTACTATTATTAACAAGAGCATGACTAAGAGAGTCGTTACTGTCTACTGAAAGATCTACTACCATATCAGGTTCAAAAAGAACATATTCTTCCTGAATATCAGAATCAAGAGCTCCTAGTGCGACATCAACCAGTGATGATTCAGCAAATCCTTCAATCACAGTAATATCATCATTATCTCTCTGTGCAGTTGAACTTAATGTCACCTCTTCATTAACAATGGTTTTGTCATCATCATAATCCGTAGTATCAGGAATTGTTTCTAACTTTTCAGGACTTTCCAGTGACAAAGTAATAGATGATGATTTATCAATAGGTAAATCAGTATTTGCAGAAGTATTCATTTTAGATTCAATAGTTGTTGGAGGTGTTTGAGGTGGTGTATGCGAATCATCATCAAAGTCATTGTAGTCAGAGGATACTAAGCTATTTATTTTTGATTGTGATATTCCTGGTTTTCGATGGACAATATTTGAAGTATTTGGTTTATCTGTTGGTATTATATTAGACGTATTTGTTGTTGAAATTCGAGGTTCAGCTGAATTTCCTTTACTCGATTCTGGTTTAGTTGACCACATTGGTGAACCACCTCTTAAACCAGGTTTAAAATAACCATATCTTCCAAATTGTGCAAAAAGAGGAATTGGATTAATTGGATTGTGTGGATTTCCACCACCTAAATTTTGATTGTGATCATTACATTGATTTGATTGCTCTTGAGACATTGTTTGTGATAGTTGTTGATGTTCTGACTGCTGAATTTCTTGTATTAATTGTGATTCTTGATGTTGTGATTCTTGTTGTTGTTGTTGCTGTTGTTGCTGTTGTTGTTGATGCTGCTGCTGCTGCTGCTGCTGCTGTTGATCAATCATAAGTCCTGAGTTTTGATTAGTATTAAGACCATATGAGGTATGAAGAGTTCGAGGAGTACCAGGATTTTCTGTACTCTGTGGCCGATCTGGCATAGCTGGACTATTTCCACTCGATTGTCTTCTTTGTATTTGTAATGGAGATCCAGTTATCATTGGGCTCCTCGGCATTGAAGTAGGAGTTTGAGACGATGGTGGATGATGATTATTAGATTGATGCTGGAGCATCGGAGATGTTGACGGCCGAGTTAGTGGACTTGGCGGCTGGTATTGACTCATCATCGGTGAAGGTGATTGAGGAGGAAGAACTCGAGTACCCATAGGACTTGGAGGTTGAGAATTTTGACTTAATTGTTGAGGAAGCATAGGTGAGTTTAATGTTTGTTGTATTATAGGACTACGAGGCATAGGAGAGCTTGAACGTTGTCCATAACTTTGTTGCATTTGTTGAAGCTGTGAACTAGGTGAGCTAATAGGCTGAGGAACCATTGGGGAATTAGGTGGTTTTTGCATAATTTGTTGTTGATCTTGCTGCTGTTGATCTGATTGTTGTTGTAATTGAATAAATTGAACTCTTTGTTGTTGCATTAACTGATGCCTTTGCTGTGCTATTTGGATTGTACGTTGATGTATTAAATTTTGATTTTCTGAGTTATTCCCACTAACTTCATGCTGTTGTTGAATCATTTGTTGTCTTTGAAGCATTTGTTGATGTTGTTGAGTCATCATTGGTTGTTGAGTTGACTGAGGACTACCAATAGGCGATCTTTGGCCATATATTATTCCTCCTTGTATTTGTAAACGTGGTCGTTGACCAATGTCACCAATATTTGTTGGTCGTACAAATCTCTGATGTATATTTTGCATTCTAACTCCTTGTTCTCCGATTAATTGTTGTGGTGTACGAGCTTCTGAAGGAAATGGACTGGGACTCGTTGCAGGTCTTCCACTAATTACTGTCCGATGTTGGGGAGATGTCATTCGAGGTGTTGCTGGCCCACAAATACCTGAAGAAGGTATTGCACCAGGACTAAATGGACTTTCTTCGCCTTGAGAATGTGGAGTACCAATTCTTGGAGAAGTTTGCATACTATGTGGAGAGATGGAACCCATGTTATTGGTAGATTGTTGAGAGCCTGGACTATGATGTAATACTGATGAATTAGGGCTTTGTTGTATTATTGAAGTAGCTGGCGAATGTGGAATCATGTTGGAAACATTTCCAGGTACAGGACTATGAGAAACTAGAGCTGCAGGGCTATGCATCGGAGATGAATGTTGTGATGGTGACATTAGTGAAGAACAAGATTCGTTTGATTGCATTTGAACTTGTCTCTGTTGTTGTTTGCTATGATATTCTTGTATCAACATACCATGTTGGCGTGTTTGTTTTCTACTAGCATCTAACTGTTTCTGTAAAATAGCTTGTTCGCTAGAAATTCTTTGAAGTTCTGCTGCATCATTTTCAGTTAATTCGTTTCCAGATTTTCGAAGTTGTCTCTGTTTACTATTCAATGATTTCCGAATTTTCCTTAACTTTTGAACTTCAGTTTCATAATATTTTTGTTGCTGAGAAAGTATCTGATGTTGATGATTTAACCATTGTTCATATTGTAATTGGGTCTGACGATCTTGTTCTGTTGAGATAATTTCTGGCGGAGCAGGTGGAGCCGGAAGTGGAGAAACATTAAATGAAGATATTCGCGCTGTAATAAAAATTTTACAATTTTAAATCAATTGATTTATTAATTTATAAATTTGTTAATATAAAAACAATATGTATACACTAATTGAATTAATTATTTAATATTTTCTAACAATTAATACTTTAAAAATCAACTAAACTTACGTGTCGGTCTAATTGTTGAATTAATATTCGAAGTATTAGCAATACCTTGAGGTGGTGAACCTAGAGCATTTGAAGCAAGAACATCTGCACATAATCTTCCATATCCATACTCATTTTCATTCAAAAGTGTTCCTGAAGTAGGAGTTGTAATAGTAACTTGTTGCTGTGGATGCCGTTGTTGTTGCTGTTGTGGTCGTTGATCCTGTTCTTGTCCTTTTTGTTGATCTTGATCTGATTGTGGTTGTTCCGGTTCTTGTTTTTGTTTTGATTGTTGGGACTGTGTTTGTTGTTTTTGAATTTGTGGCTGAGTTTGTTGTTGTTGTTTTTCTTGTTCACGCTTTTCTTGTTCTAACAGATCCTCCAGTAATAACGGTTGCTCCTGTGAACATGGCTGCTGGCAGTTAAATTCAATTTAAACTCAAAAACTATTCATTAAAAGGATGTTTTTATGTTTAATTAATTGACCAGGGAGCACCGAAAATTATCATGCAATTACACATCTTGCTGCAGCCAATATTAACGCTTCGAATAACATTGAAACATTAAAACGTTAAAAAATATTTATTTAATCATTTAGATTAAAAACTAATTGTTTTTAAATTTAATTATGTGTGTTGATAAAATAATGAAATCGTTTTTGACATTTATTTAAAATAATTAAATTATCGTCGATGGACAGAATGGGAAGTTTTCTAGTTTTTAAATGCCCCAAGCCTTGCTCACCTGGAGAAGTAGGGGTCTTCGTAGAGAGTGTTGAGTAATTGCTGGTGCACCCATGTGAACAATGGGAGTCATTGGAGAACTCGAAACAGACGTTTGATGCCCGATATGTACCGAAGGTCGCGGCATACCCCGCCCACCTGGACACAGCCCCATCTAGACATGCACCAACACCAATGCATTGCAAACACTCAGGCCAAAACATTGTTATATCAGCCATTACTTTTTAAATAAAAATTCACTCGTCTACTGTTTACTTTACTAATATTTCTTTTTTTTAATTGAAATTTTCATATTTTGCAACAATGATTATTTGTGAAGAATAAAATCAACTACTTGATTAGCTAATCCAACTGATTAATGTTCAGAGAAACATGCCCGCTTCCACGTCTGTTAATGTAAGTATAATCGTAAATTTACACTTTATATTAATTTTTACATTGCATTTCTTTAAAAATTTTTTATCAAACTTTGTACAGCGATAACTTACAACTCTGAAGGCTTTTAATTTGTTCTCTGTTAATAGATAAAATACACTAGATTTGATATCGTTCTTCAATAAATAGTTAATCATGGATGAACTTAAAAATTCAAATTTCACTTAAGCAACTTGCTGATGTTTATATTCAATTTAAATTATGTTGAACATACATTATTTGTACTGTTAGACTAACAGCTGATACATTTGAAATAAATTGAGACGAAAAGTTAAAAAGCAATGCATCAACTTTAGATATATGTAAGTTTATTGATATTAACCTGTACTGGACCTGGATACGGTGGCGGTGGTCCTGGATAAGGTGGAGGTGGTGGCGGAGGTGGTGCTAATGGCATTCGAGGTCCAATCATTGGACCTATAGATACAACTTTTCCTGTAACACCTTGAACTCCAGTTAATCGCATGCCTAATCTTTGGTGTTGTACTGAAATAATAAAATTTTATTTATTAAAGTATAGAAAAACAATAAGCATAATAAAATAACATGGCATAACATTAAGAAAAATAATTTTAAAAAAATGTATAAATTATTTACATTGCATATGCGGTGGTGGGATGCGTTTTACTTGATTTGGAAATGTAGATGGATAGCTAACAGTAACGCTATTTGTTGAAGTAACAACACCAACAGCACCATCTGGAGATAGTAATCTAGTTCCTGGAAGTATCGGTCTACCCAAGGCTACAGCATGTTGAACCTGTTGATGCATTTGTTGTTGAACAACAGCTGCTTGTGGATAATTCTGTGCTATTAATGTTTCAGGTGTTTGTTGAGAAACTGAAGTTTGAGAGGTAGCAGTGATTGATGGCAATTGAGAAGCTAATGTTACAGAGACTACTATAGGAGCTTCATTAGATAACGTAACTGCAGAAGAGCTCGACGTTCCATTAGCGTTTGAATGAGTAGTGGTCAAAACATTAGATTTTTGTTCTTCTTCATCTTTTGATTCTTTTTTCTGTTTCTCATCCTTGGTTTCTTCATCTACTTGTTCCAAATCCATATCTAAAATATTCGTTTTTTCACCACCAGTAATACTATGTAACTCAGGATCTGCATATTCCAAGATATTAAAATCGCCACCCATTGCTGCTGTAGAAATCATAAATTGAAAATGATGTAAAAAATTTAATGGTGTTAAGATTAAAGCATTAAAAATAAAACTTAATAATTTACAGAATTATTGAAATAAAGATTAAAATACACAAACGTACCAAGAAGTTCATCATCATCATCAGTAGTTAATTCTCCTAATATTGCACTGACACCCTCGACCTCTACCATAGGAGTACCTTCTTGTTCAAGCTTTTCTAGTTCAGCTGTAACATTATCTGGAATTTCTGAAGACTCTGTTGCCGATGAATTTTCATTGATAGTTGATGTTGAAATGGGTAATTTCGGTATTGACTGAGCATTGGTTATCTTCACATTTTGATTTACGCCTTGATTAATTCGTACTAATCGTCCGCCGATATTTTGATTATGCCCTTGATTTGAATCGGGAAATCTTTGAGTTGGTTGAGGCGGTTGCGATTGTTGTTGTGGTTGTGAAGATTGTTGTTGTTGTTGTTGTTGCTGAGATTGTGACTGTTGAATCATATCATATTGCTCAGTTACAGAATTCCTTGGAACAACCATTCTTTGTTGCTGATGTTGAGGCTGATTTTGTATATGATGAGAAATTGTGTTAGTTGTTGGTCTTTGCAAAAGCATTCTTGTTCTAGAGTCAACACCTTGTAATCGGGTATCTACAATGCCTAAAAATGTATTTTTCCATTATAAATGAATTTAAAATTATTTTATTAAGTATGAAAACAAAAACAAAAAAAATTACCAGCGGAGTTTCGAATAAATACATTCAATTGTATAGGCATTCTTGGTCTAATTCCTGGTGGAAGTGGATGTCGAAATGTTCCTTCTACAGGATTATTTATTGATTGAGTATGTTGAGGAATTTGAACATGATTATTGTCAAACTGTTGTTGAGTAGTTTCATTATTAGTTTGATTATCTGTCCACGATCCTGATGTATTTTCAATTTTTTTATTAAATTGTTGTCTCTGGAGTAAATCTCGAAGTTGAAGATTTAGTTCGGGTTGTTGATTAAATACTTCAATTGGTGATTGAATATCTTGCCGAGATTCTTGTCTGGGCGATGGATAGTTAATTGGTGTTGAAGGTGTAGGAGGTTGACTGTTGTAAGGATCTGGAGTACGACATGGAGCATAAACATGGGTGGAAGATCGAGGTGTAGGAGGATTAAAAATAGGACGTGGAGTACCTGGTGTTTGAGGAAATGTATCGTTTCTGGGTGAAGTTTCATATGTAGTAGTAGTATTTGATATTATTGAACGTGGTGTTGGAGGATTTTGGGCAAAACTAGAAGTCATTTCAGAGTTGTCGAACCGTTGAAAATGTTCAGAAGTATGCGAAGATGCTGGCGATTGTGGAACATCATGTGGCGATTGTGGTGCCTGTGGTGAAAATGGCGATAAAGGTTGAGCAAAAGTATTTGGTACATTTTGTCGAACAGCAGCATTCATAGGACGTGTAACTGTTACACAAGGTTGATTTGTTAGTCGAGGACTCTGAGGAGCATTACTACGAATTGATTTTAATGGTGGAGTAGCAAATGCATTTCGAGATCCTGAGGATGGCGATGTAATAGATCCAATTGAACTTGTATCCTAAGAAAAATTTATTTAATTAATTATTTAAAGTTATACTAAGAATAGTTCATCTATTACCTGTGATGTTGAAACTTGAAGTTGAGTTGTTAATCCAGTATTTGCATCAACATTTAATTGAGAAGAGTTTTCGTCACTTATTTGTCGATGAGCTCTCACCATAGCTGAAAAAAAATTTTTTAAAAATGTTTAAAAAATTATATTTACAAGAAAAGTTATATTGAATAGTTATGATAATAACATGAATTATTTAAATTAGATTTTAAAGTAATGTCCTTATAATACTACCATGTACACGTTGTTCGTGAATAACTTGTTGCTGTAGTTGAGCCTGTTGTTGCCTTAGTGCTTGTAACTGTTTCCATTGACGTTCTTGTTCAGCTTCCCTACTAGTCCTATCACGATTGACTAATCGTTCTTGCTCCTAAAAGTGTATTAAGCATTAATTAGATATTTTTATTTACTCTGAGATCATTACATTTATATTCATCTATTGACAACATCAATGATCTATAGAATAAATTTTATAACTTCATTCATCAGAATTAGATATGGTTAAAAAACTATTCAAACTATTTTTATTTTGAAAAATTGATAACAAAATACTACTGATGATAATAAATATTTGATAAATGAAATATTGAAGTGATAAAATTTAGATAAAAGACCAAAGACATAATACGGTTTTCGTAACATGTAATGATCAACAGAAATCGACTTAATTTATTAATGAGGCATAGTATGCAATCAGCCAACATTATACATCAAAATATAACATTCGCAAATGAAAAAGAAAATTTAAAAAAAGTTGTAAAATTAATTAACCATTTTGATTATTTACTGTAAAACTTTTAAAAAAATTTTGGTTTTTGTGCGGAAATACGGTAGAAAATATCCAGCCACCATTCAGAATCAGAGAAACACCCAAAACATATTTTTTAAGATACCAATTTTACATTAAAATATTGATACTAGATCCTTACTACTGTGATTCTTTTTTAAAAATAAACGTGCAAAATAGGATAACTAAACTAACAAATGGATACCATCTAAAAGACGGACAAATTTTTAAAAAATTTCAAGGACTAAAATTACAATTTTATAAAATATTTTTAATTTTTTTTAAGACAAAGTCTATTTAATGAAAAAAATGTAAAATTCATTTAATAAAAATGGATTTGGTATTCGAAATGATTAGTTTTTGTTTTACATCTTTTGAACTTAATTATCCATCTATTAGTGTGTTTAACCTGAATAATATTGTTATGGAAAATTTATTTATCCGTCGATTGAAAAGCACATTATCTGATTAGAAATCTAAATTTTCGTTGTTTTTGATGAAAAACAGAAACAGACTCCATTATTTTAAACTGAAGATAGTAAGTAAAACATCTATTAGAACAATAAATGCACCATTTTTGATCTACTCAATGTATCAAAGTATTAAGACTATAAAATTCAGTAGCACCATAACCGAACTAAAATAAAAAGTAATAATAATAATAATAATAATAATAATAATAATAATAATAAAATAGATGTTATTAGTTGATAGTTGGAGATAATGATTGGAAATAAAGGAAAAGAATGGGATTTCGTTTAGGATAATCTGGAAGATATAATGGAAAAAATACGTACATTCTCTATGAATTTAGGATAAAAAATTGTACATTATATAATAGAGGAAATATCTAATACAGCATATTTGCCGATTAATATGTAGTTTTGTTGAACTCATAATAAGAGTATTGAAAAATCAAAGTTTTTCAAAAATAAAACCATTTAATAATATTTTGGTGTAGATAGTAAAAAATTTGAAATAATAATTCGAAAGCGAAAAAATAGGGTAATATCTATGAAACAACATTTATCGAACAAAGGTCGGACATTACTAAAAGAATATAAGAATAAATTTTGATCTAAATATTGAATATTACAAGTAAAATATAAGAAGAATAAAAATTGAAAGATTGATATTGGTATATAAATATATATATATATATATATACATATATACTTTTACAATGCAAGACACTAGAGGCACATTATAGGTGGCTCACCATAACCGGGGTCTGTACAGGTACAGTGTGAATAATTGCAGTGGGTGGCGGATCGTAGTGCTCCTGGCTGAGGGAAGGGAGGGTGCGCATAATTTCAGATGGGGTGAGCACTCTAATCTGATGATCTACCGAGGATAATTGGCGTACAGTGCCGGCCACCACGAGAGCGCTACTGGTGGCAGCAAGGGACGCCTGAGGAAGTACATTTGGGCTGTTTACGATAGCACTGGTACTAATCGTAATATAAGTAGATGCAGAACGTTGCTCGGGTGCTGATGACTGCTGCTGCCCTTCACCGATGCTCGTATTGCAGAAAGAGGTGGTTGATGTTGTGCAAATAGCCGTGGTGGCTGGCAACTGTGTTAATTTAGATCCAACAACACCATTAAGTTCTTGGTGTACAAGATTATTAACACAGTTCATTGAATTCACGGAACTAGGGCGAGAAGAGGAAGAACTGGTAGAGGTTGGGGAAAGACTTGGAGAGGTTGATGTTAGCTGCTTCGGCGGCCCCGAAACCGCACACACCTCCTCTAGATGACTACCAACCCCAGGAGTAATTGGTCCTGAAGTTGTTGATGAAGCAGCTGCTGCAACTATGATCCCGGTCCCGTTCACACTTGATGGAACACTTCCTGTCATTTTCTGTTGAGATTTATCACCAGCCATCGATGTCGAAAGTCCTATCGGCTTTTGACCTGCGTTTCCTGTTGCTACTACCGAAGATACTTGAGCTGATGACATTGGTGTGACAGGTTTGGTAATGATGGTAGGTGCGCTTGCTGTGGTGACTGGGGTCGTGCTTGGTAAATCCTTGGATATCTGTAGGTTTAATGGGTGTCACACGTTCACGCACTTGAAAATTCTAAGTTATTTTAAGTTACTCTATCTCTGACTCTTGCTCTTTACACATAACAAGGTTCCAAGTTAGATACTTTGAGGAAAGGTTAACAACGTTGACAATGTTCAATTAAATCAATGAATAACGTCTAGTAGTTCAAACATTATTAACAGAGCCACACAAAAATATTTATGTTTGATATTTTTTATCTTTCTTATGTAAAAAGTTAAACAATTGTTACAACAATCATTTTAATGCTTAATAAATATATTCATCTTTTTTATGTTTCAATTGTATCAAAATTTACTGTAACACAGTATTCATGATATATTTAAAATATCAAACATGTTGTTAAATGTGTATGTAAAGATTTATGGATTAATAAGAAAAAATCTTATTTGCACTCGAAAATGTGTTATTATTTAAACGTCGACCCCGATAAATCTTGAGTCGACTCACCTGTTGAGTTTTCTTCATTCGAATGGCAGCCCTATTATCCCTCGCTTGCGTCAAGTATGGTGCTCTTGCTTCATTGGGTAGTGCACGCCATTTTTTCAAAATTTGTTTGCATCTTTCTGACCATGCTATATCAATACATTAATATCTTGTTACTATCATCATTTTAATAAAATTAACATTGAAAAATTAATTATAAATGAATATTTACCAGGGTAATCTATTTTCCACTCGGGATGGTTTATATTTGCATAGAGAACAGAGGAAATTGTTGCTCCAGTTCCAAGAGCTTCATCTGCCTCCATTTTTAAGTTACTACGTTGATTATATGAAATTGTAGCTCCAGCTGTACTCGCTGTAACATCTTCATCAGGATTTACCCATGGACTTGGTGGTTCAGAAAATGCAGGACTAAATTGTGGACTACTGTAATTTATTAATTATTAATTAAATGATATGATGATAACATTTAAAATATATTTATTAAAATAACTTTGATGATAATAACTTACTTGCTATATTCTGAATGGTACGGAGATGGTGGTGGAAAACTCATTGGTGAATTCAAATTTGATTGACCCACAGTAGATATTGTTCCAGGAACTTGAGGTCTTGCAAGAGGTATACCTAGTGATATGTAATAGCGACAATTAATATTAAATATTAAAATAGATTGATTTTTGTTAAAACAACAATAATTACCAGGATGAGGTGAAGGCGACACTAAAGAAGTTGTTGAAGATGGAGTGTGAGATGGTTGACTTTGTACTGGAAAAACAGATGACTCTTGGGACTCTTGTGATTCATCAGTTAATACACCTTTAAATATTTCTTCTACATCCTTGCTATCCATGTTGGGTAAACCGGTATCCCGAACCATAGATTCTAAATTGAAATGTGGACTGAGAATATCTGTCAATTCATCTCTACTTTGACCAGGTGTATCATCAAGTTCTTCTAAAACTTCACTAGCTTTAGCAAGATCTTCGTCAGGTTCATTCATAATTGTATTAACTAATTCATTATCAAGTAAATCAGATGAAATAGGTAAAATATCTCCTAGAGCTTCAGTATCACTTGCATCGTCATCTATAATCTCTTCTCTTTTGACATGTGCATTATTTGGTAACTTTTGCTCTTCTTTATCTGACTTTGTTTTAACCTGTTCAATAGCTTTCAGCTCTTCTTGAGATAACTGAATAGTGGTAGTGTTACCGAAATTATTTTTTTCATTATCACTATCACTACTACTTTTTAAATCTTTATCCTTAGTTATGTCCATAAGATCCTTACCAAAAAATGCTTCCTGCATATAAAGAGGAAAACACTCAGAGAGTTTCGTCTTTGGTTTTCTCCTCTGTACTTTTCTACGTGGTTTATCATCATTTAACATTGATGAGACACCATCAATGCCTCTTTCTGATTCACCCTCTTCATCTTTTTCTTTTCTAGTTCCTCTCAATCGAACAACGAACCCACCAATTCCTAATTTTTGTAAATTTCGTTGTCGTTTACGTCTTAAAACAGTGACTCCATTTTCTGTAGTATAAATACTGAATCCCTCAGGCGGCGGTTGATCACCACGTGGTGTCCAAACCATACCTTCTTTTAGTACTTCACCAGGTTCATCTTTAACATCAATCAAATCCGATTTACCACCATTTTCTTCTAATGAATTATCTAGACTTCCTCCTGCTACAACTGACTCAATAGTTGCCATAATGTCAGCATCTTTATCAATAATAGGTAAAAGTTTTCTCCGCTTTTTTCGAGTTTGTTGTTGTTCAAAAGTTAATGATTTAATATGATGCATCCCTGCTTCAGATAAATAAACTCCATCAACAAGATAATGTTGTGGAGTAGGCTTATAAAGTTCTGGACTACGTGTACTTGGTGGTGGTGATTTTGGATATTTGTTTGTTTGTTGTTTTGTTAAACTAGAAATAAAATGAGGTGGTGGAACATCCCTAGGACGACATAAAATACAATTATAACCTTCTTCCGCACATTTTTCTGCTTCTGCTTCAGTTTTAATGTGATCACACGCACAATGAAGCCACCTCTCACATTGTACACATTGAATTATCAAATCCCCTTCATTGTAAAGTTCTTGGCAAGATGCACAGGCAGTATGAGAAGCACAAGGTCCACATTGTGTATAATTTTTTTGCCAACTACTATTAAATCCTGGATCATTGGAACCACAAACTTGACATACTGCACACCATTTACATTTCCAAGTGCCATGAGGAACATAATCAAGGGGTGGATCCATGCAATAAATATGATAACTTATATCGCAATCATCACATAGTATTAAACGACCTTCATCGTTACGTTCTCCACAACCTTCACAAACTGTACAATCTAAACAACGCCATCCTCGTTGGAGAATCACTTTTGTTACTTTAACATTAGCACAATATGGATGATAACACTGTCCACATTGAGCACAAGCTATTAAACAACCTTCGGCATCAGTACCAATTGCTCCACACATAACACAAATATCTTGAGTTAAAACAAATTTATCCTTTGCCGAACATAAAACTAATCTATTTTCTACGCCTGGCTCATCCTCTTTTGAAAAAGAATCAGACATAGGTCTTTGCAAACCTACACCAGGTACACCAAATATTCCTCTCATTTTAGCTTTCGGTCCTCGCTTTCGGCCAAATTCATTCATTTTTTGTCTTTTTTGATATCCAACTTTTCCAACACCTTTTGGTCGACCTATTATACCCGGCAATCCTAACCTTTTTTTAGCTATTTTTGATGCACAAAATGGTTTTCCTTTACCCAATCCTATCGAATACAGAGTTTCATCTTGATAATCAAACTCTGAAGAATCTCCATCACCATATAAACTTTCTTGAGAGCCTATGAAATTAGAGTCTCCAGTATAATCATCAACATTATCTTTACGTTTTGCCATTGCAAGATTTTTACAATATAAACAAATGTATTCATAGTCAGGTTTAGTATCTTTTCGATGCTGATACGTTGTTGGATCAGCTTCGGGATCACATGTGCCATGAACAAATTTTTTGCACGAACTGCATTGTACCATTTCACGATAAGCCGCAGCACGATATGCTTTTCTACAAAGTGGACATGAAAAACCTTTATTTCTCTGTTGGTAACATGAATCACAAACTGTGTAATTAGCGTGCCAACGTGATGAAAGCCCTGCACCTGGTGTACGTGAACCACAATCCGTACAAGCACGACAACATTTGCACTTCCAAGTATGTTTTGGAGCAGTAGTAACGACGGGACGTAAACAACTAGGATGATATGCTTTATGACACTGCTCACACACCATCACTTTTGACAATTCTTCTTGTTGACGGCAAACTTGACAAACTCGACAAGCTAAACACTGCCAGCCTGCTCGAACACTAGGAATCATTGCCAAATTTATACAGTTACCATGATAGTGTGTTCCACAGACTGAACACATCACTAAATTAGATAAATCCCCCGTACTATAACACTGCATACATGTGATATCACTGTTTAACAAAAGTGGTACTTGTCCGAGATGTTGACCACAAAATAAAGACAATGTTTTGATATCTTGAAAACAACTAGAGGCTGCTGCACAAGGTAAATGAAAATAACGATTGCACGATCCCACTTTACAAGGGATTCCAGCTCCATAATGAGAACAATAAGCACAACGGCGAGAAGATGCTTGCACTATCGCTGGACTTATATTTTCAGTAATTAGTACTTGGCTATTACTTGACCAAATAGCACAAGATTGATGAACAAAATAATGCCCAGACGCCTCAAACAGAATCCCTAATTCTGGTTCTTCAGAGAATCCAACAATTGTCAACTCTTCAATAGGTTCCGAAAAATTTGTTAGACTAGAATTTCTGAACTTTGCCAAACTTTTTTGTCTACGACAAGTAACTGCACCACCGCTTGCCGCACCGCGTGGGCTCTTATCACCAAAAGAAGATACATCTAAGAGATCAGGTGTTTCATCACGATTGGCTTTTTTCTCAGGTGTAAATCCTTCAGGATACATTAGTCTAACTAGTTCACCTTGACCCAGCTGACTTCTTTCTCCTAAATTGCAGAATGCACATACTTTTCCAGGCCTAATTTCAAAATAAAACAATATTGTAAATCATTAATTGATTTTGTTCATTTCATAAATTTAATCATAAATCATTTTTATATCAAACATAACTCGTACCATTGTTCTGGAGGTTCTTCTGGTGCTGGCATTGATTTATCTGCTCCTGACAATTCACCATCAATACTTGGATCATCTGTAAGTCTAAGGGGACTTGGTGACTCAGAATGGGTATCATCATCTTTACTTTTTGTTCGTCGTAACATTCCTCTTGCATATCCCGATCTGAAAATATTTTGTTATTTAAATAATTATTGCTTTATTTTCATTGTGAATTTAATAATAAATAATTTAGATAATCGTCTTTTTTTATTTTATACTATTTTTTAACACGACATATTTGTTTAAAAGAAATAAAAAATAAATGATAAATTAATAAATAGTTTACAACATTTATATATTTTTTTTAAAATTTGATTATGACATTGATTGAAATATATATTTTTTTATTTAATAAATTTATAAAAGTAAATAAAATTGATATAAAAATAAAAATAATTATTTTTCAACTTTAATTTTAAAGTGGGTTTTAACTTGTAAATAGTAAATATAAATTACCCTTTTCCTCTTGCTGATCCTCTGCTAAAGTATCTTCGTGAATTTCCACCACGGATTGATCCAGGAGGTCTTTCTTTTCGTGGCCTTCCCGGTCCTCTTCTGATGTTTAATGGTTTGCCGCCAGGGAACGGAAATTTTGGATATTGTAAAGGGTCATGAAAAACTTCTTCAGTGCCTACTGTAGAAAATAAACTTGTTAATGTAAATCTAAAAATAGCATGTAATTGAAATTTTAATAAATTTGTTTGAATAAAAACCATTGCCAGGCGTAGATGGAACACCTAAAAGTTGTTCCAAATTTGCCGGTGAGACGGAAATTCCTGAAGTCTCTTCATCATCATCTTCCCCATCGGATGCTTCATCGAGCTCCATTTCCTCCTCACCGTCGAGACGTTCTTCATCATCCATGGCAGTCCGCTATGGACGCAATGAAATTCTAAATAACAAAATACATTTTTAAAAATGAACACTTTAACTACGAGTTTAAATCATTTTTAAACTGACTACAATTATACACTTTTACAAAGATATCTAGTTATCTATTTATAAAATGTCTTTTTTTGCGTTAAATAATAATAATATTCATATGTTATTTTTATGAAGTAAAACATGTTAGCAGATATCAAAACTTGAAATCACCCAAAACTAATGAAATAATACACAAATGCGAATAATGAATATATATTGTTGAATTGAACGTATTCACAGTAGAGCACTTAATTGTTTTTGTATCCCCTCTCTTTTCATTAAAAAAAGCAAATTGAGAAGTTATTATTTTTAAATATAAATACGAATTTTTTTTCAAATGTAGTGAATTCAAACAATATTATGAATAATATGGTGCACAATATTAAAACAAAGTAAATATTTTAGACAAACGTGGATGATAACCGCGATGAAGAAAGTATTCAATGAACAATCGTAAGCAGGATGGCGTGCCGCGCGGTCTGTTCTGGCCTACTCTGGGGTAGAAGACATGAGCACACATATACACACACACACAGAGAAAACCACCGACGTCGACACTTTTTTGCGGTAACCATTCTCGTCAACTATAATATTATAATATAATATTAACAAAATATACAGAAGACTATAAATTAATTAAAATATCGTATATATTTGATAAAATGATTCTAGAGCTGTGTACAATTTTTCGGACTCAACAGAAACGCCATTGCTATGTCAGGGTTTGTAGGCTATAAACACACGTCCCTACGTTTTAGCACTTATAACTATAATATAGAGAGATTTAGCTATTGTTATTACTATATATTTTATTATTAGAAAATCATCTATACATACCTGATAATTAATGTGCTTTCGATAGCGATTTCATCGCACTTTCATACTCTAATTTTCCGGGCGCCATGGTGAATTTTGCACAGTCAAATTGAGTAAACATCTTGCACGTAACGGAACAAAATGTCATAAAGTAACTATTTCAACGGAAGAGGCCACGATAAGCGAAGCACTCAGATCCCGGAGTTTTCAGATGGCGCTTCACTTGATAAAATTCAAGGCAAACCTTCGAATAGGCGCTCTTTATAGAAATGCAAATACTTGAATCTTATTTTAATAGTTTTCATCAAAATCGAATCAATTTGTATTACTTACTTATAGAATATTATTTATAAAGAGATTACTATATCTATATCTGAATGGACTACTCGATTTGTTTCTTCCAGAAAAATGGAAATTACTACATATAACGAGAGTATAGTGATATCGAATATCGTTATAAAAAACCATGTAAAAACTTACACGAAAATCATAGTTACCAACAAAAAAATCTTTAAATAATATAGCCATTTTTTTTATAAGTTGTCATAATTATTTTGTTATTTGTTAAAAATAAATGTACAATTGACATTAATCAATTAAAATATTATGTAATAGTTTAAAATAATTCCGTAAAAAATTACTTTATGAATAACAAAACAAAATTTTTGATTATATTATTTATATAATTATAATAAGAAATTAGTTGTTGCTTAATATTAAAAAATTAGATATATCATGTAAAGTTTAAAAAAAATTTGAATTTTTCAATATTCAAATTAATATGTATAAACGAATTCCACTGCTTTCACAAAAATTCAGCTGGATTGATTGAGTTAAATTACAATTTGTATCTCATGTGTACTATATTGAAATTTTTGAGATTCGTTTATGAAAAAATGAAAATTACAGCCGTAGGGATTTTTGGTAAGAATAGCTATATAGTGAAAAACTTTCAATTAAAGTCCCTATAAATTTTTTTTCTTAAGCATTTAGCATGTATACATAATTAAAACGCCAGTTAATAAGTATACCTATACAGATTTGTTGCTATCAATTAATAAAATAATCACTTTGTACATATTTTTCTCAAAAATTCACTCTGTTGTTATTCAAATGATGAATGCAAATTGTTTCCGACAGGTTTCCTAAAATAGTTTTCCACAGAAAATGATTGTTAACTTACAAAATTTGCATTCATGTATGAAAATGCCTAGCAGAAGTATCTGTGCATTTTCTAACTGCAGAAATTCATCATCAAAAACACCACATTTATCTTTCCATCGTTTTCCAAAAAGTGAAAGGTAAACTTATTATTATTTTTTTTTTCAAACATAAATTTTCTTTTCTTCTTCAATCTCAAATATTTCATATATTTTATTCTGTTTTCTGTTTATAGTATTGCTACAGAGTGGATCATTCGAAGTGGCAATAACGATTTGTTTGAGTTAAATTCAGAACAACTATATCAAAAGCGATTATGTTCAGAGCACTTTGATCCAAATTGTTTCATCGTTAACCAACCCGGACATAGACGAAGATTATATCACAATGCTTTACCACGAATCATGCTTTATGATGATAACAACAGTAAAAATGACAATTATATTGAAGTGAATAACATATCTACTACTTCAATGACCTTACTTCCATGCAGAACTTCATCAATGTTAGAAAAATCAAATTTGAATTCAGATTTTTCAACACCTTTGACAAGTATTTCAACTCCATCTAATAGAATGGCTTCAACATCTCCATTGAAAGTTACAACTCCAATAAGTAAAACTTATAGTAATATTAATTTATTAAATAAAAGATTAACCGTTTTAGAGGAACAATTAAAAAATGCACGAAAAATAATAAAAAATTTAAGACGAGCTTATATTGAAAAAAAATCACGTGCTGTGACTGCTAAAACTTTTTTAAAAGATGCTGAAAAGTTTCTTAATAAAAACCAACTGTTGTTATTAAAAATGCAATTAAATCGAAACAAAACAAAAAAATTCAATTACATATCGTCTAATCGTTATGCCACACTGTTACTAAATATGTCACCTAATTGCCTTCGCAATAAAAAAAAAAATAATTCTGAGCTTTCAATGAATTTTAAAAATTCTTCTTTAAATACTTTAAATAAATAATTTTTAAAACATTATTAGTTTAATATTAATCTCAGAAAAGTTGAAAGTTTGAATATTTTTATAAAAGTTTAAAAAAGTTTGGGTTCATATTAAAACCTTGGTTCAAAAGCGTAAAAAATTCCCGTCTTCTACACTAAAGTTAAACGGTAAAACTTGGATTTAAGAACGAAAATTTTATGAATAAAATAATTCTATTGATTCAGTATTATTAAGTTTTGGGATATTTACATTGATTAAATGTTGAAGTTGAGTTTACTAAAATTTAAATTTTAATTGATTCAATTGAAAAGACACAACAAAAATAAAATTAATGTCATACTAATTATATCATTTTTTGAATAAAAAATGAAATTATTTTATATAAATAATAGACTGCAAAGAGTTGAAAAATAATTTTTAAAAGAGTAATGATTATATTTTATACTTATTCGACTTGGATAAAAAAAATAATATTTTTCTTATTAATAAACAGTTTTAATATAATATTTCAATAAAAGATTTTAAATTCTGCTCTATTAAACTCAGTTTATAGAAATGACATATATTTATATATCCAACAATTATATTTCTTGTAATTTATTATATATTAATTTATTCATTCTTGTGATAGATAACCAATTTACTGTTTTTTCTCTATTGATAATCTCTTTAAAGCTGTCATCGCATTGTTATTTGTCGGCTGAAGCTTTAATAGACGGGTGTAGTCAACGATTGCCTAAAAAAATATTCTATTAATTTATCATTTCAAGAGGATAAAATTTTAATTTAATAATTACAATATAAAAAGATACCTGGTCTGTATTTCCTAATTTCTCAAGAGCCAAAGCACGTCTTATGAATCCTTTAATATTTTTTGGTTCTATTTTCAAAACATTATTACAATCTTCTAGCGCTTCCTTGTATTTTTCTAACTTGATAACTGCCAGGCAGAATAACATGCGAAATTAATTGTTCCATAATTATTTTATTATAGATAGATACTATGTGATTGTCAATTCAATTTAAAATAATATGTTTAATGTTCACAAACCCATGTAATAAAATTTAATATTCAAACAATTACATTTTTTAACATATTATTAGACTAACGTAATAGATATATACATAAAATTATTTGTTGATTCTTGGAGTAATTAATTTATTATGAAAAGAATATTTTTAATAATGAAACTCACATGTGACTGCTCTATTATTATATGCGTTTATGTTGGAAGCATTCATTTGTAGACAAGAATTATAAAAATGTAGCGCTTCTTGATAATCTCCAGCTTTAAATGCTTCATTTCCTTTCCACTTTTCTTGTTCCGCTATTTGGTTCAATTCCATTTTGGACAAACTTGCTATAATTATTAATAATATTTATTTGATCAAATATAACTATTTTCAAATGTTTATTTACATACAATTTAAATTAACATCTGTTAATTTGTAATGTATTGGTGTAATTGTAATATTTTTTCGTTGATCTAAATTTTTCTTCATCTCCAAACACTTTTGTTCTTCTTCTAAATCCATTTTTTTTAATTCAACATCAACATCATATTTGTACCATGAATTGTAGTCACAAGATTTTATACGGTTTGTTTTAGATTTTTTTTTAATCTTGTGTAATATTTCTACTTGTTTAGTTGATCTAACACCAGGATATATAATTGACGATATCGTGTTAGTAGCATTTTTATCGTCTAAAGATTGTTCTATTGAATCCATTTTTTGTATCCAATCAGTTATATCATTTTTTAATTTAAATTTTTCATCATGCTTCATCTTATCAGTTTTTATAATGAATCGAGGCAAGCATAAAATTCTGTTTTGTGGATGTATTTTTTCTAGTTTTTTTTCTGCATATTCAATGAGATTAGGATAATACCCTTCTTCACCTGATCTAATTAACAAATAAGAAATTATGTAAAAATAATTTTGAATTCTGAAAATAGTTTGCTCTTTATCATTAATTTACCTTAAAATGATAATAATTTTTTCTATTTCTTCAGCATCTGTACATTTATCAAGATATTCATAAGATAGATGTTCAATGGAAATATCATATTTCTTTAGCAGACCACTTTTTTTAGAAAATTCAGAAGAAGCAAATAAAGGCATTATTTAAGTATGAAGACATAATATGAAAATAAATACTATGTTAATTAATTAGTTTGTTACTGTTCAAAGTAGAAAACAAGTGTAAATAATTTATTTACGTTGTCATGGTAATCCTTTTAAAATCACCAATGGCAATCTTAGTTTTAGAATTTATGCTTTAAAAGTTGATTTCAGTATACAAATAGATACAAAAGAACTATATATGTATCGTTTTATTTTTGTCATAAATTTATTTATTTTTATAATAATATTTAAATTCTACTTTGTTTCATCATGATTAGAGTTGATAAACTCCAGAAATTCAGTTTTAGATTATGATGTTTGTTTACTCATTATTTTTTCTCATAAACTCAACAGGAGATGGCAGATCAATCGTTTTACAACAATTGCTTGGTATTATTTACACTAACCTGTTCAGTAAATTTAAATAATTTTTACATATCTGTTATTTATCTATTGTATAATTTATACATAGATAGATGAGTGTACATATACATGTATATAGATTTACCATGCACCTCTTTTGGAGTAAATCATAAATTAACAAGAATACATACAGATATGCAATTAAAAACGTCACTTTATTGGCATTTTTGGCTTAACAAAAGCATTTGCTTTTAAAAACGAATGACAATTCACAAAAATTCATCCACGATGATATAATTTAATATATTTTTTTTTAAATATTTAACTAAGAAATATTTTCTAATGTTGTAATGTATCTTATTTTGTAAAATAACATTGATATATTTCCAATATTCTCAAGCGATATTTCTTTTCCGATACTTAAACTTGAGGTGTAAATAATATGAATTAATTAATAAATTATGACAATTCTGGAAATGTTATGCATTTTATAAATATTACTGTCATTGTAATAAAGACTGGGCATCAGAAATGATTAAAGTATAGTTGAGATATTCAATTTAAAATCACTTATCAAATTGTACTGTAATTGTTGTAAGCTCCAAAAGTATATATTACATGATTTTATGTATAAAAATAAATATAAACGAGTGTATAAATTCTTTTATAAATAAATGATATTGTCGGTGAGATGTTATAATGGTGTTAAGAATGCACCAACTTAATGCATATAGAAGAGATGATTCTCTCTGCATGCACGTAACAAGAAGTGAGTAGTACATATTAGATGGTGCACCAGTCTCTACTACGCTTGTGTTTACTCAAATGCTCGCACTTGCCGATAAGATTGCAATGTGAGTAGTTGTATTTTCACTTGTTGAACTTGTATATATTACAATGATCAATTTGATCATCGATAATCGCTTCAATTTTAATTTTTTAATTTTATAATTATATTAATATTAATCATTAATATGGATAAATTATTATAAAACAATTGCTTTAAAATAAAAGTTAACTAAACGTGAGATTGATCAGTGATAATTATTTAAAATAATTACAATATAAGGTGAATAAAATTAATTTTTTTATTTAATTGTTTCAGAAATTAATTTGACATTTTCTTATTCAAATTATATATTTAGAGCATAAGAACTCTTATATTCTTAAAAGGAATATGAATATTAAAAAAATCATTCGTGTGTAAAATAAATATTACGACATGTATTGTACGTACTTGATGCTTTGAATATTTCGACATTCTATATCTACTATTGAAATTTATTTTTTTTTATTACTCTTAATATATCTTTCATTAGATATATAACGGATGCATTTTCAAAATAGTCCCTTTCATTTTTAAGACAATATAAATGCAATATGTCGTCTGTTTTTAATTAAACATAATGATTTTTTATATTTTAAAACTTTATTAATAACAAATAATTTGTTTTTCAGGATTGTTACAGCGTCTACACTGCCAATGATCAATATTGATCGAAAAACATTTCAATATTTTAATATTTGGAAGTATATATTGTTAGTGATAAGTATTTTAAAGAAGGTGAAGTGGATAGAGAAAGTGAAACATCAGCAATATACGAGACGTTTAGCAAGAATGAAAGAGAAAGAGAATCTTAAGTCGGTGTGGCGCCTAACTGATGGGACAACCTGACGATTTACTCACTAATATATTATCAAATTGTACTTCCTACAAACGCTACTAATTAAAAAAATGAGTGTACTTGAAGTAGTGTGGTTACAAATTGGCATTCTAAAATAAGAGAATCTTAAAAAAAAAATTTCACAAAATCATTAAAAAGTGTATTTATGATAAAAGTGAGGAATTTCAAGTTAAGTTATAATTAAACGTTAGTAAAGTAATCAATCTCTTGATATTACAAAAATAAAAATAAGTGCAAAAATGTTTATATTATGTGTTTTCATGATTATGTTTCACGTGTTTAAACAATCACCGTTGTTTTCTTTAGTATGTGATATTATCTCTGATAGAGCCATATGAATGTAGTGACATGTTCGACTGTAGTCGAGCTTTATGAATTGAAATATACTTTTGTAATGCATTTATTAAGTGTTCGATCCAATGACACTTGAAAATCACCAAATAATGACAAACGTCAACAGACTTAAAGTGGTCGTTCTCGGTGGTCCAAGAGTGGGAAAATCTGGTGTGTAATATCTCACAGTACATTCGCAAATTAACTTTCAAAGCGCTTCGATGTTTAAATATTTCAAAAATTAATTTAAAACCTAGTAAACAAATAATAGATATCTTTTGGTTTAATAATATTTTATTTTTAATATGAACAATTACAAAATTATTTACCTATTCTTAAAGTGTTCAACAGTTGATATTTATTAATATTTTTTTGCAGCGGTTGTAGTCCGGTATCTAACAAGGCGATATATTGGTGAATACAGTTCAACAAGTGGTTAGTATTACAACTAGAATAGAAATAATAAAGCTCGAAAAAATGACTTTTAATCATTTTATAATAAGAAAAGCTAATAATTCGCCAATATATAATGAGTATTAATTGAACAATAGATGAAATCAATTGATAGCTGTTTATTAGTTTTTTTGCATTTTATTTATAATTCATTTTCTCTGATGCATGATTTATATTTATGTGGAAAACAGTTCGATATATATTTTATAAATTTATCTATAAAAATATATAATTAAGATAGATAGAATTAGAATTAATTTTTGACCTGATAAAATAATGAATATCGTAAAAGTTTTTTTAGAGAATTCTTTATTATATAACTTTATTTAATAAAATATTTATTTTATATAAAATTATTTAGTAATCTTATTGTCATTTTTAGATTTTCTTTACAGACACAATGTCAACATAGACAATGTTATGATGGAAGTAGAAATACTAGACACCTCTCGCTGTGAGGTAAATATTATATTAATTATTTTTCATCAGATATTTAAAATTATAATGACATATTTGTTGTTATAAACTAAAGCTAGATATATTTTAATTGTTTTGAAATAGAGAAAGAAAAAAATTGTGCAAAGATCCAACATAAACTCAATAGAAAGTAGTTATAGATTTACCGGTAAACTTTACAGTGTACATATGAATTAAATTATTCAGTGAAACAAAAGCGAGTTTCTTCCAATGCTGTTCTCATATATATTCGAAGGTTTAAAAATTTATCTATAAATTATAAAGATCTTTGATTTTAGTCTCAATGTTGCAGTAAAATAGTCCAGTAAAAGTAAATAAAATCAATTTTAGATTAATGTTCAACAACTGTATAAGCACCTCTTTTCATCTACAATTTATTAAATTCGATTTTAAGTATTGTTTCTTCCGTAAGATTGATAATTAGAGCTTAGTAAAATAATGTCTACATGATATCAATGTACTACACAATATGGTCAACTAAGTTACCGTTAGAAGGAAAAGAGTTCTCACAAGCGAAAATATTTAAAAAAAAACTAATTACCTAGTTGAAATAAAATAAAAGCAGCTCGAAATATTTAAATTTGTCGTTAGCCTTACGTTGATTTGGTTACTAAGATTCATCTTAGTTTTTTCGTCACTCAGACTGTCTAAAATTCTGAAAGACTAAGATAAACAAGTAATCGGTTGAAATGTTTTTTCTCATAATTTATAAAAAAAAAAGGTAAATGTATTTTATTCGTTGATGAAATAATTAGATATTTATCATATCTACAAAGATATTGTAATTAATGTAATTTACATTATATCATCATGATTCAATCATTTTTTAAATAGTGATCATTTTGGTAGTTATCGTTTTTCAGAGCCTTACAAAGTTTAATCAATTTTTTAACTTTGATTCATTGTACACTAGAAGTTTTTCTTAAAGTAGCTTATTTTGGAATTTGTATGATCTGTTATTTGGCATTAATTGATTCTTTTAATGAAGCGAATAAACGT
This sequence comes from Chelonus formosanus, assembly GCA_028641665.1. Lineage (NCBI taxonomy): Eukaryota > Metazoa > Arthropoda > Insecta > Hymenoptera > Braconidae > Chelonus > Chelonus formosanus. Next base: position 7,572,647 of record CM054002.1, read on the forward strand.
TATATATATATATATAATGGTATAGTGATCAGTAATCCTTAAAATATGATCAGAAGTCGTTAAATAAAAACATAATATATCAAGAATTTTATAAATAAATAAAAACATATAGAGTTGAATATGAATAGATGTTGATTTGAAATAGAGTAAAGTAATATGTATTTTAAATCTGTTTTGTTCCAGGATAACGGCTGTTTATATTCACACATAAGATGGGGTGATGCGTTCGTTATAGTATATAGTGTAACATGCAAAAAAAGTTTTCAAGAGGCGAGAGGATTACTTAAGCAACTTACTGATCTCCGACTTCCCTCGTATTTTACAACATTACTTCTTGGAAATAAACGTGATCTTGATCACGCTCGGTATGAAATATTAACTTACAAAAGTTTTATTTAATTTTTCAAATATAATATTTTTGTTTATAATTTATAGAGAAGTATGTGTTGATGAAGGTCAGCAACTTTCTTTAGCTCATGGATGTCAATTTTATGAAGTGAGTGCAGCAGAAAGCCCAGCAGGGGCTGCATTAGCATTTCAAGGGTTGTTGAGAGAAGCTAGATCTGTTCAACTTCTCCGAGCATTACCAATTAGACGAAAACTTGGCGTACATTCAGTTTCTAGAGTATTAGGTACCATATTTGGTAAAAATACGACTAAAGATAGGAAAAAAAGACCATCATTGAGCATATAAACTTTACTCTTCTTTTCAACGAAGAAAATTAATTAAATATAATAAATTTACATTTTTCGCATTCTTTTCTATTTATATTAAATAAAATTCAATAAATTAATAACTGATGATCAGTGCATTGAGGTAAAAAATTTTTAAAAATCTTTCAATAATAAAAGTCTGATGAAAGAATTTTCTATTTATTTCAAAATGAAACTTTTTAGAAAATGTTTGATAGAATAATTGTTAGTTATCAATACATTCACTTAGGAATATAATTTTTTATATTTTTATTGTTATTTTAGTGTAAATTTATTTAAAAGTGTTAGACCGTGCAATTTTTAATGATAACCAAGATGATAATATAGAATGTAGAAAAATATGGAACTGATATTCATTATAATTCTCGTATCGTTTCTTATATCTTTGAGAACTTTTTTTTATATAAATATGCAACTAATAAACTTGCCAATAAAAAGTTGATACAGTATGTTTATTAAAAGTACTAGTTTAGTTTACTAAACTAAATTAACTAAATCATTTGGATAACTGAAGAATCAACTACGTTTTAATTTTAATTTTTCAGTACTAGTCTTTCAAGAACGTTTCTTTATTACATGCTCTTATGAAATACTGTCAGTTTTATTGTTATAATATGAAGAAAAACCATAATTAATTTTTGAATTTCCGAATAAAAATTATTGAAACGTCATCCGTAGACAAGGTTCCATGGTGTAATGGTTAGCACTCTGGACTCTGAATCCAGCGATCCGAGTTCAAATCTCGGTGGGACCTACTTTTTTACAATTCTTAAAATATTTTCAACTTTTTAACTAAGTATTTGAAAATCATTAAATAGATAATCAAGACTCCAAGTATTTATTCACGATCTGGATGTGTAATTTGTATACATTGGTAGTAATTTACAATGAAATTAAATTTTCATAGAACGTTAAGTAAGCTTTCATGAGATGCGAATAAATCAATTAATATTTTGTTTTTTTCAAAAAATTTATGAAATATGAAAATAATTAATATACGTATAAATTAAATGTGAATCGATAAATTACATAAGCAACTTTCAGATATTGTCACTCAGAATTACTCATACATAAAAGATACTGTTGGTTCAGTATTATCACTCAGAGACCATCAAAGTAAACTAGAATTGATTTTTATGTTAATGATAATAACACTGAACCAAAAATATTCTAAGGAGGTGGACAAATTTTAATGATATTTCAATTAGATTTGCTAAGTTCAATTCGCTTGAACCATTGATATTTTTTATCTTTTTGTCAACAAATTAATCAATAAACTAGCATAAATTCTACAAATGAAGTCAATAAACTAAAATTTTAGAACAAAAAACTACGGTAAAATTTTTAATCATTTTTAAATTTACTAACTATTTAAATCTGAATAAATCAATACAATTGAATAAAATTAGCCTGTGCTTTTAGACAAATTATTTATAATTGAAAATAAAATTTTCCTAAATAGAAATCCATCTTCATCGTAAACAATTTAAAAAATCAAATAAGTCAAATAACAAACAATCTTTTAATTGTATAAATATAATTTAACATGAAATACAGAAACACCATTTAAAGGCTTTTAATTAAACGTTTATGCTGAAAACACCCGCTTTTTTACATTGACTCAAAAAACTATAATATCTAAATAACCAAAAGCCCATCTAGAAAAAAAAAAGAAAAATAAAATGACCCTAGTAGCCAAATAACGTAAGACTGCCGTCAGACTTACGTATGTTGCTGTCTTTTGGTTATCTAACGTAAGATCAGCGTCAGACGTCAGATTCTGCTGCAGAAAGGAAACAGACGGACGTAAGTCTGTCGATAATTCTGATGTCAGATTGTGGCTACTAAGGGATGTCTAGCTAGAGAATTTTTTGGCTTTCTTTTGAATATTATTTTGAATATCATTTGAGAACTATAAAAATATTAAATAGTATTTAGAAATTTTTTAATCTAAATCCACAAGATATCTTTTCGTCAGCTTTTTTCTAATTGGGTAAGGTTGATTATAATAGGTATAATAAACACAAAACATCATTAAACTTTTTTATGACGATGTTAAAGAAAATTTAATTTTCCATTCAATGAATGAAAATAAACTCAAAATTATGATAGTATAGCCAGTAATTCGAAATTTTTTGATTAGATTACAAATGTATAGTTATTAATTGTTTTTCAGGATTTTTTAATAATATAATTAATTAAGTTTACATGTTAATAACTTGTAATACCAATATACTATTTAAACTGAGTAAGTAAGAAAGAATTTATTTAAAAACTGTTACATCGAAATAATAAAAATTAATGTTAAAAGTGTCACAAGTTTTTATCCCACGCTTGTATAATATTTGATGTACGGAACGTAACAGAGCGCAGTTTGTAACGGAACGCAGAGTGTGCAACTCGAGGAAAAGAGCGCATAAACGAGATAACTTAGTTTGTGTATATTTTATACATCCATATAAGTGCGCGCGCAATGAACCAAACCCCAGTATCGTGTATTCCTACTGCCAAGATGTCAAAGACGAAAAAGATTCTCGATGAAGCTCGAGAAATGCAAAATCCTGAACTTGATCTGGCTGATAAAAATATTACTACTTTCGAGGAGATGCCAGGATTGCGTAAGTATTTATTTCCATTCCCTATTTGTAAGTTCATGAGCCATCGAACCAAATTTGGTAACTTGTTCTGAACATTTTTTTAGAATCAACTCAACATCTAAAATTATTTGTCGTAAAACTTTACAGGCGTGGTTATATTACGAGGATCTATTTTGGTCATTTTATGACTAATTTTTATGAAAATATTCTGGATCGAACATACAATTAAATAATATCTTTCAGAATTAAAAAAAAATTTTGATACTCAAATATGTAAACACTCCATTTTTAAACTAAATGATCTCACAGATATTTTTCAAATCTATTTTCTGAATCATGCAATACAATCATTACTTCAATAATATTTCGAATTTTTTGATAAAAAGTTCATGTCATAATTTTTTTTTTCTAATTGTGAAAAATATTAAAATGTACACTTTTTTTTCAAAATAATCTAAAGTTATTTGTTGATAATAATATAATTGTTATTTAATAAAATTCAATTTTATTTTTCAGTTAATATGTTGAATATCACCAGGTTAACTCTTAGTCACAATAAAATTCAAATGGTACCACCTGGACTAGCAAATCTTATGAACTTGGAAATATTGAATCTTTTCAATAATCACATTACAGAGTTGCCAATTTCATTATCTCAAATGCCAAAATTAAGAATATTAAATGTTGGGTTCGTCATTTTCATTTATTATTTATTTTTTTTACACATAACATTTACAACTTGTATTTTTTAATTTAACCATTTATCATAAATTGTTTATTATAGGATGAATCGATTGGATGTTTTACCAAGAGGTTTTGGTGCTTTTCCCGTCCTTGAAGTTTTAGATTTGACTTATAATAATTTAAATGAGAAAAACCTTCCTGGAAATTTCTTTATGATGGGTACTTAGTAAATATTTTATACTGAAAATTGCCTTTCTATTTTCTCATAGCCCATTAATAATTTATTATTTATTTTATAGAAACTTTGCGAGCTCTTTATTTGGCCGATAATGACTTTGAATATCTTCCACCTGAAATAGGTCAATTGAAAAACCTCCAAATTGTAAGAAACAAAGAATTCTTGCCGATTAGAAGAATAAATGGATAAAAATAAAATTTACAATTTGATGATTTCAGTTGGTCTTAAGAGAAAATGATTTAATAGAGCTTCCAAAAGAAATTGGTGAGTTAAGCCGGCTTCGGGAGCTTCATATTCAAGGTAATCGTTTAACGGTCCTTCCACCAGAAATAGGTAATCTGGATTTAGTTAGCAACAAAGCAGTATTCAGAATGGAGTTTAATCCATGGGTGACTCCTATTGGAGATCAATTACAAGTGGGAATATCTCATGTAATGGATTATTTGCGCTCCGAAACATATAAATAGTTAGTATCTTAATTCATTCAATAGATGTTTGAATTTATCATTGAATTTTTATCTTTAAAGTGAATTATAAATAATTATTTTACTTACAGCGTTTACAATCGGCATCAAAGTACTAAACCATCACCACCTGCCATTGAAAATGATAAGAGTAAAAAAATTTCTCGATTACGATAAAAAATCTACAGAATCTATTAACAGAAAACAACAGAGTTTATCAAAAGTTATCTAATTTTTTATTATATAAATATATGAATGGTAACAAACCGTAATTTTTATAATATATTTATACATGACTTTGATAAAAATATTTTATACTTACATGAAAATATTTTTTAGTTTGAACATGAATAACGAATTAAATAATGAAAGCAATAATTGTAAATATAAGTATTAAGTATAAGTGATTAATTGTAAATTCACATTTCAAATTATTATAATTATCAATACAATCATTGAGATTCATGATAAATAATAATTAACTAATAAAATAAAAATAAATTATATAAGTCGTTTTCAATTAAAATATGTAAAAAGTTTAATCATTTTCCTCGTATTCGTCTTCAGTATATTCACACTCCTCAATCATTTTTGTTATTTCTAAATCATGTTGCATTGTTTCGTCTTCAGATAAGTGTGATTCTCCTTCCATAAATCTAGCAAATCTAATTATAATTATAAATAAGTTAATAAACGAATATAAGTTTATTAACTAAATGATAAGGTATTTTAAAAGTTATGTTGCTGAGTGTAATTACCTCACAGGATCTTTTAAGCGCATCACAATCTTCCAAGGGTTAGATTCAGGACTGGAACAATATGCTTGTAAACCTCCTAAAGCCTTAGACGTTTCTATCATAGTTTGTATTCTATATTCGTCTTCTGTTAGAAGTTTTTGACGCTTCGGAAACATTTTTCTCCTATTAAAATAATAAATAACGTATAAATTCACTACAAATTTATTAAAAATATAGTTTTATTTAATTTTTATATAATAACAATTATTTAAGTCATGTCGAAATAAATAACCAAATTTTTATAAATGAAAATGTTAAAAACTTTATGAATTTTCAAGCATACCAATAATTTTTACTTCTATGATACATAACAGTTGGAAAATTGTATATTAAAATACATAAAATACATAATCCAATGGAAGCTTCTCTGAAATAGCTGCTAAAATAAATCATCACCATTCCTGAAACCTACAATAATATTATATTAGTATAAAAAATATGAAAGAAACTAATTGAATACTTTATTAAATATAAATGCTTTTATGATAAAACATCTTAAAATTGATTAAATCATAAATATATCAGACTAGCGTTTAAATTACATACATAATTGGCAATATAATAACCAATAACTTTTCAGATATTAATAATTTTGATAAATAATCATTAATAAAGTATTAATATTTATCATTTGTTTATCATAAAAGAATTTACTTAACATTAAAAATTACTTGAAGAAACCATTGGATAATTTGTTTAGTTCGAGTGTTCGTGACGGGTCCAATGCGGTAGCAAATAAGAAAACTAATTAATGATGATAATAAAAAGTAGCCAATAACATATTCTCTGTACTGCATTAATATCATCTGTACATTATCGCATACGATTCGAGCAAGCCATGTGCTCATTAACCAGCCTGTTCCAGCAATTAAGTACATTGTTTTGCCCTATAAAAAAAATGATAATTACAAATAAGTAACTTTATTCAAAATTCACAATGATTTGAGTTGTTAAATGATGATAATTAAACAATAAAAAAATTAATTAAAGCTTACTTGACTGAACAGTTTTGCAGCAAACCATATTAATATGAGTAGTGAAAAGGTGACTCCTAAACAAATGCCAGTTAAATAATAAAATAGTGAATTCCTACTTAATTTAGGAGCACTCCAAAAAAGAATAATTCCTGATATTGTTGTCAACACTTGAGTTACATCAATTTCTGTCGATAAACCAAATTTTTCAAAATTAAATTTATTGTAAAAAGTTTGCCTGAATACCACTAACTATTGATCAAAAAAATTAACGGTTAATTGTAATGAACAAACTTACAAAAACCATAGATTTTCATAAAATAAGTGATAAAAAAATATCATAATTTCATAAATTTTTTAGTTATTTTACTAAAATCTATTAAGTATTATGAGCTCGTTTTATGAATGATGACTTACTTATTAATGCCATCGATATCTTATAACGATGATCAATATAAGGATGAGTATAAATTCCTAAACACGTATCTTCAAAAGGATTGATTTTAAAACTTTTGCTTTTCTTTGTATTAAACCAATTGAATTTCCAAGATCGTTGATTTACATCGTGTTTTTCAATTACTTCACTCGGACTTTTACCATCATATAAATCATAATTATCTAAATTTGTATGGAGATTCATCTGTAAAAATAATTAAAATTCAATTTATCATAAAAATGTCAATTGCTATATAATTGAAAAATAAATAGGGACATTACTTTTAAGGCTCTCCATAGATAAATAAAATATTTTGATTTCGCAGTATGACAAAATATACGTAATCCGGGAGCGGAATTTTCTATGATATCTCCGGGTTGTAAATAATGAACTATAAAACAAAATTACACATTTAACATATTTGAATAAAATAATATTCAAATACCGGTATGGATAATGTAAAATATTTAGGTTAACCTCAATAATGCAAAAACTTACTTGATTCAGTAGGAGAAGCATGTCCTGACACATGATAAACTAATAACGTGCATATAAATAATAAATGAAATTTACAGAATGTATAAAAATTCATTTTGTTCACTTTTTCTGTTATTAAAGTCTTAAATTATGATAAACACGTCAGAAGCAAAATCATCGTCACACTGCCACAACATTAGTCTTAAAAACATATCGTTACAAATGATAAAATGTGAAATGTCTAGATCACTTAGAAAGATAAAGAAAATTTTGATAACAAAACGTATTGTGCTATAAAAATATTTTTGATATATCGAGATTGAAAACAGTCGATTATAAACAACAAAAAAACTGTATAAAGTAACCTTGCGGTGAATCGAAAAATACAAAAGTGTTTGAAAGTGGTATAGAAAAGAAGGGATATGGGTGAATAAATGATATTCAATAAATATCCGCAATTTAATTGTTGTAATAACATTAAGTTCTATTTTAAACATTTATATTAAGTATATTGATACTCCACTTTGCACTTATATTACTATTAATTACATACTCATATATTATGAGTGAATTTATTAGTATTCAAGGTAATTGAATAAATTTGAAATTTAACCGTAAAAGTTAAGCATGATTTATTTAACAAATTTTCGTTTTCTAGTCGGACAATGTGGAAATCAAATTGGAAGTATATTTTGGCCTTTAGTTTTACGTGAATACGGAATATTAAATTCTAATGAAACATCTAATCAAATAAAAACAATAGAAAATGATGAGAAAAATCTAACGGATGCTTTTCATAGCTTTTTTCATGTACCTGATAACAAAATAAATCATTCTTATAAAAATATTGCTGATTTAAATTTAGCCAAAGTTAAAGCCAGAGTAACACTATTTACATAAACTAAAAATTTTATAAATTTTATTTAAATAATTGGATTGAACAGTATTTTATTTCTCATCAGGCAATTTTGATAGATATGGAAGATAGCGTTGTATCAAGATTTAAAAGAGGTCCTTTGAGAAGTCTATTCGATCAATCTTGTACAATAACAAATTATCCTGGTTCAGGAAATAATTGGTAAATAAAAATAAGTCACATAAAGAAATTATTTTCTAAAATAAAATTATTTAGGGCTGTTGGATATCATACTCATGGAAGATTATATAAAAATAAAATTCAAAATGTAATAAGAAAAACTGCAGAAAAATGTGACACTCTTCATGGATTTTTATTAATGCATTCTGTTGGTGGAGGAACAGGCTCAGGCTTGGGAACGGCTACTTTAAATTTTTTAGAAGACGACTATCCAAATATTAATAAATTTTTATCAAGTGTATATCCAACAGAAACTTCTGATGTTATCACAGCACCTTATAATGTATTATTCGGAACGAAAGAACTGATAGAAAATGCTACTTGTGTATTTCCTATTGATAATGATGCATTGTTAGATATTTGTAAACTTCAGAAAAATCAATCTACAGATCAACCAAGTCACAATATGTCTAAGAAGTCATTTAAAGATATGAACAGTATTATTGTAAATATGCTTCTTCATCTAACTAGGTAATCTTTTAATAGTTGAGAAAAAAGTGTTTGGTATTAAAAAACTTAATTTTTATTATTACTTAGTGGAGCACGATTCCCAGGTTATTTGAATACGGACATGAATGATATAGCAACAAACTTAGTACCGTATCCTCAGCTAAATTATATATTTAGCAGCATTAGTCCACTTCATATGAATTCAACAGTAACAGTTTCTAAAAATTATCAGTTCGTTGATTAATAATTTTTTAATTATGGTAATTTATTGATAATTAATAATAACAATCATATTTAAATAAATCAATTTTGTTGCAGGTTGCAAGATGAACTTTTTACAAATGTTTGGTCTCGGTCTCACCAATTGTTGAAATTAGATCCTCTACACCCAAAATCATCTATAATTGGTGTAGCGTATATTTCTCGAGGTGATTGTTCTATTGAGAGTTTAGAAAAAAATATTAAAAAGTATGTAAACAAATGATAAGTAATAGATGCAATAAATCATTGATGAAATAAGATTCTATTAAACTTAATTGAAGATTTCAGAAAAATAAAAAGTTTACACCTTGGAGTAAAGAAGCAACAAAAATTGGTTTTTGTGCGATACCACCAACAGGTCATTCAAAGTCTCTTTTATGTCTCTCTAATTCTACTTTTATGCGTGCTATGTTTAAAAATCGTCTTAATCAATTCAATAAATTGTATAAACGCAAGGCATATTTGCATCACTATACTCAAGTTGAAGGATTTGATTTTGAACATTTTGGTGAAGTAAAAGAAAGTATTCAACTTATTCATGATCGTTATCAAGAAGTAGAAAATCAAAAATATGTTGAAACTCCACGATTATACACTCTTTAAAAATTTTTATAATGCAACATTCAATTCAATTATCAAAATATGATAATTATAATTCAAAATATAATAAACTTTATGTTCAAGTTGCTGAAAGTACAATAATAATATTAATAATATGTACATGTAATACATTAATCTATGTTATACTTTAAGCATTAGAATTGCAAAAACTTCTTGAAAGCTTTTGATAACTCTGAATCACACAGACAGATTTTAATAATAATTAAATTACTGTAATTTAAATTAATAATAAAATAAAAGTATTTTTCAAAATTCATGTAAAATTTAACTGGCTGGTATCTTTGGTAATCCAAACTCATCAACAAGAACACCGTCCTAAAAAAGAGATTAAAAAATTAAATCATTATATCAAAATATGCATATCTATTAAAATAATCAATAATACATCCATAAATTATATAATCATTACTTTATTGCGTAATGAGGCTGCACCAGGTTCCTTATCAGGAGCATTTGGTGCTTTTATAGCATCATCTAGGTAAGAAGTGTCAGTATCCAATGCTAAATCATTGCCCAAAGCATCTAATTCAGCGGCAAGTTCATCATCATCGATTTCAGGCATTCCATAACTACGACCCAATGCTTCTTGAACTTCGTCTGCTTGTTCAAGCATATCACCTAGATCATCTTGTAAATCCTTTAGAGAAAATAATCATAAATAACTTTTTTTCTTTAACATTCGTTGATAAAACTTTATCCATTATAAATACTTACTTCAATATGATCAATATTAATATTTTTGAATTCTTTTTGCATTTGTTTAACACCATCTTTCATTGCGTTGACTGTAACTTGAGTATCTTTTAAAGTCTGGGTGGCATAATTTGCTTGCTCCATATTGAAAGCTTGCTGGCGGAGATTATCTACTTGGGCTTCATACATTTTACGCTGTTTCAAAACTCTCATTGCTTTAGCTTTTACAGCATTTTTAGCTGGACCATCTCGCATTTTAACCATTTGATCTTTATATTTTTTTAATTCAAGATCTAAAGTTTGTATTTTTTTTTCAGCTGTATCTGCTCTGCTATCAACCTATTCATCAAATTCAAATATTTTAAAAATTAAAGATTATAGTCTCTTTACCAATAACAATGAATGAACAGTCATTTTATTATTGACAAAAACAAAATGAGAAATATGAATAGAGTTTTGATTTTTCTCTGTATGATGCAATCTACATATTATTCCTTCACATTTTATGAATATCATCATATAGACATTTTTTTCTGAATTTTTAATTAATTTTATAGTACAAAAATAGTAATTATAAATCGAAATAAATTTTGAAATTAATATTTGGTTATTATTAAATCATAATGTTGTATAGTTGAGTAAATTTGTAATTTCAAGTACTTACGCCTGCAATACAATCAGCAAGACTGGGTCCAGGTTCTTTAGGTTTAGCACGGCCAAACAGTCGATTCATTTTTTAGATTTTTAATTAAATATAATATATAAAATATTTTTATATTCAATAAAACTCACAATTTAACACAGAGAATTGACAGATTACTTTCCGATATATCATGAAGTTAATATACATATAATAAAAATATCTATAGTCCAACTGGCCACAAAGGTTGTACACCATAAACAATTTGAACGTAACCAGAGTATTCACTCACACTTTATCTGCCGATTTGAAATTTGATTTTGTTTGTCTGATTAGTGGAAATAGCTTGAGTTTTGTAAGTTTCCTTATTGAATTTTTTACAAATTAAATTTACAATACGATTTATTGTGATATGAGTTATTGATTCATTATTTAAATAATATATATGTACAAATTTATTTATTTAGTCAATATTGAAGAACTACTGAGTTTCAACTATTCATTATTGAATTTTTTAACAATTATTTTCAAATATTATTTGTTGACAATCTTTCCATTATTTAATTCTATTGATGGATGGTAAAGTGCACTTTCTTTCAAACGTACATGAAGAATTTAATTACAAACATACTATTTTGGTCAGTTGACTATAGATAAACATCTGGTATCAATACTTTGTGCCATGTATCTTAAAAAAATTACTTTAAAAGTTATTTTTGAAAGTTAATACAATTTAGGTCGTTTGAAATTATTAAAGTTATGAAAACTTTATGTGATTTAATTTAAAACATTATTGCATACTACTAAAAAATTGTTCTTTTAGTTTTCTACATTATTCTACATCAGAATATTTCTTTAATTTCAAGATACTAATTTACAAAGAATCCAATGAATCCATTAACCAATGTTAAAAACATAACAAAACTCGGAGAACAAGAGTTGGTACGTGGTGGGACTACTTCATGGCACGACGAATACAAAGATAGTGCTTGGATATTTATCGGTGGTCTTCCATATGACTTGACTGAAGGAGATATCATCACAGTATTTTCTCAGTACGGCGAGCCTGTAAATATTAACTTGATTCGTGATAAAGATACAGGAAAATCTAAAGGATACGGCTTTTTGTGTTACAAAGATCAGCGAAGCACAATTTTAGCTGTTGATAATTTAAATGGAATTAAATTATTAGGCAGAATCATTAGGGTCGACCACGTGGCTAATTACAAAGCTCCAAAAGAATCAAAACGAGTAGATAAAGTTACTGAAAAACTACGATTTGAAGGATGTTAATTTGTACATCTGTAAAAATAATAAATTGTCAGCTATTTGATGAAAAGTAACACACATGAAGTTTCTGAAATAGAGAAATAATTTTTATTTATCGCAAAAAAGAAATTTACAAAAAAAAACATGATTTTAGAAGACCAACTTTCAACCAAATATCTTAAAATCATCACAACCGTAACAGCATATTGGTAATTGTAATTTTACACTAATAACTAGAATATGTGCCAATCATGAAAGATGATGAATATGTAAATTTTATTTTTCAGGATAATATCTATTTTCACAGTATTTGTAAATAAAAATCTCCTATCAAGTAAACAAATCAATTTGGATGCTCCGATGTTTATAACGTGGTTTCAATGCACTGTTACAATGTTCATATGCTTTTCTTTGAGTAAACTTGCAAAGTGTTACCCAAAAGCAATATCATTTCCTGATGGTAATCCTTATACTATGAATAATTTCAAAAAAGTAAGTTTTTATTTAATCATCAAAAATATACTTTCCATTAATTCTACATTTTAACATAAATATTATAATATTATTTAGGTATTGCCTCTTTCCATTCTATTCACTTTGATGGTAGCTAGTAATAATTTATGTTTAAAATATGTTGACGTCGCCTTCTATTATATTGGAAGATCATTAACCACTGTCTTTAATGTCATATTCACTTATTTAATACTCGGTAAGTATTTAATAATTTATACAAATTGACGAAACGTATCAACAATACAATGTGATAAACGTTTTAAAATATCATACTCTTTATATTATTTTGATATATTTTACTCTAATTTTAACTTTATTAAGAAAAAGTGAAAATGTGTTTGAGACGTCTGTCATGCTGCTATCAAAAATACTAAAATCGATTATAAAAAATTTATTTAAATTTTAAATAAATGAAGTTTACTCCAAAAGTTGATAGAATTCTCCATAATAACTAAAGCAATTTCAATAAAGTATCTATATAATTAATTGTCAATTAAGCTAAATTTATAATTAGACATTGATAAATTTCAAAATTATTTATTATTTTAGGCATTATGAAAATAATTTAGCTTCTATTTTTATTCAATACTTTATTTTTTTCATTATAATAAAAAAAACGTTTAATTCAACAGGAAACAAGACATCTCTGCGTTGTATTATTTGTTGTGCAGTCATAATAAGTGGATTCTGGTTAGGAGTGGATCAAGAAAATGTTGCCGGATCTTTATCTGTTCTTGGGACATTTTTTGGAGTATTAGGTTCATTGAGTTTGTCGTTGTACTCCATTTATACAAAAAAAATTCTTCCGTTTGTTAATGATGAAATTTGGTTATTATCATATTACAATAATGCATACAGCATTTTTCTGTTTATTCCTTTGATACTCATAAATGGTGAATATCAGACTATTTTAAATTATAATAAATTTGATGAACTTTATTTTTGGTTCATTATGATTAGTGGAGGAGTTTGTGGTTTTGCAATTGGATATGTAAGTGCTTTACAAATACAAGTGACTTCACCATTAACTCATAATATTAGTGGAACAGCCAAAGCGTGTGCACAAACTGTTTTAGCATCATACTGGTATAATGAAAGAAAGCCATTTTTATGGTGGATTAGTAATTTTACTGTGCTAGGAGCGTCTGCAATGTATGCAAGGTTTAAACAACTTGACTTAAAAAAAGCTTTTAAGGACGAAAAAATTATGAGAATTGAAAAAAATTAATGTCAATCCAGACCACCATTAATGATTATTGATTAACACTTGAACTATCTTATACGAAAATAAAGTCAATTTGATGTTGATCTTTACTTCAAAATTGACTAAATAAAGATTTTAGAGATACGTTTAGTATTCTATTTATATGTTTGTAACCAAAAATCATTGTTTTTTTATTTTTCATTTTTGTTCATTGTTCATTTAATAGAGTTATTTAATTGTAAAAAAAAAGGTTTTTTCAAATTATATTTTTTAATGTTATAATTAGTTTTCAAAGATTAAGAACATAACACCTTTAAAAAAATGAATAGCACGAAAAAGTGTACTCTTTAATGATAGAACTTTTTCTTATTATATAAAAATTTTTTGATTATAGTTTTCACTGCAAATATGCATTAACATATTACTGTTGACATTATAGTAATCCTAAGAATGTTTATGATTACTAACTGAAAAATAGTTTTATGTAATTCAAAATTGTGGAGATTAAAGTCTCAACAAAGTAAATTAAGATCATTTTGGGGTATTTTTAAAAACAACTTAATGACTTCTTATCATTCATTATTTAGAGTCGATTTTGAAATATTTTTATTCGATGTATGTGATGCACATTTTTTAACCTTATATTTGAAAAAGGCCACCGAAATAAATATCAATAGAAAATGAAACATTTTGTGATGAAAATATTTTTTTATTTAAATTTTTGTTCCTTTTAAATATTTACAGCAGAATTTTATTATTTTTTATAAAAAAATTTTATTAAAAATTAAACTGTTAAAGATGATTTGATAGATAACTTTGATTTGTTTTGCTCATTAAACTTATTAGAGTATGCTGTAATAAATTTGACGCTATAAATAACTGCAATACTCAAACAAATAACATTTAATATAAAAATTGAACGGTTATCAGGTACATCTATTCTGATGAAATATAAAATAATACAAATAAGTACATTGGATGGTAATCTGAACCAATTTGATATGTTTGCTCGATTAAATTCAGGAATGATAATTCCACGAACGTAACCAATAGTTGGAAAATACAAACCTACAGATAATTCATAAAATAAAAAAGAAATCAAACAAATATAGGTACCAATTGATTCAACATTTGTTTGCATTTGTATATAAATACCTATTGTACTGGCAATAGTGCTAATAAGAGCTATAATGATACTTAAACATAGTAATATTACATGGGTAATTCGACAATAGTTTATTAAAAAATTATGACAAGCACTTCCAAGGGCAATACAAAGCATAAAAGCACCAAATATAAGGCCATTACTAGGTCGAATTGGATCTAAAATTGACGTCCAAAGAAATATAAAAGAATACATAGATGTATCAAATAATGTTTGAATAAGCCATACATAAATCAGAATACTGTAATTTTTCTTACATAGAATAGAGATACCTTTAAAAGGGCTAAAGTAAAACTTTGTCGGTAAATTTTCAGTCCAAAAAATCATACAAAGGTAACCAGTTAGAAGTGATATCGGAATACTAAATAAATATGGAGCTGTTGGTCCATATTTAAAACCATCTGCAAGCATTGATGATAAAAATCCAGCTAGAATTGCGAGTAGACCATTGTAAAAAGTTGAATCAGCGAATGTTGAGCTTATTTGATCTTTAGCAAAATTGTAGGATAAATGATGACTTATATACCACGATTCGAATATTGAAAATAGTATTGTGGACGATGTGCCACTGAATATTCGACCAATATATAAAATTGATGAATTTTTTGAAACTGTTGTAGTACAGGCTAAAATTGTTGATATAAAATAAAATGTACATAATTTTTTTCTACCAAAAATATCAGCAAGTTGGCCTATAAAAATTCCTGACACTGCACTACTTGCAAAACCTATCATGTAAAAAAATGTTATGTCCGATTTATTGTATCCATGTTGAAGATAAAGTTTGTATAGATAAGGCCCTTGTAACCAATCAATAAAACTGGCAAGAAGAAATATCAAAAGATATTTTCTTTTTAAATTATAATACGTTTGATTATCATTATTCGTTCTCTCCATCTTTTTATATATTTTTCATAGTTCGTTCATGTTATTTATTGCCATTTTCTGAAACAAATTAATTTTTTGTAATTCCAATTATACTTTGTAATTTTATTTTTCATTTTTTTAATTATTATTTTAAAATTATTTTATTAGTAAAAAAAGAACATTTATAAACAAAATGACATTAATAATTAAAACACTTTAATGAAGAAAAAATATTAAAGAAACTTACTCTAGAGTTTTTGCTTTGATATTTATAAGTCTGTATAAAACGGTGTGTCATTTATGAATTGCAATTTCAAATATGGTGATTAATTATTTCTAGACATTTATCGTTTTTATGATTAATATCAACTGTTTAGCATGGCAGATAAAAAGCTTTTTTATTAATGTATCATGATCAAACTTTACCGTTTATATTTCAACATTTAATACAAAACGTATTTTTCAATTTAGAATAATAAATGATACATGTATAATTTTATTTATGTTAGAATAAGAATTTCTAATTCTTTGTTTAAATTAACCTCAAAAGTTATGCTAATCAGCATTGATTCAAATCATAAATTTCAATTCAATTATAATTATAATTGATACAAACAGGAATCTTATAAAATCAGATACATTTATTATGTACTGCTTTTTTAAATTTGTTTCTTCAATAAAATTTAAAGTGTTACAAATTACTAAAATAATTCACTCAACTTTTTTTAATTCGATTGCAACATTCATAACCGATGTGTCAAAGATAATGTTTATGAATGGATGAAAAAGATCTATTCTCAAATTTAGTATATATATAATTACTTTTTATGCATTACAGAAAAATATTTCAAAAGATTGAGGGAAAATAAAAACCTTCTTTTTCGTCAAAATAAACTTCACGGCATTGCAGAACACTCTGTAGCATATTTCAGTATTTGATTATGTTGTTTGTCTCATAAACAATTATAAACATTCATTAAATACAAATAACATATTTTTTGTACATATTCTAGTTTATCATGGTTTTTACCAAATTACACTTATTTTTGCACAAACTCATCCATTATCTATGTCTCGAGTTAAAATCATGTTTTTACTCCTGATGATTTTTTTTATCTCACTTCTGTCAAGTATTTTCTTTTTCTTAAAAAATAATATGTAGTATTAAAATAATTACAATTTATATTTTCTCTCTTAATTTCAACTTGAAAAAATTTCGAATAAAAATCTCTTCTCTGAAAATAGAAATTTTTTAAATATTTTGTTTATAAAAAAAATTTAATTTGATTTTTTAATTCATAAAATAAGATTTTTTTAGAATATTTAAGTACATAAAACCTATAAATATATAATTTTT
This sequence comes from Chelonus formosanus, assembly GCA_028641665.1. Taxonomy (NCBI): domain Eukaryota; kingdom Metazoa; phylum Arthropoda; class Insecta; order Hymenoptera; family Braconidae; genus Chelonus; species Chelonus formosanus. The sequence goes on from CM054002.1 coordinate 7,590,164, forward strand.
ATATAGATAATAAAAAAAAATATTGAAATTCGATTGATTGAAAAACTAAACTTTATTTAAAATGGATATTAAGCATGCGCAATATCAATATATTGTACATACATCATATTTGGTTGTGTTTTGTACACACGTTTGGCCATGAGTTGATGTGTTGATATGGTTATAAATATAGCACTCACAGTTCCTTGATCTATGTATTATGTTTTTGTTTTATATTATGTTTTGGTCATTTTCGTACACACAACTTATGTATCAAGTGATGTTTAAAAAATTTTTATCTAGCAGAGTTTGATAATATTACGATGAGAAACTACATATCGTTTTATTTTTTCTAAAACAACCATTTGCTCCAAAACCATTTGACATCAAAGATATCAAAGATTCGCATTTCTTAAAAAACAGAAAAGTAGATGTTTAAAACAATAATACTACTATATCAGCTGGAATTTACTTTGTTGATTCAATTTTTTTTTTAAGTAATGATACAATGTTTATTGTTACTAAAGAAATAGACAGCGAAAATATAAGCCGATTGTGTCGAACTTGTTTACGAGAAGATGATGAAAAAATGATTTGTCTATTTGTTGGTCCTGCAGGATCTTCACTTGCAGCAAAATTACGATCTTTATCTTGTTTAGAGGTAATATAATGATTTAAAAATGTTAATTACTGAACATTATGATGGATAAAATAGAATGTTGAAAATGTGCTTTAGGTTTGGCAAGGAGATGGTCTTCCCGAAAAGCTTTGTAATCGTTGTGTAACTAGAGCTGAATCAGCCCTTTTATTCAGAGAACAATGTAGAGCAGCAGACAGAGCATTAAGACAAGCTGCTGCTAAGGTAATTTAGTTTAAATAATTTTAAATTTATTGTTTAATGTTAAATATAATTCATATTTTAGGTTGCCTATACAACAGTTTCAGGCTGCAAACTGTATCAACAAAACCAAGGACTTACATCAATACAGACTTCACAAAAGCCCATTAAATGTTTGGAATGTGGAGCAGTTTTTATGGATTATCAAGAACTTTACTCCCATAGTCGGTCACATGTTTCTGCAACTCAAGATAACATTTCCTTCCCTCATATGCATATTGTAGAATCACAAAATCCCCATTTCAATATTGATTCTCCAATAAATGATTTAATAATGACAAATAACGTCAATGGATCATTAGCATATGCGAGAAAATCAAGTACAATGACTGAATTAACACAGAGAAATGATAGAGCCGCTTGTGCTTTTCATTACTCCGTATATAATTATATGTTGCCGAATCAAAATCAACTTATGAATAATCATTTTTCTCATTTGAACAACAACATAGAAGTATCGTGTGATAATAGTATTGACATTGGAGAAGATTCAAGCAATTCAGCAGAAGATTTTAGTTTTCAAAGACCAGATGTTCAATATTTTCGTGATGAACATTCTTTAAATCCAAATTCAAGATCACATTTTCCGGAAAATTTAACATTAACAACAGGAGAACAAGAATCTAATGAAATAAACAAAGAAGATTTATTAATTGATTTGAGCAATACTATCCCTCGATTTTCTCAAAATATTCAAGCTGATAATATTTTAAACAATTCACAAAGTTTGCCCGGTAATAATGATTTCCAAGTACAAATAAGTGATAAAGATACTGCAAATTTAAGTAATAAAAAACACAAATGTAAAGTGTGTGGAAAATTGTTTACTCAAAAATCAAAACTTACAACACATGAATTATCTCATACGGGTGAACGACCTTTCAAGTGTCAGAAATGTGTTAAAGATTATACATCAAAAAGTAAACTTAATGCACATATGAGATTACATACTCAAGTAAATGTTCATCAATGTAATATTTGTAAAAAAATTTTCCCTTATCCATCTTATTTGATAGAGCATCAAAAAACCCACGAAAAAAACAATTACAAAATAAGGACAATTTTAAAATTTAAAAAATATGAATGCTCAACGTGTAATAAAAAATTTCGCTTGAAGAAAAACCTTAATGCACACATGAAATTTCATAGTGGAAAAAATTTGTTTTATTGCGAAGTTTGTCACAAACCATTTAGCCAGAAATTTAATCTAAAAATTCATTTAGAGCTTCATAAAAACACACGAACTCATAAATGTGAATATTGTGATAAGTCTTTTAATGGAAAGGGTAATTATATTGAACATTTAAGAATTCATACAAAAGTAAAACCATTTGTTTGCGAATTGTGTGATAAAGCTTTTTCACAATCTAGTCATTTGAAAACACATCAAGCTACACATAATTCACAACGACCTCATCAATGTCGTTTGTGTGGTAAAAAATTCAAATTATCATCTCACTTACAACGTCATATAAATTTACATACATCTGTAAAAGCATTTAAATGTACTCAATGTGATCAGCTATTTTCGCAAGCATTTAGTCTTAAAAGACATTTGAAAAAACATAGTGAAGTCACTTAGTAATTACACAAAATAAATTTATTAACTTTAAATTAAAAAATACATGGTTGTATACATAATCTTATATCTTAAAAATCTCATCAACATTTTGAAGAATTCACTGATACATTTTTAACTAAAATATTTCTCTATTAGTAAATATAAAATAGATTTTCTTAAAACATTGTTAATGGAGTATTTTAATTCTACTTAAAATTAAGAAGAGTCGTCTTAATAATTTCAATTCCTTCTCTTAACTGATCTTCATTGATAACTAAGGGTGGAGAAATTCGAATTATTTGTCCATGAGCAGGTCTTGATAACAAACCGTTGTCTCTTAATTTCAAACATATATCCCATCCATTAGCAAATTCTTTATTTATCAAAAGTCCACAAAGTAATCCTCGCCCTCTAAATTCACTAGCAATATCTTTGGGCAATTTTTCCAGTTCCTTTTTAATGATTTTTCCCAGCCTAGAAGCATTTTCTGCTAATTTCTCCTCTTCAAGTACTTTGATAGCTTCGAGAGCAATCGCGCAAGCCAATGGAGAACCTCCGAATGTGCTTCCATGAGACCCAGTAGTAAGAGTAAGAATTATCTGAATAATTTTTATGATTATTATTGTGAATAATATTTAATAGATAAAATAATTTACTAGACTAGAAATAGGCAACTTTTTGTTCATTTTTTTCATTAAATACATCAAGGCTAGATAATACGTGATCTTGGAAGTGAAGTGTTTTGCTATAGTTTACATGAAAATAAGTAAAAAAAAACAATTCTGGATTAATATTAAACTTCTGTATGAGTTATACCCTAAGATAGATGAAAAAAAATAGCTAATACGGAAGCGTTCTAGAAAGTTAAAAAATAATTTACTATTATACTAGATGTATGCGTACGTACTTCATGACTAGAAAGAACTCCAGATACAGGATACATTCCTCCCGATAAAGCTTTACCCAAAACTATAATATCAGGTTTTTGACCGTCATGATCAACAGCCAATCTATATCCTGTTCTTCCAAGACCAGTTTGGACTTCATCGGCGATCCATAGAACATTGTATTTAGTACATAATTCTCTAACACCTTTCAAATAGCCATCCTACAATAATGGTATTGTTAATGTTTAATACTACAATAATGATTTATTTTTATAATATTTAGGAAGAGAAATAATTAACGTAAAAATTTTTAATATTATTATTGTCAAATTAAATATGAATAGTTTAATTATCAAAAAAATTTAAGTATAATTTTTTTGAACATCTTAATTCTATTGTATATTTATGATGACAGTTCTTTACCTTGGGTATTTTGACTCCAGCTTCTCCCTGTATTGGTTCAATCATAAAAGCGCAAATATTTGGATTTTCCTTTAACTTTTTCTCCAAAGCATCTAGATCATCATAAGGAATTTTTTCAAATTTTGGCATAAATGGTCCAAGATCTGTATAGCATACAGGATCAGTTGAAGCTGATGTTGCAGCTAATGATCTACCCCAAAAATTATTATTAGCAAAAACAACTGTCGCTTCATTGTTAGGTATTTTTTTAATTCGGTATCCCCAACGTCTAGCTAATTTTACTGCCAGATCAGATCCTTCAACTCCTAAATGATCAAAAATTTATTTCGAATAAATGAAATATTTACAAATTGTCATGGTAAAATAATGAAAATTATTTTACCTGTGTTCATTGGAATGAATCTGTCATATCCAAATAATCTTGTTAAGTATTCACCAAGCTCTCCATGCATTTCAGTAAAAAAAGCTCTAGATGTATGATGAAGTTTTCCACATTGATCTTTCATCACTTTTACTAATCGTGGATGACAATGACCCTGATTACAAGTTGCAAAGCCGGATAAAAAGTCTAAATATTTTTTTCCATCATGATCCCACAAGTAAACTCCTTCACCTTTTGTTAGTACCACTGGTAATGGTTTGAAATGATGACCACCATATTGTTCATCGCGTTTAATTATTTCTTGTTGCATAGTACTAATAAATCTAACTGATTTAATAGTTTGAGATGCAGAAACTATTTTATTTTTCATTGGTTGCATTTTGAAAAAGAATCAAATTTTTACTTTTGTACAAAAAAAAAAAACTTGGATAGCTATTTTATCAAAATAATTCGATGATAAAAAGATGTTAATAAGTTGGGTTCAAGTGAATATCTGACCGCTGTGACTCTGATAACTGTTATTTATAGCTGAGACGAAAGTATCTTTATTATTTGTTCAAAATGTTATTGCACACAAATTAAATATGTTATGCTTTAGTCCTAAACACGTTGGAATCTTTGGTATCTCTGATAAAGATACTCGTAAAGTGTCAGTTTGATGAAAATAAGAGATAGGTGTTTGTAATGTAAATAACAATCAGAATTGTCAAAAAGACTATTTATACATTATTCATATGTCACAAGATTTTCAATTTCATCAAACTTCTATGATAGGTTTCAAATAACTCATTATTATTTATAAATAATTCATAATTAATTTTATTTCATCTGATTATTATTGTTATAATAAATAATTATATACAATCAGAATAGAACCATAATAATTATTTACTCTTTATAATTATTGATTACTTTAGAAATAATGTCAACACATTCATACATTTGTGGTTCAGTGATAACTAACGGAGGAGCAAATCGAATAATATGACCATGAGTAGGCTTAGCAAGAAGCCCTTGATTTTTAAACTCTAAGCAAATTTTCATGGCATTAAATTTTTCATTAATTACAATGGCATTAAGAAGACCCTTACCCCGAACTGTAGACACTATATTTTTGGGCAATTTGTTTAGTTCATTTCTAAGAATTGTTCCAAGCTTCATAGCATTGTTAGCTAATTGTTCTTCTTCTAAAACTTTAAGAGCTTCTAAAGCTATTTTACTTCCTAAAGGATTACCTCCAAATGTAGACCCATGCTCCCCAGGTTGAATACAGAGCATTACATTATCATTTGCTAGCACACCTGAAACAGGGAAAAATCCACCAGACAAAGCTTTACCTAGAATCATGATATCAGGTTTTACATTTTCATGATCTACGGCAACTCGCTTTCCTGTTCTTCCCAAGCCTGTTTGTACTTCATCCGCGATAAACAGAACATTGTACTTTGTGCACAACTCCCTGACACCTTTGAGATAACCGTCCTACAGAAAGGCAATTTTTACAAATGGTATAATTGTTTTATGATAATAATAATCAATTCTAGAGCAAATATAGATTACATATGATAACATATCTTTCATTACTTTTCACTGATATATAAGTAGCTAATTGATTACAAGTGATAGAGATACAAAAATATCAGTGAATTTTATGTAAACAACTATTATTTATTATTATTATTATTAATCAAATGATTTTATATTTAAAAAAAATTCAATTCTTACTTTTGGTACTACTACTCCGGCTTCCCCTTGGATAGGTTCTACCATAAAAGCACATACATGAGGGTCTTGTAATTTAGTCTCTAATGCTTTTAAATCATCATAAGGAACTATTTCAAATCCTGGCATAAATGGACCAAACTGTTCATAATTAGTAGGATCTGTACTTGAAGAAATTGCACTGAGTGTTCTTCCCCAAAAATTATTTTCAGCAAACACTATTTTGGCACAGTTGTCAGGAATTTTTTTGACTTTGTAACCCCATTTTCTAGCAACTTTACATGCTGTTTCACCGCCTTCTACACCAGTATTCATTGGTAACCATTTTTCATATCTTTAAAAAAAAATAATAGTAATAATGTAATTATTTTATTCAGTAAAGTATTTTTTTATGTACTTACTTGAATAATTTTGTGATAAATTCTTCAAATTCTCCAAGAGCATCAGAATAAAAAGCCCTAGATGTTAAAGTTAATTTTTTTGCTTGTTCCACTAAAGCTTGATAAATTCTTGGATGACAATGACCTTGATTAACTGCTGAATATGCACTTAAAAAATCATAATAACGTTTTCCTTCCACATCCCACATAAAAACTCCTTTACCTTTGCAAAGAGCAACAGGTAACGGAGCATAGTTGTGAGCTCCATATTTATTCTCTCGATCAAAAACTTCTTGTGAACTAAGTTTTCGAGTGATTATTGGTGATTGAATATGATGATTTTTTGAATATTTAAATAATTCAAATAATTTTATGGTAATCTTTTCAACAGATTTCATGGTAATAATCTTCTGATTAAAATTAAAATTTAAATTAAATCAACTTTCACTTCTCTTTGGTTTGAAGAACGTTTCAAAACTAATGAAAATTACAAAGCATCAAAGAGAAAGGTTAGCAATAAAGTGATTCCAGAACTGAAAAGACTAACTGATAATCTTGAACTATGTTCTCCCTGAGATTTTATTGATTGCTAGCTAGTTTTTCCCATCAATATAAAATATATTATATCAATATTGAACTAATATTTTAATCTATATCTCAAGAGTCATATCAAAAAAAGAGATAGTATTGGTATAAATATAAGATAATCATTTATTTTGTATAAGCTCTCAAAATGTTTATAAAAAATTATTTTTATCCATAATAAAGTCATCTTTTTTACTTTCTTTTCAATTAGATAAGATATTTTTATGTGCACAAAATTATTTTAATGCAACGATTGCATAACATCTTGGAGATAATAAAGGATTAAACAGACGGACTATAGACAATTTTGAACATTTTTTACTTTGTTCTAAATAAACAACTCTGTCGAGAATTATAGCAGCTTCAATTACTGAACCTAAATGAATCCTAAGATATTGAAAAGCATTCAATTTCCATTCTTTATCGGCATATGTATTGTATAAAATTGTTAATTCACTTAAAGATGGTATTTTATTTTCCGGAAGACCTATTTTTCTTAGTGCCCACATTGCGTATGTTGGGAAATCGTTCAAGGGACCACCTTTACCTATTTTGACATGAGTTGAGTCTGTAAGAAATTAAATTTTATTAATTAAGTCATTATATAATAGATTTTTTTTTTCATTAAATTAAGTAAAATTTATCATTATATTAAATAGTCAACTAGATGCCTAGGTTGATTGGATATAAATGTACAAATAAAATAAAATGCTGTGCACTTATTATGAATATATAAATAAAATTAATAAATTCTACAGAAGCATATTTGCACCATCAAACTTTTGCTTTATTCTTTTTTTTCATATATTATTTGAATGGCATTTAGAATAAATCAAAAAATTACTGTAATTTGTAAATTTAACTAATTTGTGTTTGCATACCAAAAGATTTTAAAAGAACTTGTAATAAAGCTCGATAAAACAATGATGGAGATAGTTGCTCCTTCATTATACTCCGATCAACGGATTGTTGAGCTAACATTCTAGAGTTTTTGGATAACTTCAATAATCCAGTTAGTGATTCATCGGTTAAATGATAACAACAAGCAACAACACATAAGCTTTTTAAACAGTTAGAGTTCAAAAAAGCTTTGATCATAGTAACCGCTAAAGATCCACAAGTATGTAATCCAGCGAGAAGAAAATTATCTTTTTTATTAATAGCATTATCATTGATTTTAAAAAATTTTTGTACTAATATTGAATAGTCTACTGTATCATCAATAAACTGAACTGAATGATGAACCTAAAAAGAAAAAAATATTTTAAACTTTCAATTTATTAATATAAGTTGAAATTTATCAAATAATTTTACCAATGGAAAAGATTGATGTGTTTTTCTCTTGATCAATTCTTGCCGATTTAGAGCACTTTTATGTTTTGATTCGCATGAGTCAATAGCCAATACAGGTATTTTATAATTTTGATATAAACTTGTCGCTAAATATCCTTTTCCAGCTCCAACGTCGATAACTAAACTTGAATTTAGTTTCGATAAATATCCAATTACTTTTGTAAATAAAGAAATTTCATATTTTTTTTTATCTTTCATAAACTCGTGAGAATTATTATTTTTGAAGATTTCATTCCAGCTATTATTGTTCAGAGAAGCAAAAGTTGACAAATCATCTACATTTAATACACCAGAATAATTCTTTAAACTTAAATTATCAATTTGATCAAAGAAATTTAATAATTCATGAGAATTATTCTCACTTACATTTTTAAATATGTTGACATTACTGTTCTGAAATTTGTGAAGTTGAGTCCTTAGAGAACTTGATATACATTTGTTCCAAAGGTCATGAGTAATAAAGTCAACTAGGTGACAATTTATTAGAAGATCGTAATCATTAATGAACGCAATAATTTTTTTTAAATATTCTTCATTATTTGCCATTCTGATAAATTTATCAAAAATTAAGTTTTTCTGATTCTGGATATGATGAACTTATTTTGGCTATAGAACACAATTTTGTAAATTTAAACTTAATATCTTCGGCTTGTTCTAAAATATCAACAAATTCATCATTAGATTTAGGAAATGTAATGATTTGTTTTCTCAAATTTGTTAACTGTTCATTTAATCGAGGATTCGAAGTGTTTGCAAGACAGTACTCTATCACACCATTATAATATCCTAATTGTGCAGCTAAAACACTGGCTTTATGATATCCTAAATGGTATCCTCTTAAAAATTTATTTTTTCCTATTTTGTAACCTTCATTGAAACCTTTTTCTTTAGAAATTTCTTCTGAGAGTACTAAGTTTTCAAATATTTCATTTATATCCATTTCTTACTACGTTGCACCGGAAGTCATCTTTAGGTGGTAAATAATAATAATAATAATATTTTAATAGGCTTCGGAGCGATGGCTCCATACAGCCGTTCGTCATCGGTTATAGGTGGTAAGTAATATATAGAAAATCGCACATTTATGTCCGGTACTGTATATCATTTTATGTATACTACGCGTTATAAATGTTGTTTCAATTTGGTTGTATAGGAGGGTATAGGAAATCACATATATAACCTCAAAAAAAACTAATATAAATTGAAACACCATTTATATCACCTGTGTCGAAGATCGAATTCAATTATATCCAATGATAAAATTTTGACATAAAGAAATCACATACACATGTACATATTAATTGGTTAATTTCTGAACATATATTATCATACATATACATACATGCATACATACTTAAGCAACAATATGGTCGTCATGTTATTCAGCTAACTTCACATTCATGAGGTCATTAATAACTCTCATGACGAACAATTCAGTGTAAGCTAGGTTATATTCATCATTTTCGGTATTAATTTTCAGAAAAATTCAATTTTTTTAAATAAATTTGTCTTCTGTATTTATAAAAATTAGCGTAGTTATATATTTTTATACAAATATCAACATTCTGTAGATTTGAATTTTAATGGTATCAATTAATGCCACTAGGTGGCTTTTTGCACTAAACTTTGACTAGTATCCGGTTTCAAGAAAATTTTTAATAAAAAATACTTGATTCCTTAATTACTCGTAATATATTTATGTAAAAAAATAAAAATGGTAAATTTTTTTTGAAAAACACAATAAAAATTGAAAAGAATACATAAGTAAGTAAATTGTTCGTGAAATAGAAAGATACTGAAATACTTGCTTATATTTTATATACAAAACAGCCAACTTCATATACTTACTGTTTGTAATGTTTGTGACCAAGACGGCGTAGTGTTGTGCATCATATTAACAGTTTTAAGTGAATATTTTAGGGAAAATGCTGACTCTTGGCCCAAAAAAAGACGGAGGACCCAATCCCAAGTTCTTTGAGTCTGTTGAGGTGCTTACTCAACTTGATGGAGTTAAACAATGGCTATTGAAGAACTGTAAAAAAGTAAGCATCATTCCGGCGTCTCAACATCTATGTGATAAAGTCTTTTCATTGATACTAATAATCATATTTTACTTATTTAATCAAAGCCTCGAAATTACTATTTGATTTTTCTATATGCGTTATTACATTGAATGGATTTTTAATCGTTTTTAGTATGTTACAACGGATCCGCCCACTAGCAAAAGTTTAGCAACGTTGGTGACTCAACTCATCCAGTTTCAAGAGGATAATCTTGGAAAGAATGTATCAAAGCCACCAATGACCAGACTACCAGTAAGATTTTATAATATATTATTGCAAAAACATATTAAAAAAATTATGATGTGAATGTGTCAATAAAAATTCGTTCAATAATTCTAATATTTTTCAAATCTTTTTGCTCTATTTATCTTTCCTCCATTCATTGAAATTTTGTATATTACGTTTAAAATACGTAATTCAGTATTCTTAATTGATTCTTTTTATATGTTTAGATGAAATGCTTCCTAGATTTTAAACCAAATGGAGGTTTATGTCACATTTTAGCAACAGCATTCAAATTTAAACAAGAACAAGGATGGAGAAGATTCGATTTTCCGGTAGGAAAAGTAAGTTTCACTATTAAAGTTTTTCAATAATTTGAAAATTGAAAATAATTAATAAATTTATTACAGTCAAGTTCACGAATGGATCGTGCTGTTGAAATGTTGATGGCTGCAGAGCGTGCACTCATTCAAAATAGATGTATGACCACGCCATGCGTTTATGTTAAACCTGAAATTGACAAAGCAACTGCTGCAAAAATTAAAGACATAGTTAGACGCCATCAAGGAACTATAGCCGAGACAGAAACTGATGCGACCCATATTATTTATCCACCTGTAGATCCAATGGAAGAAGAATATGCTCGACCATGTATGCGTCGAGAACGTAACGTTTTACTTCATTGGTATTATTTTCCCGACAGCTACGATTCTTGGGTATCTTTAGATTTGCCCATTGAATTTCCTGAAAGTGGATACGGACTTTCACCTAGATCAACTTATAAAGTATCAGCTACTTGGGCTTTAGATCTTGATCAGTATAATGAATGGATGAATGAAGAAGATTATGAAGTAGATGATAGTGGACAAAAACGTATTCACAAATATCGATTATCAGTTGAAGATCTTATGACTCCGCCATCTCATCCACCGACTTCTGCCAAGAAACCAAAAAGAAAAAGATCACCAAGTCCACCACCAAAAATGGGGAAACGTAAAAGTGGTCGGGGTCCAGCAGGCATTGCAGGAGGTTCAGCAGTTGCAACACCAAAAAAAACACGTGGTGGAATTGATGAAGAAGAAGATTTGACTCAAGGAATGGAAGATCCTCCAGCAGAGCCCAGAATTGTTGAAGTTATTACTAATCCAACTAATGTACCAGTATCAGGACCAGGTAGTGGTAATACTGGAATGACTCCTGGTAGTAAAAAACAAGATAATGAGCTTCAGCCACTCAAATCAGGTAATATGGCAGATTTAGATGAACCAACTGAATCAGAAAAAGGTTCTCAGGGGGCCCAAGATAGAGAAGAACGTGATGCTAGCAAAGAACGAGGTGATAATGGTAAAGATGAACCTGAAGATAATGTTACTGAACAAACTCATCATATTGTTGTTCCAAGTTATTCAGCTTGGTTTGATTATAATTCAATTCACACTATCGAAAAACGTGCACTCTCAGAGTTCTTTAATGGAAAAAATAAATCCAAAACACCAGAAATTTATCTTGCGTACAGAAATTTTATGATTGATACTTATCGATTAAATCCGACTGAATACATCACTTCAACAGCATGTCGACGTAATTTGGCTGGTGATGTATGTGCAATAATGCGAGTACATGCATTTTTAGAGCAATGGGGTCTTATTAATTATCAAGTTGATGCAGAATCTCGTCCAACACCCATGGGTCCACCTCCCACATCACATTTCCACGTTCTTTCTGATACACCTTCAGGATTAGCTCCTGTCAATCCAAATCCACCGAAAACACCTCAACCATCTGCTGCAAAACAACTTTTAGATCTTGAAAAGAAACCTCTTTCTGGTGTACCGGAAGAAAAAGGTGTGGTTGGAGCAATGGCTAATTTTGGTTTGAAACTCGATCAATATGCCAGGAAACCTGCAGTTTTGAAAAATAAACAAGCAGCTGGAGCAACTCGAGATTGGACTGAACAAGAAACGCTACTTTTATTGGAAGGATTAGAACTTCATAAAGACGATTGGAATAAAGTTTGTGAACATGTCGGATCGAGAACGCAAGATGAATGTATTCTTCATTTCTTACGTCTTCCTATTGAAGATCCTTATTTAGAAGAAGGTGGACCTGAAGGTCTAGGGCCACTTGCTTATCAGCCAATACCTTTTTCAAAAGCTGGAAATCCAGTAATGAGTACAGTAGCCTTTTTAGCTTCTGTTGTTGATCCGAGAGTTGCTGCGAGTGCAGCTAAAGCAGCTATGGAAGAATTTGCTGCTATCAAAGATCAAGTTCCTGCCGCTCTTTTAGATCAGCATTTACGAAATGTTCAAGCGAGCGCTAATGCAGATGGAAAATTTGATCCTGCAGCAGGGTTAGCACAATCTGGAATTGCTGGAACTGGACCACCAGAACCACCAGAAGATGGATCTGTAAGTTCAAATTCTGGTGGAACTGTTACTTCACCATCAGCATCAAACATTGAAGGCAAAAAAGATGAAAGTGAAAAGAAAGATGTTGAAGGAACATCTTCACCAAGTGGAATTGTATCCAAAAAGGAAGATGTTTCTGAAAGTGATAGGACTGATCAACCAGATAAAATAGATGTTGAAATGAAAGATGCTGATACAGACTCCAAAGCTAAAATCACTGATAATTCTGAAGATCCTGAAACTAAAGAGAAAAATGATAAAGTGGTTAGAGATGCACAATTACAGTCAGCAGCAGCTGCTGCTTTGGCTGCAGCTGCTGTTAAAGCAAAACATTTAGCAGCTGTCGAAGAGCGCAAAATAAAGTCTTTAGTTGCTCTTTTAGTAGAAACACAAATGAAAAAACTTGAAATCAAATTACGTCATTTTGAAGAACTTGAAACGACTATGGAACGTGAACGTGAAGGCCTTGAATATCAGAGACAACAACTTATTACAGAAAGACAACAATTCCATTTAGAGCAGTTAAAAGCTGCAGAATTTCGAGCGCGACAGCAAGCACATCAAAGATTAGCACAAGAGCAGCAGCAACTCCAACAACAACAGCAAAGTCAACAACATCCTACTTGGCAACCATCTGCTCAACAACAGCAGCCACCTAGTCCCCAACCACAACCACAACCACCACCACATACACCTCCTCAACAATCGTAAAATTAACATCAATTTGTAATGATATAAGTAAGATTTCTTTTTTTTTTTTTGGTAGTTTTATCTTTTTTTTTATTTAATAAAAGTGCTACCAGCATTTTATTAATCTTACAATAATTATTTCATAAAACAATGCGTTACTGTAAATCAAAATAGTGTGAAAAATATCTGCTTATCATAAACAATAAGATTTTTTTTCTAATTTTACAAACATCTAGAGTAATTAATCTAATAAAACAACGGTGACTTTAATAGTTATGCTATCCTACAATGAGTATTATTTCATCCTTTCATTCCTAAAAGAAAATTTTCAAAAATGAATTTTATACAAGAGAAAAAAAATATAAAAGTGTGCGTAACTTTTACAGTATTGAATGATTTTTATAGTGTAATTATGAATATATTAAAGTAATTTTATATCTTTTTATTTAAAACATTGTGGTTGATTAATTAAACATATAAATAACTATTAAAAATTCCGTTTTTTCCATCTAAATGAGGCTCAAAATGATTCATGTAATCTATGATCATTATTAATTTGATAATTATTCATGTCAAGATTATTGACATTAGAATCTATGTAAATTATATTTGATTCTATATAAAAGAATTGAAAAAAATTTACATGCGCATTATTTTTTTATTCCTTTATAAATTATTTTCACATATAGAAAATGTTATAATGTTTATGAATTTATGAAAAATTTTATAGAGTTAATAATTAATTTACCATCAAATTTGATACTGAATATTATGAAAACTAAAATAATTCTTAATTTGATGTAAAACAATGGGACAAAATTAAAGTCGGACTTATTTCAGTAATGAATATCGTATTTTACTTCAAAATTCTTGTTACAGATCTCAATACTGAACACTTTTATACATAATAATACTATATTTCATTGTTATCGATAACATTTAATAGTCATTCGACATATAATATGATATTTAATATCACTTTATTGTTTTTAATAGATTTAAATTGTTATTAACAGTATTGATACTATATATTATTATTATATTGTTCGTTAATGATGCGTAGTTTTATTTATTTTCTTTTAAGAATACACGATCTTTTTTCATAATGAATATTACTTCTTTAAACTCTTAACCCCCTTCTATAGTTAAATATATACTGTTTTGTTTTATATTATAGATTATATATTTGGATAAAATCAGAGAGCACGGTTTTGAATTAATTCAAGAACTACATCAGTCATTAAACGTGCACACTCAGCACCTCCAGGAGAAGGAGCTCTTAGTTTTTGTGTTTCCTCACTATTACCACTGGCTGTTTCATATAAATCTGGAGCATTATCACTGTCACATGTACTCAATGGGAGTATGTCTAATGCCATTCCAAATCCAAATCGTCCACATCTACGAATTTCTTCATTTAATCTGAAAACATATCTGCATTAAAAAATAAAATAGTAGTAATTGTCATCAATTTTTATGTTTAAATAATAATAATAATAATAATAATAATAATAATAATAATAATAATATGAAAAAAATTACAATTCCCATGTTGCTAATGGATCTCTACTTTTTTGTGGATTCAGTATTTGTAATGCTTCCATTAAATGTGAATGATAATGTAAAAGCAAAGAAGTCATATGAAGTTGTCTTATTTCACCGGTGGTGCAACAATATAAAAAATTGACTAAATCTAGAGCCAATGAACCAACACGAATTAATTGAAAATCAACCAGATAAACTTTCTGTAAACAAAGTTTTTTTATGCTTAATTATTTGACAACTATTTAATGTGAGATACTTCTACCATAATACAAAAATATCTTAGTATGGATAATTCTTTCAATTTATAACTATCGAAAATTATGATCAGATCCCATTAGATCAAATTGGATGTCAATCTATTACATCTAAAATTGGATTCTATCAAATTAGATTCAACAAATAGTGATATCCTTCTAGATTAAAAGTAATCTGAATAATGATTGAAAATTAGAATATTAGCATCATCAATTGAGTGTGGTTAATATTTAAAAATTGAATTTTACTCGTAATAAAAAATAAAATATTTAATTTACATCAATTAGATCAAAGAAAATTAACATCTAAATCTAATTAAGTCTTATCAAGTATTAATAAATAAAATGTTTGATTTATCAGTTGAATTAAATTCAATCAAATTGAATTTACAAAAATACATTGAGTTAGATAAAAATATATTAAATGACTTTTGATTATTTTTTGTTTTCGAAATTGATCACATGTATATTATATCTGACTAGAAAATCTGCTTCAATTATAATTATTCAATTATTATTATTGGAAATGTTTAATTAAAGAAAATTTTTTTTAATATTATATTAGTAATTATAAATGTAAAAAATTTTAATTTTCGTTTATTTTAATATACTATTTTTTTAAGTACTCGTAAAATACGAGTGTCTATGGCAAAAGTACCTTAAATGAACAATTTAATAAATAAAGTAAAAAAAGTATGATAATACTTCTGAATGTGTTTCCGAGTCATTTGAAAATAAAAAATTATTCGTCCAACAATCTCCATGACAAAAAACTGTGAAAGGTCCTTGACTGGATGCTAATTCACACATAGAACGAAAGAATACATCTTCATGAAGAAAAGATTCAAGTTTTTCTAAAATATTATTTTTTTTCTGTTCTTGATCAGCAGGCAAAGCTTCTGATACCATTACAATAGCATTTTTGGCTGCAACTCGGTAATAATTCCGATACCAGTCTTCATTTTCACTTCGAAATAATCCTTCAGTTGCATTTTCATTATTATTTTCATCGGTTAGTTGCTTAAACACTTCTGATCTTTAATTAAATTTATTTTAAAATAACTTAAAATAAATATTTAATATTATTAATACGAAAACGTAAAATAATTTACCTTAGTTCACGAAGTGCTAAACTTAATGCATGAAATCCCGCAAGTGCTTTTAAGACAAGTTTTAGACGATTTAATTCTAAACCTTTGTGTCTGTCAGCCATCGCGTAGCCTTTTCTCTTCAAGTCTTCCATAATGATAAGATTAGATTTAGCCATATATACTTTAACAATTCCATTAAAGACTTTTTTGTTTTGCTGTAATTCATTTAAAGCTGGCCAAACTCTGTTGTAAAATGCTACTTCATTCCTGAAGAGTAATTCACTCTTGTAAGCATCACGACGGGCTTTGGATTCTGGTAAAACTTTGTAAATTAATGAAGTATCCCATGGTATCCATTCATTTATTTTCAATCGTTTTCGACCATTCACTCGCAGACGATATAACATAGACGTATAATTATCACCTCGTTTAGAACCTGGTTCCTCATCCAGACTAATAATTTCTACGTCAGGTTCATTTTTAGCTATTAAATCAGCCACTAGTTCACGTGGAAGTTTTCTACTTACTGGGTCCATGTTGAAAACACTACTTTAAATATTATATTTATATTTTTAAAAGGTTAAACAAAAATGTATGTTATCGATCACTGTAGGTTTAGGATACAAAGAGATTCTTTTAGTTTCTAAGCTTTTAAGTCATCTACGAAGTTATGACATCCGTATACGATACAGGAAATAAGTATTTTAGTAACTAGGGGCCATAGTCTCCCGCAATATTAGTGCAAGTTAATTCATTACTCATTTAAACCCCTAAGCTTAAGGGACAAGGACATTTATATATGTCAATCAAAAATTTATTCGAGACAAAAATTATCAATTGATTCATATAAATTTCTAACACTCGTTAAACTTGTACTTGATTAAATAAATCAATTGAATTGAGAATAATCATTTATATTGGGGATATCATTTTATTTGTATTGGAGAAATAACTTCACTTTATTCTGTATTTGTATTGAGAAGATTACTAAATTTTATGAAATAATATGATACTTGAAAGGTGTGTCTTATTGATAAGAAAATCTCAAGAAATCTGAACAAATTTTTACTGTACTATTTACTAATTTCTTAAAAAAATCTTAGTTTTATTTTATTCAATTTTTAGTTAGGATTAAAAATTTCAAGTGATAACATCTTTTAGCTATAAATAATAAATATTATTATAATGAATGTATTTTCATTCAATATTCAAATAAAATTTTAATAAGATTGTTTAAAATCTCAAATAAAACAACAAACCTTTGATTTGGTTTCTGTGATATTTTATTTTAATATGAGTAAAATTGTTTTTTATTTAAATATTAAAAAAAACTATATGATTCCTCAATAATTAGAAAATGATTAATAATTTTTTTTATTTTAGTGAAAAAAGCTACACAGTTTAGAACTTTTAGACAGCATTGGGTATAGTTTCGGGATTTACAAGACTTTTCAATCGATTTGTTTGCCATTCATCTAAAGATAAATTGTTGAAAACTTGTATTATCATTGACGTAGCATCTTCATAACCAACTTCTGAACAGTAATGTACAAGATCCTAAAATGTGAACGTATTAATATTTAACTTATTTTTATGAAATTATAAATAAAAAAGATTGAATGAAATCAATGAAAATAAAAAGAATAGATACTTGATTTGAAAGTAAATGTTGTTTTTAGAAGAAAAATAAGGGAATTATTGTTGACGACTAAATTTCAAATTTTAAATGATAATTGTCAGATCTATCGCATTAACTTATTTCAATAAATTAAAAAGTGATTTAATTATAAAGGTATATTATAGTATATTCAAGAAATAATTATTATTTTATGATAAATAATTGAAAAATCAGAGTAGTTTATTCGTAGTATTGTATGATCTAAAATTAAATATAATTTGATTTAAAGATGAATTTTTATACTTACGACAATTGGTTCAACATGGCAATCTGTTATGAATGATTTAAATAATTCTTCAACTTGTGATTTTTCAGGAACTCCAATAATTTGTTGTCTTTTATCGAATAAATATGCAATAATTGAAGCACATTTTTCAATTTCATCAGCTCGATAATATAATATTGCAATATCACACAAAGTCGTTGCTGTCCAAGTAACCTCTTGAATTCTTTGAATTTGTCGATTCTATAAAAAAAAATATTAATTAAAATCGTATTTAACTGTTTTGTTAAAAAATTAAAAAATTATTTTATTTATTTTATAATTTACCATTACATAATCCCATACTGTCCATCCAGCCTCAGCATATACTTTATTAATGGGAGAATCTTTGTCTGGTCTACAATGTGTTCGCATTAAATTTAATGCTTTCGAAATTAAATTCCGTTTTTCCAAATGGTCAAACTGAACAATATGTGTCCAAAATTTAGGCAATAAAGATTTACTAACTTCAACATCGTTAGCTTCGACAGCATTTAAAATAGCATCCATTACGCTGGGCTCTGCTGTGTAAATATGAGGGACTATTAAGTCATAATAATTTTTAACAAACTCATCTAGAGCTTGGTTTTTAACTTGTAATATTAAATAATGTCTATAATATATGCTTTGCTTGAAATTGTCTCCAATAAAATTGTAATTATCAGCATGCATCAGTAATTTATGTATTCTGTCACCAAGAACTGCGTCTTCTAGAATAATTGATGCAACTTCCATTGCATTCATAAAGAAATATAAATCATATTTGTCACATATAATAAATGATTTGTTCTCTAATTTAGTAACAATTTCATTCAATAAAGAATTCCGCGGAGAGTCTTTTCTGTAAAAAATTTGAAGAGCGTAATTATAAGAAGCTAATGATGGTTCTATTCCGAGATGCTTAAATTCAGCAAATAAACTACGGCACAAATTTTCAGCAACTGGACGATTTCTTATTGATACTGCAGTTTTTAAAGAATTATTAAAAGTTCCAATATCGGGTTGTACTTTGTAACTTTTCATTTTTTGAAAAAGTTCCATTAGTAAGTTATATCGTTCTTCTGTTGTATCTCTCACCAAAGGAACAGTTAAAATTAATGTATTATATGCTTTTACAGATAACGGAAGATTTTTTTTTTTTGCTTCTTCAAATAATTGCCAAACTTTTTGTTCATTATGAAATTTAGCATAACCACACATCATAGCATTGTAGGCTTCAGTAGCAATCAATGTATCTTGATCTTTCAAAGAAATAAATAGTTTATCAGTATCTGGACAATTTCTCCATGTAGGACGTTGGTATACGGTTTTCAACCATCTTTCATTGATCAGCTCTTCCGACAGAGGTTCTTCATTATTGTAAAAACACAATAATTGTAAAAGTTCACACTTAGTTTCAATACTTGTATTTTCTCCCAATAATTTATAAATTGTCAACGCGTCTGATATGTGACCATCCCTAATAACGTTTTTTAAAATTTCCTCTGAAACTTTTGTTTCGTCATTATAAACAGCCTTTGGTAGAAAACTATCAATTACAGGATCTGCTACTTTATGTTGAAATAAATTCGAATGTTGTTCTCTTATCCACATTGCTGCTTTTCGTCCCGCTTCTTGAGCTAATGCATAAGCACGTTTTTGACGGCTCGAAATTGGAATTAAATATGGGTCATCATGATATTTATATTGTGGAGCTGTTGGATCACGTTTTATTGTTTTCTCAAGTGCGCGAAGAATGTCTGTTGGACCTCGTTCTTTTCTCATAGGAATATGAATTTCTGAAGATGATGCAAATGACATTCCATTAGTATTTGATAACTGGAATCTTGATATCAAAAATAATCCTCTAAATAAACAATCAATTGATTAAATACTTATTAAATTGAACAATTAAATGGTAATATGGTTGAAGTCACTTTACCTTGTCGACAAATTTCTTGTGGATAAATTCATCTTTAGATATAAGATATTGCAATTTGATATTTATTTAATTCAAAATTCGTTCATGCCAAGTGTTATAATGATTATTTTATGATGTAAATTTGCAAATGTAATATTATCTTATAAGCATGATTCTACCGGTAAGAACATAATATGGTCAGTTTAGTGATGAAGTTGTTTTATTTAGATGATGTAAAAGTAACACTTGGATTTTATAAGCAATTAGGGGTAATGCGTATTTACATTTATTATAAGTTTGTTCCAGTAATGCTTTATCTTTAATTTTCAATAAGTTAAGTAATTCTCCTTAAAGTCAATTTATTATTCATGAAAATCTATATTTTCCAATACCATGGAACACAATTTTGATGTTACGGCCTTGTCGGAATAATTTTTCGTTTATGTATCGTCAAAGAGTCCAAAGAACAATTTTTTGGAGTAACTCTACTATATGTATTACGCGACATAAATGCTGTCTAATTTTTGGAAGGTTATACATGCGATTTCCTATACTCTCTTATACCAAATTCAGACAGCATTTATATTGTACAATATCTGTACCATCTGTACAAACTCTTCACACGACATGAATGGTGTTCGAGTTTTTTTAGGTGATTTTGTTTCATAAATTGATATCACTGAATTTTTATGAATGGAGTAAATATAGCGAATTCCGGTGAATATTTTTCAAATATAAACATAAGTTGTGCTAGTATTTTTTAAATTATAAAAAAATTAATATTTATTAATAGTTTATAATAATTTTAGAAAACATTATTGTCTAAAATAAATAGCGAATTCAGAAAAAATATGAGGAATTCACGCCAGCCGTAAACTATGAATGAATTCAAAATTGCAAGAATCACAGGGAAATGATACTTGGAAATTTATTTTGCATTACAAAATAAGACTTTAAGAGATCAAAGAATACAACAAGTTTTTGAACATTTTTAAAAGGTTTATTTTCATTTTTAAGTAAATAAATTTCTACAGGTTTTTTTGTTCAATACATAAAAATTTATTGATTTCCCAGTGATTTTGCAAATCTCGAATTTTGAGATATCTCCACATTTTAAGGCTCCTAGAGTCGAATACTACAGTTTTTTTAGTAAATGTCTGTGTCAGAGAAGAGGGACTAGTATAGAAGTCCAGTCCTGGGTTAAAAATCTGGACGAAGTTTCAGATAACAACAAATGATACCAACGTGGGACCAGTTGCATTTGATGCGTAATTACGCAACTTAAAATTGATTGAGTTTTCAGCAAAATCGGCCCAATCATTTTTTATGCAAAATCAAAAAACTGTAAGAAATGGTAAACTAGCTAAATTTTATCATTTTTTCTACTGGGAAGTTAGTCGTATGGATCGTTTGGGTCACACTCAAACAAAAAAAAATTAACTTATCAACATTATTAAATAGCATGAAAACTTTAAATTTGATAAAACAACTTAGTATATTTGAAAAATGTTCCCCGGAAATCGCTATGTTCATTTTATTCATAAAAATTCAGTGATATCAACTTATGAAACAAAATCCCCTAAAAAATTCTGGCACACGCGTAGTCGCGTAGTATGTACACATATATGTAGTAGAAGAATGTGTATAGTATAATTTCCCTTACTTTCTCAAATGTATACCAATCTATAAAAAGATGAAGTGGGAAATTTAAAAACAGAAGAAAGAAAATTTTACTGTAGAGATAAATTTATTAAAAATATTTATTTGGATTAAGTCAATGAATTTTAAATTCATTATTTTGAACTGTAAAAATTTAAAAGTATCATTCGAATGAAAAAAGTATATTAATCGAACAATTTTCGCTTGGTAGTTTTTCATTTAGCGCTTGCGCAATATGTTTCAGTAGAAACAAGAAAACGATTGCAAAAAGGGTAAGTCAGTGTAGAGAGGAACATCGAACTATTAAAATTTCGGAGCCACTCTTCTCTCAGTTTGACTATACATATTTTCCAATTGATGTAACTTATATCTCTAGAAGAAAAATCATTTTGTAAACTTGTGAAGTGATAAATTCTGCTTGATTTTAATACACCCAAAGTTAGTGCAAAATTTGAAGTTCATTGATATTTCAAGGATTGTGTAATCAGGTTATTGGTGCTATAAAAGTGCTCTTTATACTGTTTGGGGTTAAGTTCGATGACAGTAAGCATTTTAGTGGTCATTCTCAGTCAGAAAGCAAATGGCTATTGTATTAACTCGTTGATACGCTCTATGTATTACTAAGATGTAATCTTTCGTATCTTAATGTATACATTATTACAAGAATTATTACGCAATTACCCCTGGGATAAGTGTTGATATTTGTGAACTTCTTTTATTCCATGACTTCTTTACCTGATAATACGTGAGTAATTTCTGAGTACTCGACACTCTTTCAATATTTATGTTCAAACAGTTCGTGTATATATTTCATCTTGTTTTTTTTTCGCATTTTTTTTAAAACAGATGATCGTGAAATTTTTCTTGCATTCAGTTGACCATCGACTCAATCGTAACAATCATCCACTTATTTTGTGTAAATATTATTTAATTATTGAAATATGATTTTGTTCAGTTTAATATTATTCATTTATTGATTTTATTATTTTTTTGTTCATGTGATTGTTATGTTTGAAATCAATTTTGTTTATTTGATTTTAGGTTAGTGGAAAATGACAGTGTTAGAAGCAGAGGAAGACTCGGATGAACGGTCCGTACCCCCTAGAAAAAAATTTTGTTTATCACTTTCACGACGTGATCATAATATTTCAAAAAATATCACTCAGCCCCCTCATTCGTCTTCACGAGGGGGCTTTTTCGAAGATCAAGATCTTCCATATAGTAAGATACAGTTATTAATATATTCGATTATGGAATAAATTTATTAGAATAGTTTGTGTGAATTTATAATAAATATCCTTGACAAGTATTAATATAAATATTTTGTATATAGATACTAGCAAAATGTTGAATGGATATCGAAATCAACTAGGAACTCATCAAGATTCATCGTATGATATTTTAGGAGGAAGTTCTGATGGACTGAGAATAGCAACTTTATGCAATCTCGGAAATACCTGTTTTTTAAATAGCGTTATATATACATTACGCTTTGCACCTTCATTTTTGCACAATTTGCATCATCTTGCAACCGATTTGTCAAATTTGAATGATAAACAGTTACAAACAAAGGTAAATTAAAATTAAATTTTTATTCATACATTATAAATTATTATTATTAAGTGTATAATTAATCAGTAATTTATGTAAATTTAAAGTTCAAATCATCCTCTCTTGGTCGTACCGGAGTTTCATTGACATCAAGTGGTAATCGAAGCTGGAGTAGCAAAGATCTATCAGCTCTTTCAGGTATTAGTGAACTGAATAAATCTCGAATTCAAGTAGCTACCGAAAAACTTCATGAATTGTTTGTGGCATTACGGCTATCTGAAACACGAGATAGTTGTGAACCTTATCAACCGGATGCTTTTTTACAGGCTTTAAGGTATGTTTTAAGAACTATCATCATTTTGATATTTATATACTAATTTAATATATTTTTATAGAGATGTAAATCCAATATTTGAAGGCAATCAACAACAAGATGCTCATGAATTACTTGTTTGTTTATTGGATAACATTCGGGAAACATTTCAATTATTAGTAAGATATAGAGAGAGTCAGTTTGGCCAAAGCAACGGTGGCATGATGGATTTCACTATGGACCGTTTAATGGATGTGCAATTTGAAGGTAATGGTTCTGGGAAACGAAGCATACGTAAAAAAAAGCAAAAAAAATATCAACCAACACGAGGAAGTACTACTTGTTTATCACAAACGAATATGAATGGAATTACACTACCTCCAAGATCATTCGAAAACGGTCATATGGATTTCATTGGTGGCAATGGAGAATTGATGTCTCATCGACCTGAAAGTAAAAAATGCTTTATTTCTGAAGATTTTGAAGGTGTTAGTTTACTTCGTACTACTTGCCTGGAGTGTGAACATGTTACTGAGCGTAAAGAAACTTTTTGCGATATTTGTGTTCCGATTGAAACCGGCAGGTCAAATGAAAAAGGTAATTTCAAAAATTAATTGCTTTTTGGAGTTAATATTTAAAAGTGACTTTGTTTGTAGATGAAAATGGAAAATTGATAGATGGTAGCGAGGTGTACAGACATTCTGTGGTAACTAGTGAACTTTTGTGTGGAAGAGACAAGTATTGGTGCTCCAGCTGTTTAAGATACAATGAAGCTCGGCGTGCCGTCAGTTTTCCTTCGTTACCAAGACTTCTTGTTTTACAACTCAAAAGATTTTCCACTGCAGCAGGGTAAAATATTAGTGATTTTATAATTTTTAACGAACAAAAAGATAATGAGATTATTAATAAAATAATGAAAATCTTGCAGTTCAATGGAAAAAGTAAATAATTATATGCCAACACCATTAACTCTACAATGTTTTTGTGAAGAATGCAGCAATGATCAACAAAGTAGCACATCCAATCGAACATCAGAATCCCGACACGTGTATAAGTTATATTCAGTGATAATGCATCAAGGTGCAACATCAACTGCTGGTCATTACATAGCCTACACAAAGGTTCCAGAGGATTCAATGTTTACAGAATATTTCCGATGTGATCGTGATGCTCGTCGTCATAATGTATCACAGAGTAGTAGTAGTAGCAATTCAACGAATTCTGCATCATCAAGTATCCTCAAGTGTTTTAGAAGCAAATCTAATATAAGTGAAAATAAGGAGCATTTGATAAAAATGGGCTGCCGAAGTATGGAATGTTGTGGAATACGTCGTGTAAAAAATATTGGAAATACATGGCTCGAGTGTGATGATGAGTTAGTCAGGGCCATACGCGAACGGGAATTACTTGATAAGCTTGCACCAAATCCACGTAACTCTGCGACACCATATCTTTTATTTTACGTGAGATCCACAACGTGAAGCATTCCTCTTTATTCGCCAGCCATTATCCTTCCTTAATCATATGTATTAAATGTCTTCATTTTAAATTAAATATTTCAAAATATCCATTAAATCTGTTTCATTATTATCTATTATTTATTTATAAATTCATAATTATTTTATATAATGTAGCATGCATTTATGATTAGTACATATTTTTATTCTCTTTGAAAATCGTTTATAAAAAATTTGATTTATTCACGTCCACATTTGTGACAGTATTTTAACGAATGATGACACATATTCTAGAAACACCGTTAAATGTATCAATTGTGGTTTCTATGGAAAATCAAAAATTGTGAATAGTCATGCTAGCATAGTTTTATTACTCTAGTCTGTCGATCATACGTGGCTGTACTCATATATTGATTGTTGTCATAGGGGTCAGTGTTGATGTAATGTCCACTTTGTCAACTTGACACATCGTTGTTCCTTTCACTGTTCGTCAAGGGTTTGAGTTGTTTACTGCTTCTTCTGCAGAATTATCATTTATTTCGTCTTCAAGTTTAAAAAATGTTCTAAATTTATTAATCCTTCGTCAAGGTGAGAAGTTTATTAATTGTGTGTTAAATTTTTCTATTTTCTTGGATTTTATGCAAATATATTTTATTTATTTATTGCTTTTTTCTAAAATTTTTTCCAATTTATAATTTAAATTTTCTTCGAGCAAATAATGGCAGACGATAAAGAAATAATTATTAATTTTCGTCATTTTTATTATTATGGTAAGTAAAGGACTATTTGATGTTGTTATTTTTCATTATTTAATTATTATATTTATTTTTCACAAAAAGCAAGTAGTCATTAGTTATGGAATATATGCTATGACACATTCAAAAAATGTATCTATTATTCTATTGATCGTTAAATAAAATAAAATTATGTGTTTGAAAATTTGATTAAAAAATATTATAAGTGTTTAATTATGTTAATCAATATCAATAATAGGATACCATTATCTTTTATTCTAAAAGATAATTACACTGTTACTTTTTGTATTATGTTCATCACGACAATCAATGAATGATGACCTCTATTTCTCTAGATATAATAAAACATTCAAACGATGAAGTATCAGCAGGTCTCCGTCGACTTTGTAAACATGGTATTTACTGCCTGTACATACTTGGCCCTAGCTGGGGCTGCTTGGATATTACTACGTCTTCTACAAGCTTGTTTTTGGTTACCACGACATTTAAAACAACAAAATTCGATGCAAAAAATGCTACAAGATAAAGTAAACTATATTTTTTTTTCTTTATAAATGAAACAATTTTATTTGTTGCTACTTTTGAAAATCACTCAAAAGCGAGACTTAACTCCAATATCAGTGTTAAAAATTTTTTAAACATTTAAAGCAGTTGTTATTATTTATAAATAGTAAGATAAAAACAGAGGAAACGATTTTGAAAAATTATTCATGAGTAAATAATTGTTATTAATGAAGATTCCATTTGAAGTAATTGTCTTTTTTAAGGACAAAGACAAAGGGTTAAATCTTTTCAAAAAACAGTCACTTAAACAGAAAGTTTGGACAAGACAAGTATTTAAAATATTAAAGAATGTATTGAAATCATTTATACAAAATGTTTTTAATGAGTTTTCCTTTTCTAGACATAAATTATTTTTTGGAAATACCTTTTAAATTTTTTAACACTGTAATTTGAGTATAATTTATAAGATTTTACATTTTGAGTAAATATCTCATTTTTTCTCTTCTATAAATAAATAAAACTAATTAAGAACAAAATTCAATCTTATTTCATAATTATGACGTTTGTTTGTTTTTTTTTTTTTTTCGAAAAAAAGGTGGACGGCTATGAAAAATATATATTAGAATGCGAAGAAAAAGAACGCGAGGCTGCTGAAGTAAAAGAAACTGATGAAAATACCGTAAATGAAGAGGGTGTTATCAAGCAAACCATACCGATAGATGAAAAAAAGTGGAAAGAGCGAAGAGAATGTTTAGAAATGTTAAAGAAAGAATTAAAACGGGTAAGTGATGGTGGAGATCCCTATGACTGGGATCATCTTCTTGAAGAAGACGAAGATGAAAAAGAAGAAATTTCAAATAAAGAAGACAACAAAGATCATAATACAAAAGAAGAATCTTTAGATAATAAAGAAAATTTGAATGAAAAAGCTGATGTTGAATCAGAAAAAAATGAAAGTAAAAAAGATAAATAAACATCTCCAATAATTATACACAAATCAAAGCAAATTTTAAAAATCCACTATGTTTTTAAAAGTATTTTTTGATTCAAATATATTGTATCATTTTCGTGTGAGAGTTATTTCAGATATTATAATATTACATATCTCAAATGCATGATGATTGCCAGGTATTTAGGACAATATTTTTGTAGTATGTACCAAGAGAGATTTATTCAAATAGAAATAATAATATAATAATTAATCGAATATTATAAGCTGTTAATTTCAAATATTTCAAAATATTTGAAAAGGAATATTTTTATCTTAAAGGTGTAATATGAAATTTCAAGATTCACAAGTATTTTTAGATAAATATATTAAGCGTGAAAGTGCATTTGTAATTGTTTCTTTTAAATCTTCGAAATAAACTAGAAAGGACATTGATAGAAATGAAATTACTTGTTAGAATAAAAACATTTTTAATATTTACTATTGAGACTCGAACTCAAATTTAATTTGAATGAGGACTAGAGCCCTGAATTATAAGTTATAAAGGTAAAATATGTGTTTGTTTTTATCTTCAAATGATTATTGAAATACTTTCAGTAACATTTTGTATGTTATCAAATTTTTAGAATCGATTTAAGCTGATACCTCATTTGTAAATAATAAATGTTATTTCGGTTGATTTAATTCTGAAAATAAAATAACACGTAATAGTATAACTTTTGGAAGGATAAAAAACCGTGTGCTAGTTTATTTGGTAGATGGGAAGTCTCAATATACCTTCTATTTGTCATCGAATTATTCATTAAATAATCAATAATTCAGTTGAGTTCATGAATCTTAAAAATTCAATTATTTACGTTAAACTCAACAAAAATGGTAAAAGTACTTACTCAATAATAGTTAATTTCAGTATTATTTTTGAATTGAATAAGGATAATTTAATCCTGAATTTGTCTTGTTTTAATGCTATAAGAATAAAAAAAAAATACTTTAAATATGATCAGATATTAATTTGGTAAAAATAATGGATCAATTTAACCAAGTTTATTGTCTTTGCCTCAACTAAAATTTACACAACAATGTAATGTATACTTGTGAGAAAAAGAAAACAAATAAGGTTCTTTTGTCTAAGCATATGAGCATTTAGATTTAAAGAAAAAAATCAAAAATGCTCAAATGAAAGTATACGAAAATATTCTATAAAAATTTATGACGTATACATGTATGTATTAATTAATTAAGAATTATATTTATTTTTGAGTTTTTTTGATTATCCTATTAACTATTTTTCCTAAGAAAACCTATATCTATCAATAGGTAGGTGGCATTTAAGGTAAAAGTCGACTGTTGTTTTTGTTTTTTTTCAAACATTATCATTGCTTTGTGGCTCCATCTGCCAACTTGATTTCGAAGTATTTTTTACATATTTTATGTGTCCGACACATATACATTCTAACACTTTGTATTTAGAAAGAAAAAGCTCTGTGAATAATTACATTTTAATGGACATTTTCGAATTTAAATTTTAATTCAAGTTTAATTTGTGTGTGTGCTTGTACGTAACTTATCACAATTTCTAAATGATAATTGCTTTAGTAAATGTAGAACAATAATAAAAAAAATAATGATAGATATCATGGTTTGATAAAGTGTTAAGTTTGGATAGAAAATTCTCTACGAACTCAAAAAACCATGTTAATAATGGTTTTTACAGACGAATAATAACTGTAGATAATATGTGAGTAATATATTTGAGTACTACGCATGATATATCAAATATTTTAATATGAACGTGCATTAGAAATGACAAGTTGTTCGATTAATTAATAACAATGTATATGTATATGTATGTTTATTTATAGATACATGTATAACAAAGAATTATTTTTGGCGGGCTACTGTGCGCAAAATCACACTATTTGTCAATACTGATGTTGTAAATTTACAAATTACATATTCTTATATGTTTAACATTTAATCATAAGTTTAATTGTATTAATTAAAATGATCAATTTTTTCTGTTTGTTAGAAACTTAATACAAATATTTTATATACAATGGAATATCTATAAAAACTAAGTCTTTCATTATGTATTGACATCTCAAGGATAATTTTTAATTAAAATTATCCTATTTGTTTTATAGTTATTTTAACAATATTACCCAGTAAACACTGAATATTGCAGCAATGTTACATTGAAGTAACAGAATGTAACGTGTGACATAACACTTTGTTACATGTATGTAATGTTGTTGTAATGTATGATGAATGTAACAAAATAATATTGCAACTGTTATCTCCCTTGAACATAACATCGATATAACATTGTAACATGAGAGCAATATAATTCTTGTTATAAATATGTTACATAAAAATTTTAGTATGTAACTAAAGTTACATAAATGTAACATTAATGTTATGTAATATAGTTATTAACATGTTATGTTGCATCTATGACACTCAAGTCATGTACATGTTACAAAATGTGATCAGTTGTCCGCGGTACATATCTATGTTATGTTTATGTTATGTCGCAGCCATTACCTCAGTGTAACATAGTATCAAGAAAATGAAGTCACATCAGTGTCATGTAACTTACGTTACATTTATAATATAAATAATGTTATAGGGTAAGTCCGGGGTAGTTGGCCATATGAGGGTGACAATATTTTGTTATATAACTTAGCAATGTTGCTTATATGCTATTCCAGTTACTTAACATGATTAAATATTTGCAATACATATCTTATGTTACATAAGTAAAACATTCATACCACATAACTTTGTTACAAGTATGCTATCGTATCATTTTTCTTTTTTTTTTTTTTTTTTTTTAAATTATCTAAATATATACTAATAAATAACATGATTACTCGTTCTGTTATCGAAATTATTAAATTCGATAAGAATATTTAGATATGTAGACCTATATTCATGTTTATATACCCAGTAATAGAATGGTCGAGCGGGTTAAGGCGTAGGTTTAAGTCATATGCATGCTAGCGGTCGTAGGTTCGAATCTCTCTGTAGGAGAAAAATTTATTTACAATAAAAAATTAAATTTAACTTAAAAAGTAAAGAAATGTAATAAAACAAGTATAATTTAATTATATTAGCAACATCAATCATTAAAAAACTTTTTTTAGTACAATGTAACGAGTATGTCACTTTAATATCACAAAGTTATGTTACATTGTTACATTGCTGAGTAGGAAATAGTAACATCCATGTTACTTCCATGTTACATTGCTGTAATATAAGTATGTCACATTTGTAACATTACATCCATATTACAATAATATAACAGTGTTTACTGGGTTATTGTCTATGAATTCAACTTTGAAAAATTAATGTTTTATATAAATACAATAAATGCATGACAACGGATAATTCTGTCAACAGTTGTTAAATAACGAACGCTTAAAGTTTTTTCATAACTATGATTAAATTCTTAATTAAGATAACGAAATATACCGACCCGTAGTCTAGTGGTAACGCGTCAGCCTGGCGCGTTATAGGTAGCGGGTTCGATTCCCGGCCGAGACAAGACCTTATCTTTGTAGTCTTTTCTCTGACCACGGTGAGCGGGAGGCCTCTCCAGGGAGCAGTCAAAAGTGTAAGCTATCGTGCTGATGACTGAATAGTACAAAGTACTATTGCCGCTACGATGCCTTTGGGGAACCAGGCGACACCCCATTGTATATAGCCTTACCTGAGCAAGAGGCTCTGCCAGGTGGACCCTAAAAATTCCTCACTCTCTCTCTCTCGTTATCTCAGCCGATGCTGAAGAAACCAGGACCTTTGAGGCAACCGGTGCAATCTCCGGAGGCAGGGACGATTCTGTGGAACTGGGCTGACCTCTAAGGTTGATACCGGGCCTACAGATATTGCCTAGCTGATGGTGAAGAAACCGGGGGGCGACGGGGCTGGCAGAATCTCCAGAGGCAAAAGATAACGATCCAATTCGATTCAAAAATTCGAACACCATGGAATGAACGGGGACTGTTTGGGGCCAACAGGAGAACCAAGGCAACTTGGGAACCTGGGAGAACCTGCAGTCCCTAGGACTTTGACGACCGCCTTTACTGTGAAAACAGACCCAGCACAATGGCCCCGTGGCTCAGCGCAGGGGAAGGCGAGACTTTCGAAACACCTGACTCCATGAGGGGGTAGTCTCTACCCCTTTTTTTAAAAAAAAAAAAAAAAAAAAAAAAAGAAAGATAACGAAATATTACAAGAATATACATCAATTTAAAATAAAAAATATCACTTTAGTTTAAACTTTTGATACTTAATCTAACATATTATATTGTTTTATATTTTTACAATATTATAAATTTGTTAGGTGAGATCATGACGTAAAAAGTACTAATTACTGTAGTGAGTTTTATTTAGATAAATAATACCACCTAAATGAAATCTTCATTCGCATTTAATTAACTTTAATAAATTTTCAAAACAATATTTTTATTATAAACCGTTAATTCTAAATGTAATTCTTGAAAATTTAATAACAAGGCTAAATTTATTATTTATGAAGCAATTTTCTGGAAGACAATTTCTCAACATAAACTATCGAGAAAAACATATAACCTTATTGAAAAAAGAGTAAGAAGAAAAGAAAGTTGATTTAAATAGTACCATAACCATGATCCCAGTGACGTAGTCAGGATTGTCTCTGAGAATCAATAGCTATCCTAAATATAATATTCAAATTCTTTCTATTTTTTTTAAAACAACGATCTTCACAGATACCTTATTAAACTCTTCTGTCGATAAGATATTTCAAAGCTCACAGACATATATATTTCTACAAGGCTTATTTTTTTTAAAGCGATTTCTTAAATTATTTCTGTCAATTTATCAAGCAGTTTATTTTATGAGTCTTCCTTTTCAATAGGATTTTTTCACCATTAAAAATTAAACTCACTGCTTATAATAAATATATTTATTCATAATTAATCAAATAGAAATGAATTAAATTTATTTCGATAGTATCATAAAAATGCTATCTGATGAAATTAAATTTGAATTCAATGGGAAATATAATAAACCCCAACATATGATGTTTTCGAGACAGGAAAACACGACACGCGTTGTGTTGGCCGAAAATGGTCGAAAGTAGCCGATCATTTCCGGTAATTCCCGAACGCTTATAGTATAAAGAACAACCATATCGTACCTTTGCAAATAGACTGTGTATAAAATTTTTATTTATAAAAAGATAAGATTACGAGATACGGGCATGGCAAAAAAAGTTTTGCATAAAATTGTAGTCGATGACAACGATCGAAAATATATTACATGCGGTGCAAGACTTAATAAAAAGTTCATTACTCTATCGTTCACGATGAATAATGTAGAGATTGCCATGTTAAATCTTTCGGAAACGCTTCGTAGAGTACTTTTATTTGCAGCATACCTAAATAAAATATTAAATCAATACTCATATCGATAACCATTATTAATAAGCTATACAGAAAATTGACCACAAACCATATGAAAGCTAAAATGTGCTCTTCAGCACTTTTACGTCGATGATCATTTGGAAAAAATTCACTCTCTTCAAACAACTCTACAAGTTTGTTGACAGTTTCCCTGGATACACGAAAATTTTCTCTAAACTAGAATAAAAATGATAAAGTTTAGTACGATGGAGCTATAAATAAAGAGTCAAAAAATGAAATACTCATTTTATACATACTTGTTTCTCTGTATAATAGTTGACTACATCTTCTATATAATTTTCTATTTTTCTTCTTCGCTGACGTCGACGTCTATTAAGTCTAAGTGGAATATCATCATCATCTTCTTCTGAAGAAGATGATGAGAATAGTTCAAAAAGCAGGAAAAATCTATCCAAACTTGCCTGCATACTTCATAGTATAATTACTTTTAAATTATCAAAGTTTTTTCGAACAGAAAAACACTTAAGAACACAAATATATAACCTATACAATAAATTCCCATCGTAGCGCGCGAATCATGTTTTAGAAAACTGAACTTCGGTTCAGATCGGGAATATTCGGTCAACACAACGCGTGTCGTGTTTTCCTGTCTCGAAAACATCAATAGTTGATTCAATTCTATTCAATTTATATTATGTTGCAACCAAAGAATTTTATTTAATCGATTTTAATCAAAATATTCATATACAAATAAAGCAATTTTTTTGTCATGACTATTAAATAAAATGTGAATTTCAAAAAGATAGCGATCAATCATGAAATTTCATGTCAAGTACAATTGGTTAATGTAATGAAAACGATGATGTAGGTTAAGTACTTACTCAATTAAACCCTAGTGATTTGACCTTTTATCCTTTCAACTAAATAAATCGAATTGTATTTTATTATAAATATCACTTAGTTGTATATTATTTTTTAAATTTACTTTCAGATAAAAGAACTTTTATAAATTGGATTCCATTGGTACAAACTTTTGTGAAAATAAGAAAACGGAAGAAATGAATGAAGATAGACGCCTACTCTACTCTAATAATTATAATAATAAAACATTAGAAATATTTTTCTTCGGTAAAATACAATAAAGTAATTTTTTTTTGTTAATCAAGTTTTCATTGACAATAAATATTAGATGAAACTACTTTTCAAGTTGGTCATAATTCAAGTGTGGACTTGACGTTTTTATCAACGTCATTGATTTGCGCACGCTTGTATGTACATCTCTTGTTAAATTATCAAGTTGTTACGCAAATCAAGGCTTCGCTTATGTAAATTGTCGCTATTATAATTTATAGTTAATTTGGAATCCTAATCTTCATAAAAAGATTGACAATCAATTGTTTAATTCATCTTACAATTTACAGTTGTTTTAATTGGAATTTTCAATTAAATAGTTATTTTTTCACTGAGAAAAATTGAAATAGTTACGGCTACTACTTTGTTTTAAGTATCGGAAAGTAGTCACACTAACTAGTTTGTCTAGTTAAAATAACTACGGAGTAGTTGCTGGTACTAGAAATAATAGTAGGACTAGTAGCAGTGTCTATTTTTTTTTTTGATAAAAAAAAATAACTGTTTAAAATAGTTGAGTTAACCAGAAATTTCTCTGAGTGTTTTGAGTCATTAAAAACTGGTAAATTTTTATTCGAAAAATGATATACCGATTAGATTCACGTATGAATGTTATTGGGTGGACTAATTACTTTAATTACTAAAATTGATTCTTAATCATAATGAGACAAGACGATTCACTAGTTATCACTCTTGATCTTGACAGAAAATCATAAAGCATAAATATTGTAAAATAATTAATTTAAAAATTAAATATTCTTAAAAATAATATGTTTAAATATATTATAATAAAGTAGTTATAGGGATTTATCGTAGAACGATTTTAAAATATAGAAAAAATTAGACAAAGGATTTTCTCATAGTTAAAAAATGATTATTTTCATTTTAAATGAAATACATAATGAGATATGGGTAGAATTATGACAACTAGACTGTAAGTAATTTGGTTCAAAACGATTCAACTATTCGATAGACATATTTTTATTAATTCAATCTGTGTGAGTTCAGTTATATATAGATTCTCCCTATGAGGGAAAAGACTAATAATTTTAGACTTATGAAGGCGATAAAAATGTACGTCAACAAATAGTATTTTTTGTTTTTGTACTATTTGTGGGTACTTGTATTGGTTGAATTAATAAATCATAAAAATATATTTTAGTTTGTTTTCATAATTTTTATTTTTACAACCCCATAATTGTATGAACAGAGAATGTTGATTATAAATTCATATCAGTAAGATAAGTAGAAAGGAGAGGGTGAGAATGCGCGTAGCATGAGTGTACCAAGGATATATAGGAAGGGGAAGCTGGTTGATCAGTGGTGGGGATAGCAATTGAACGGTCGACATGCACCTCGGTCTTCTCAATTACCATCAGTTGGCTTTTAGCTAGAAGCTCTTGTAAAATTGTTATACAGTTTCTGGTTAATACCTCCTAAATAATTATCTTCGTTTCTGTAAGCTACAACAACATTCATTTTTAATCAACTTTGACTCACAAACAATTCATAAAATTGATTGAAAATTTAAATTTTAAGGTCATGTGCTCAAGTGAATGACTTATTGTGCTTTATCTTACAGTTTATTAATCATGCTTTGAATTTAATATTATTAATATTGCAGTGCCATTAAGTAAATAAATAACAGTTAAAAATAATATATTTATTGAGTGAGACTTGAAATAAATCTGAAAAAAGTACAGTGAATTCTAATAAAATCTTGAGTGAAAAATAATCGAATTTGTGACTGAAACTCTAATTATTTAAATTATATTAAACAATTTCAACATATTATTATATAATTTTGTATAACAACTTGAATAAAATGGTGTTAATTGGCAATTATAATGACCATCGTAGTAAATAATTAATTATCTTTGTTTTGGACTTGAAACGTCGTAGCAAAGATAACATTTTAAAAATAATTAATTAACTAAAAAGTTGACCAAATATGCGTAAATTAGCAGAAGTGATAAAAATTAAAACTATCAGCTGACTACTAAAGTTGCTCCGCAGACAAGCGGGCCTTTATGAAGCAGAACCGTATCAAAAAAAGAAAAAATATTCCAACCGACACGAAAATCACTTGTATTCAATCATGACGTTTAGTACGTCGTTTCACAATGATAAGGCATCTCCTCCTCAAAGCCATCCACCTCACTATAGGTATTGTTTT
Organism: Chelonus formosanus; assembly: GCA_028641665.1. NCBI lineage: Eukaryota > Metazoa > Arthropoda > Insecta > Hymenoptera > Braconidae > Chelonus > Chelonus formosanus. The sequence continues at coordinate 7,626,347 of CM054002.1, forward strand.
TAAATTTTAAATTGTTTCAAGATGAATATTCATTGTTTTTTTTTCGTAAATTTATTTTATCTTACAGTGTTAATATCTTTAGATTTATCATTCATGAGTTGCATTTAACTAGTTAGTTATTAATGTGTTCACTCCACTATGATTGCACTATTTTATCATCCTTTATAAAATGTTATTTTTAATTTAAGTATTACAATATAAATGTGTATTATGATAAAAATAATTTCATAAGTATAATGTTTATGTAGTATTAATACTTTGAAATTTCTTCAAAAATTCGTTGAATTTGAAAACTTTTATGAAATAAATCAATAAAAAAATAATAAATTTTATTTTTCCAAATATATCTGGATACGAGATATTTACATATATTTTTTAAAACAAGTTAGAAAATGATTACGGTATAAACATAGTGAGAGATATTACCTTATGTTTTACGAAGAGGCCGGTTATCGACCTCTTTTTAACACATCCGTTGTAGCTAACTAAACTATCTCAAGTTTATTTCAGTTATTTTATTCTCCTTTCGCATTTATTCATTCTTTTTCATTTATCCTATTGAAATAAAAAGGGCGAAAATCACACTTATTATACCAATCATTGTAGTTATTATTCAAGATTTAAGGAATTAATTATTTGCTATTACTAGTAGTTATAGTATTTTTTTTGAGTTAATTATAATTGATTTATAGTAATGAATTATTAATGGAAATTTATCAATAGTAAACATGATAAATATTTGACAAAGAAAGAATAAATTTTTTTTAATTGTATGCTTGAGACGATAAATTTACATAGAAAATGATATTTTCTTCCCATATTCTACTAACTGTTATTATCAGTGAGAAAAATAATATGAAACAGCCGCTATAGTTATAAGTATTACTCAAAATATTTGTATTTTAATATTGAAACTGGTGAATATTAAAAAATAATGCTTAGTGTATCACTTGATGGTTTAGGTGGCACTGAATTAACCAAAAGGGAAATGACTATTTCTCCTTTTTCACTTGATAATTATTTTCTCGAATGACTAAATATACATTTATACACACAATGTGTATATGCACATGTTATCATGTACATATTTTTATAATTTATTGTATGTGTGTATTTTATTGGTATAATTTTAATAAATATTGCATAAAATTAATCATCCAAATTATCGATAAAATTAAATAAATATAGTATTAATTTCCTATTAATTATTATTTATAAATAATTAATATTATTTTAAAAATTTTAAAATAATAAAAAAATTTTCAGATATTTTTCAAAACTCATTTAGAATTTTTTTAGAGTTTCTTTGTAGAATTCGATTAGAGTTTTGCATCGTTTTATTGGTGAAAAATTGGTGAGTTATGGTTAGTAAGTTACAATAAAAATCAGAAAATTTTTGATTATTGCAGGAGAATAGGGGAATACGATCACATCACATAATTACATCCTTTGCTCATTTTAATTTGGATTTATTATCACATCCCTTTGATACAATAAACGGATTATGAAGGAACATTTTTTGATCAAAGAGAAATAATATAGAATTACATTCCTCTATATTTTTCTGTGCCTATTTTTTTTTATTTTCAGCTTTTAAAAGTTCTTTATATTGAGACTATTTTTAAGAAGATGTATACTACTGTTTCACCGTAATTTTCACTGAGTAAAGACTCGTTTTTATTCTATGATAACTTGAGTGTGAATTTTAATTTACGAGACAGCATTATAAGCAATGCAATGTGTTGGAAAGAGACCCTATGTTTTAAAAACAAGGCTTAGTGCATTTTTTGTAACAAACACTTTTTTTCATCTATCAACTATAATTTATAAATAACTATAGTCATTTATTTATTTTAAATAAATAAACATTTTTGTACCTTTTATATTACACCATTCTCTTTTGTTTTGCTCTTATTAATCATTCTTCAAATAAAATCCTACCAACAACGTATTAAAAGAAATGTCTATTTTTTCTCCTGTAAAATAATACGAAAAAAATGATATAGAATTTGATGATAATGATGGCAAGTAAAATGACACTTGCACTAATTGATACAAAGTTGAATAAAATTGAACGCACAAATCTTTTCGAGTAATTATTTAATACTCGCAAAATGATTATAAAGATTAAAACATGTTCTGTATAAAAAAAGGGTCACATGAAACTTACACCATGTACATCAATAAATGTGATAAATATGACTTGAAAAGTAATAATTTTAATTTTTTAGAATAGAGTAACGGTTTAGGAAGGGCAATGTGATAACACAGCCATCGCTATATGTTAAGTCGATGTATTTAACCTTCTCGTCAAAGGCCTTCCACCAATTACAGTTAGATTTTTATTGTAATAATCCAAACAGTCATCGAAAGATTACGTATTCATGTGCTTGTAAAAAATCATTTTCGATTAGTACAAATTATATTAAAAGTATTGATTTCTTGATAAAAGTGCGGTCATTTTCCTTACTTAACTATAATGCGAACATTTTTTAATTGCTAATAAAACATTTGAAATTGATTAGTCACATTATCAGTACTAATTATTTCTATCTTTATTTCCTAACAACTATTTTTATCAAGGACTCCGACAAAATAGGATTGTAAATGAAACATAGATTTTTATTGAATAAGAAACAAAAAAAAACTGGTAGTGTTGATAACAAAGAAACACAATATACAATTATACTATAAAACAATTATTCATTCAATTACGTTTAAATGATAATAAAAAACAATTATTAGTATTATAAAAATATTCTTTTATTTATAAAACTAAAAAAGCATACTCTGTAATTCTTTTGTGATAGAAACAAAAAAATTAAGATTAAGAAAAGTTTTACATGTCTGACATTCAATAAAAAGTTGCTCATCTGTTAGGGTAACTATAGTAACATGTGAAAAGAGCTTCTTTCATTTTACAAGAAATGAATCTTTTACGTAGACATTTGTTCATGATAGCTTTTTACTGAGCTTGACCTTGACCACGTACGTTCAAGCTAAGATCGTAAATTGACCTTTCAAAAAACAGTTGTACAATTGCAGAAGATGGTCTATTTATAGAGTAACATTTATATTTATCAGTATAATTAATCTTTCTAGTTGAATAGAATAATGATAAAAGCTATATTTTATTTTCTAAAATGAAGTGAATTATTATTATCTAAATTTTATATAAGCTGTATTTAAGTATAATAAGAAATCAATTTATAGAAATTAGATTAGGAAAAAAAAAACACCTTTATAAAGTATTGATTAAACTCGACACCTCCCCGGAGTAGCTGCTCATTGATATTATGTACAGTACACATTTAAATGTATCATTGTAGAAAAATTTCAATTTCTTTGTTATAATCTGTGTTAATTAGAGGAAAAAAAACTTATTACAATTAATTCACGTTTAAAAATGAAATTTTGCGAAATGTTATTACAAAATAAAAATAAAATAATTAATATAATTGAAAGAAAAATTAACAGTTAAATTTCAGTTTTAAAGATGACCTTTGCATTTGTATTGATTTAACAAATAGAGGTCACAAAAGACTTTGGAAAAAAGAAATCTGATACAAAACTATGTATTGCGATTATAACACAATAAATGATAGCACAATAAAATATTTCAATTTTATTGATTACTTGAAACGTTGAGATTTGTGTAATTTATATTTTTCCAAAATTTCATATGTTGTTATGTAATTTCGACTATTAACGTGTTGGCAACTAAGTTGTTTTAACTTTTTTAATTATCTATATAAATAAAATGAGAGTGTCTGTCTATGATTTTGAAAGAATTGCCTTAAACAAAGCTCAGAGAGTCATTCGCATGCTGTTAACACGTAAAGAACCATTTTGAAAATTTTTGTCTGTCTGTCGGTTAAGGGTAATCTTAGAAACTACTGAACCAATTTTGATGAAACTTTGCTGACATAAAAAGGGGGTCGTCAGGAGTAACATTATTTATTAAGCGCGAATAGACTGCATAGAATAACACTTAAAATTAAAAATAATTCTATAGCCATTTTTAATATTACTTAAAAATAATATTGAAAGACTTAGAAATGACATTTTTTAATTATTTTCATTTTTTAGGAAATGAATTACTATTCACTTTTAACTACTTTCTTCAAGACTATCTCCGTTTTCTGATTGGTCGTTTATATAATTCAATAAATTCTCTTTTTTTGCGAATTTACAAAATTCGCAAAAGCAAATCTGTTCCAAATTCTCTTTAGTTTCTACATGTTATCGTTGTGAAAATAATTTTCGATCACCCTGTATATAATAAAAATTTTATAATAGGGATTTATTACAAATTTGTCGGACAAATTTCGTTTAAATGTTGAGTACACATTTTTCTTCGATGCAACATTTTCAGTTTCTTTTCTCCGTTTTTTACCGCAGTTAAATTTTATAATAAATGGTACTTAAAAATAGTTCAACTTAGTGATGTTTGAAAATTTTTATTATATGAAGAATAACTGCAATGTATAAATTTTCTGACAGCAGAAATCTTTAGTAACAATTTCGATGAATCATTGAATAAAAATAAATTTTTGTCATGTACCCATGTAAAATTCGATTTTACTCCCTGTTCAGGAGTTTCGTTAGAACCGTTGAAGCGTTCGGACGTATTTGTTTGAGCCTCCAGGCTTTTATTTATCAACTTTCGAATGTTCTCAAAGTGTAACGATTATTGGGAATATAATCTAATATATAGTGAAGTGCTTCAACTTGTGCTAGTTTTGCCTGCTTGCAAGTGGAGGCTTCTGACTACAGAAGATCCTACTATCTCTTACGTTCTTCACCATATCAACTCCAATAACCATAACTTATTCTGATGCCGCATTTTCAGACCACTTTTCTACAAAAGACCAAGCTGTAATCTGTGATGGCATTGAGGGACTGCCTATCAAGGAATATGCCAAAGCTATAGCTGATCTAGTCTCGTTCTCGGTTATTAGATTTATTTCCAGTATCTCCAACAATAGAGTCTGTATCTACTTATCGTCTGCAGAAATCGCCAATCAGCTCACCAACATTCATGAACAAATAAACATTTCTAACAATGTGATAAAAATTAGGCCTCTCATCTCTTCTCACAAGAGAATTATTATCTCTAATGTACCACCAATCGTACCTCACACTTTTATTAAGAATCTTATATTGAAGAACCAAGTACTTTTATCATCTTCTATCTCCTTTATTAGAGCTGGGATAAACGATGCTGGATTTTCACACATACTCAGCTTTCGCCGACAAGTATGTGTACACGCTGATGACGTTTCCAAGATTCCCGAACGTGTGTTGATAAACTTCGATACAACATCCAGCCTCTCAGGCTCCAGCATTGACCATCTAAATGATAATTTGTAAAATCTGTAACGATAGACAGAGAGTGGTTCGCAACCTGCGTCGACTGTTGTGTCTCGACGCAATTTCTATAGTTGAAATAAAATTTAAAAATTAAATTAATTGTTTTGTTTACTGTGAATTTGAAAGTTTGATGTATTATGATAAATCAAATTAAATAATAGGGAGAAAATCTATAGTAAGACTCCCCGATGAGTAAATGTATTCTAAATGGGAATTAATACGAGTTGGGTGCCAGGTAGAAGGACAATCAGGTTCTACCTACTAAAATAATAAAATAGTAATTACATAAAGTAACCTTGAACAATTTATTGAATATCAAACCGGCTAGTTTTACAATTAAATAATAAAATAAAGCGCAAGACTTTGTGGGGTGTGTCACCACGGGTGATCACTCAACTCCGCTAATTATCAATTAAATATTAGTTAATGAATTAACAAACAATCTTTACTGCCAACGCAACGTGTTTGAGGACTTGAGAGAAGTCAAAGTCATTCATACAGCACTCTGGAACGCCGTTCACTGACTATCTATTCCCTCAATTCTGAGATATGTCGAGATTAATTAATTCTTAATTTATTTATAATATTGCGGCTCCAATGGTCGCCGAGAACATAATAATACTTATAAATAAATATAATGTCGCGTCAGCCGCTAAATGGACTCTTGCACGTAGCTTGACGGTTTTAGCAATAAGTCAATCAATAAAATGAAATATAAATCATCAATGTTACAGAGCATGTAAAAATAGCTTCTCTGGGAATAATAATAATTCTGCCAAGGTGGCTCAAATTGAATTACAATAATTAATTAAGCATCAGCGAGATTTTACAATAAATTTCTCAGATATAAAACAATGAAATATCAATAAAATAATTAGATCCATCGATCAGGAATCAAATTACTACTCATAAGTCAATCAATTCCAGTCTTAAGGGAGATCTGGAGATACGGCACGACCAATACGCGTTGTCGCCAAAATAACCTGACTACGGCGATCCGTGATCACCCTGAATCAAATTCAATTAATTATATAATAAAAGTACGCGAGTCAATCACGCTCGATTTCAATAAGTATCTCAACAAAAGCGTATTCAGCTTACTGGTGACGTTCCACGTAGTCCCAGTGACAGCAAATGGCTGCTACAGATGATAGCTTTTGCTCCATCACCAACGGTTGAAGGTCTGCTCACGGAGAACTCCTTCTCTGGTTTCCTGCTGGCCACCAACGGCTTCTCCAATGCGAGAATGATCTGGACACTTAGATTCTCATGACGAACGTTCGCGTTTATTTAATAAACTTGAGAGACTCGAAAGTATGATGTCTTCTCACTTTGACGGGTACATGCCGAGAGTCTTTTTTGGTAGACAGCCCGCCGCCGAGTGAAGCTTCTGGTAATCGTTGGTTTATCCGTTGCTTCATTATAAGGAGTAGGGTGAAGGGTTCAATTACGCCCTCATCAATAATTTGAATCTGGATCAACTATTGATCACTTCATTGATTTCGAATGGGTCGGTCGGTAATTGTTACCACGACCTCCCATGACAACTCTAAGGTGGCTTCAAGTGTCATCTTCTAGTTAACTATTACTTCTGACAATGAATAGAATGATGAAAGGATATGAGGCGGATGATCCTCACAATAATACGTCTTGTTACAAATCATGGCCGCTCCAAAGCCTATCAGACTGTCTTACTGGAATGCTCGAAGCATTCGTATGCGTACTTCTGATTTGGAGTCCTACATCTTTAAAGAAATTGACATCTTCGTTTGTGTGGAGTCTTGGCTTAAACCAGATGACATCATCAAGTTCCCTGGATTTACCACTTTTCGTCAGCATAGAAGTCACTCTGTGGGAGGGGGCATTTCGGTGCTACTTCGTAAGAACTTAGCTTTCAAAGAACTAACCAAGATCCAATCTCCCTGTTCTTCTGTGGAAATCTGCGGACTTCAAATAACTAATTTGACTCCAGCTATTGAAATTATTACTTGTTACAGAACTCCCAGTTTCATTCTTTCCTAAGCTGGTTGGGATCAGATAATTAATTCAATAGATCCAAATATGCACAGCATATTGATAGGAGACTTTAATTCTCACAATCAAAGGTGGAATTGTTGTGACACCGATAAAACCGTGAACGCCTTGCTTATCGTTTAGACAACAGTGACTTATTTCTTCTTAATAACAATCCCATCACCAGAGTTGGTGCAAATCAAAACATTGACTTAGCTTTCGCTACATGCAATTTAGTTGATAAAATTGATACTAGAGTGGGAGATGAAACCTAGGGTTCTGACTATTACCCCCTCCTTTTAAATTTAAACGTAGGCAAATTTTACTATAAGAAAGAAACCTTCAAGCTTAAATCAGCCAACACAGATTGGGGCAAATTTGTAAAGCTCCTGAGTGATTCTTATCTTTAGTTTCTGAGTCTTGACTTCGACAATTTGCCCGTCGTAGATAAATATCTACTTTTTGTTAATATTATGACAGATGCAATTAAGTCTTCTACGCCGTGCATTAAGAAATTTAATACCAAAAAATAAATAATCCTGTCTCCTGGTATTCACACTGAAGATGGGAGTTTACCAATGAGTGCAGTGATCAATAATAAAAAAAAAATAATAAAAATAATAATAAATAAATCCACTTAAAATTGTACATGTAAATTCACTAAACAATAGGTAGTATACACTACTTACTCTGTTTATTTACTATTTGGTGTTTAATATTCTAAGACAATTATATGACAATGGCAGTACAGTGTCACAAAATCGGCACTTTGCCTATAAAAGACCATGTGCATTGGCTACTTGAACTTTTAAGGGGAAAAAAAAGCCTGCTTCAAATTATTCACGAGTAATATTTCGTATCAAACTAATCCCAAATATATCTGCCGCAAATGTAAAATTTTTGAGAATAAATGGTTTAAAATTGAACCTACTTTCGTTAGAGAATACAAACAAAATTCTGATAAACTCTCCGTAGCCATGGACAAAATAAGCCGCGCTTGGGTAGGTTCTAGCCCTTATTGGGTACCCCAGTGTATGCAAAATCCGCTCTTCAAATTAATCTTACTGGATATTTTTAATGAAATACATGAAACCTCTAGTTTTGCTGACTCATGGAAGAAAGTATTCATCCACTTCATTGACAAACCTAATAATTCTGGTGTGAGGCCTATAACGCTGACGTCATGCATTTGCAAACTGTTCGAAACCTTAGTCAAGAATAGATTACAATGGTGGGTCGAACATAATAACCTTTTCTCTCATAGCCAATCAGGATTTAGAACTGGGCGATCTTGTTATGATAACTTAGTCTATCTTAAACTCTCAAAACGATCAAATTCATAAAGTACCTAACTCACGAGAGATTTGCTCTATCTCAAGAAAATGTGAATTTGTATTAAACAATTAACAAAGGAGTTCCGCAAGGTGGAATCCTTAGTCCTCTCTTGTATTTATTATATGTAGGAGAAAATCAAGAAGAAAATTACAACACCATATAAATTGTTTTTCGTGAAAAGTTTTTGGTTTATATAAATAGCTTCAGGTTTAGGTACGATCTTGGATAAGGATCTTGTCCTTGGTCCTTAATTCGCGTTGAGTTTGAGTTGGAGTTGTAGGATGGAGGAGGATACGAATATCATGGGGGAAGACAATCTAACCTCAGAAGAGGTTAGGTTTTTTAATGAGTTGGAGGGAAATTTTTCCAACAATAAGGATAAACATCTTAGCAGCAAGCAAAGAAAAAAGAGAGATAAGGGTAGAAAAGATAAAATTACAAAGGATAAAAATTATGCTGATAGTCAAGGAGGGAGAAGTCGAAGTAGAAGCAATATTAGACAGGCACGTTCCAGCGACGAGAGTAGCCAGGAGGAAACGGAAGATTCGACAGCGAAGAGGCAGAGGACAGAGACAATAAAAAGGGTATTTAACAGTAGTAATACTACTGGAAAGGCCTTTTTAGGTTCATGTCATTGCAATGATCAGGTTGATATGGAGCAAGAGAGTAGGATACTGCCGACTGTAGAAAAAACAAATTCCATGGTGCTGAGTAATATTAATGAAAATGGAAATGGACAAAAAGTTCTGGTGTTTAAAAAAGTGGATAAGGGTCCATATATTGTTCAAATGAAAAAGCTAGACGATCGTGCAACAGCAAAACCAATTATGGTTTTGGAGGTAGCTCGGGCCTTGCATAATGCGGTGATAAAGTACGATGTTTTGTCTGCTGTGTCTAAAAGAATTTGGGAGGTTACCTTCTACTCTCGGGATGCAGCCAACAGGACAATTACACGTAAACTACTCAAAGAGAAAGGTTTTATTGCATTTGTTTCAAGGATGAAAGTTTTTAGAAAAGCTCTCATTAGAGGGATTCCTGATCATTTCACTATGGAAACAGTTATTATAGAATTAAATAATGCCAATCCTAACCTTAATGTAAGTAAAGCTATACGTATAAAGAAAAAGATAACAACTACAGAAGGAACTAAATGGATTGATACCCAATCGGTTCAATTGGTGATTAGAAATAAAGATATCCCGAAGTTTGTATATTTTTGGAAGACCAAAGTGGGTTTGCCTCCTTGGATTCCTTCCATTAGAGGATGTTTTAAGTGTGGAAAACTAGGTCATTCCAATAAGTTCTGTAAAGACATTGAAAAATGTTTAAAGTGTGGAGCAGATAGACATGCTGATAACATCGAGTGTCAGCCTTCTTGTATTAATTGTAAGAGAAATCATGCCGCAGTAGATAGAAAATATCCAAAGATCGTTGAAGGGCAGGAGGTAAGTCGTATTATGGCATATCAAAACGTGTCTTTCTTTGCGGCCCAAGATATTTTGAGTACAAAAAACCAAAGTAAACAAGTGCTTAGTAAGAATATTAAAAACTTTCCGGTTATTGGAGGTAATTTCTTAAGTATTAATGACAATTAAAGTTCAAATTCAAGTACAAATCCAAGTCAAAAGGCCCTTAGCCAAATGGTTAAGGCAGCAAATGTGATACCAGATAAATTTGTTAAAATAAATAAAGAAATTGGTGCATTATTTCAAGAGCTTGTAAGGAAAGAAGGAGATTCCATAGTTAATGGTGAATTAATTAATCGTACAAAAGAAGTTTTTACTAAAATTCCGGAGATCGAAAGGTTGTTCAATAGAATTTTTAAGACAATAGAACTTCATCTTATAACCAGCAATGGGGAATAAACAAGAACCAATCAAACTGTGTCAATGGAACTGCAATGGGATTAGGAGGAAATATCCGGAACTTCAGCGCAGAGCTGCTGACATTGATGTATTTTTGTTATCAGAAACAATGTTGACTTGGGAGGACCATATTCCAATAAGAGGGTTTGACATCGTACGTAACGATAGGCAGAATCGGCCCGGTGGTGGCGTGGCCATTTTAATTAATAATAATATTAAGTATAGGAGAAGGTATGGTCTGTTTAATTGTAACAGTAGTATAGAATTGTGTGCAATTGAACTTTTTGTTAGAAATGAACCAATTTTAGTAGTTTCTTGTTACAGGCCACCTGACAGACAGATCACTCGAGCCTCGTGGATACGCTTTTTAGAACAATTTAAGGGGAAATATTTAGTTGCGGGGGATTTAAATGCTCATTACCCTCTCTGGGGAGATAGTAAGGTTTGTCCTGAAGGAATAAAAGTTTTTGAAACAATTGAAGAGTTGGGAATAGGTTTGCTCAACGGAGAGGCCACGTTTTCTTGATGCAGACAACATAATACGGAATCAGCTATCGATTTAGCCTTTGTTGATTGTGGTTCGCTTCCTTTTTATAATTGGCAGGTGAACAGAGACTCTTGGGGAAGAGAAGACTCTTGGTGGCTAGAAAAGTATAAAAAACTACCTGGAACGCAAGTTGGTTTTAGAAGAGATAGATCCTGCTTGGATAATTTAGCAATTATTCAATCCGAAATATCATCAGCTTTTGACACCAATCAGTGCGTTGGAGCACTTTTTTTGGATATTTGTAGTGCGTACGATAATGTATTCGACGACGTTCTGATGGACAGACTAAAAACTATTGGACTGCTGACATTAATGCTGAAATTTATTTACAATTTGGTATCAGAGAGATTTCTATCTATAAGATTTGATTCAAATGATGTGCGTAGAAATGTGTGAAGAGGCCTCCCACAGGGAAGTGTGTTGAGTCCACTTTTGTATACGTTATATATGAGTTCTCTAGAAGAAAAAGTGACTAATGATTGCAAGATAATTCAGTTCGCAGATGACGTTGGGATTTATTCAATGTCGCAGAACCCTGTAAATAGTTTAAAAGCAGTGGAAGAATCAGTAATATCAATCTTATCCTTTTTGAAGAGTAGTGGACTGGAGATGGCGCCAGAAAAGAGTCAATTGATTGTCTTCAGCCCGAAACAAAATGGAACTTTAAATAAGTGGTCCATCACTGTTGATAATTCAGTGATTGAGTCCACAAATATTATAAAGTTTCTGGGGATTTATTTTCACTCGAATTTGAATTGGAACTGTCAGATAGATTATATCAGATCTAAGTGTATCAAACCTTTAGCTATTTTAAATTACTTAAGGCTGACATGGAAAGCGGCAGACCCTTCAACTCTAATAAAGTTATGTAAAAGTCTAATTAGATCCAGGATTGAATACGCCGCTTTTTTATACCTAAATTTGAATAAAACACAGACTCAAGTACTGGATAGGCTCCACTTTTGAGCATTGAGATTGGCCATGGGTTATAGAAGATCTACTCCAACTAAAATGATTTTAGCAGAATCAAGAGAACTTCCCTTATCGATTAGATTCGAGTATTTATCTATGAAGTACCTTACAAGGATTCATGTTAGGATGGATCACCTGTTAATTAATATATTAGAAGAGATGAACATAAGGAGACAGAATCCATGTATTCTATTTAAGAGAGATGCTTCGGGATTATTGAATTGTTATGATAATATTGAACCGTATAAACATTTGATAGCAAAAGAAGAATACCCAATATGTTTTAGCTGGCCTTTTTGTTCAATGTTTACTCAAGTCCATGTTAATCTCGAGCATGGGGTGGCTATAAAAGAGTCTAATAACCGAGAAGAAAAGTTTCAAGCTTTGTTTGATGGCATTTTGAGAAATGCGGAAATTACATCAGTGTTTACAGATAGATCTAAATTAAATGAAGGTGAGTTTGTAGCTTTTGCAAGCCTAAACATAAATAACAATGTCTTGGACCTGAGAAGAACAGCGAAACATGCATCAATTTTTACTGCTGAGGCAATGGCCATTTTGGTTACTATTTAAGAATGTAGGAAAACTAATGGGAAAAATTCTGTGTCTTTACTGACTCTCAGAGTGTAGAAAAAGAGATTTTTGACTTACAAATGACAGAGAGAGAAGTACTTTTAGTTTGGATTCCGGCACATGTAGGAATAATTTATAATGAAATGGTGGACAGGGGCGCGAAAGATAGTATTCTAAAGGGAGTGGACTCTCAGTTGGGTATTCCTGGTTCCGATTTATGTGCTTTTCGGAAGCAGAGAATGAAAATCAAGTTTTTAGATTGGTGTAAAAATTTTAATGAAGAAAAAGGAAAAGTCTATTTTGAACAGTATTTTTCGGAAAGTGCATCCCCGTGGTTTGAGAATCTTTTATTTAAAAGAAAGAGTATTGTGTCTATTAACAGGCTTCGTAGCAATCATACAAGTCTGAAGGAAAGTTTGTATAGAATTCGTGCGGTTCAATCTCTTCTTTGTGGAAGTGGAGAGGTGCAAACGGCAGACCATGTCTTTTTCCAATGTAACCGATTTGATACAGACCGTAGAATGTTTATTAAAGATTTAATTAAGGCCAATGCATATTCTCTGTACATGATGTCATCTCTCTTGCACTCTACGTATATATTTTTGTTTTGTTTCAAGAATTATATTGTCAGTAATCTGTAGTTTAAGCTGTTTAATATGTTTAAATTTAGCGCTCTTCGCGCAGGAATGACAAGCAAATGTAGCTTAATTTTTATAAATTCGACAGATGTCGGTAGGTTGTAATGGCCATTGGCTCCAACCTTTGTACCTATATATATTTTTAAATAATAATAAAAAAAAAAAAATTTATTATATGTAGAGCAAATTGGTAATGACGTTCCTTCGAACATTACAATCTCTCAATTCGCAGATGATATCGCCCTATACACGAGCGTTAAAACGGCAAGTGATGGTATTCCTACAATGGAGCAATCAATTTAATCGCTTAGAAATAACCTATATGAACTGGGGCTTAAACTGGCTCCTCACAAATCTGTCTTAGTTCATTTCAATAAAAAAAAATGGTTCCAGGCAATGTCAGTATTAGAATTAACGACGTAATCATTAAATCAAGTTCCAACGCTCGCTTTCTAGGTATACTTTTTGATTATAAACTGTCTTTTAATGCACAGGTTCAAGATATGTTAAATAAAAGCAATAAAGCTTTAAATATTGTAAAATTTCTCTGCGGGACCTGGTGGGGTGCTGACCCTGAGATCTTGTTGACCTTATACAGAAGCTTTGTCCGGTCTCTGATTGATTATGGTTGTTTCATTTATCTCCCGATACAGATAACTAAAATCGACAAGATTGAGAAAATTCAACTAACCGCTATCAGACACGCTATAGGGTATAGATTTTCTACTCCTAAAAATATATTACTCGCTGAGTCGAAACTCATGTACGTTCAGGACAGGGCAGGGCTTCGTTGTAAAGTGTACCTAAGCAAAGTTCTGTCTAACCCAGACTTACCGCTTGCAAATAAAATTCTAGAGATCAAGAAGAGATATGCCAGATGTAAAAGAAAAAAGGAATCAATTCTTAGGCGCAATATCGAGTTTCTCCTTGAGCTGGAATGCAACTCCAAGAGTATTAATTCGTCTAACATCTTTTCATATGCGTACAAAACACTTATCACCTCAATTCCATTTAACAGAAGCTTAGGGGAGGCAATACTGGTATTGGACAATCGTTTTCGCTTGATCAATAATGTTAATACCCGGGGCGAGGCGCTCACGGTTATACTGACAGTAGCAAGATTCCAGGAAACCCTTATGTTGGTTCTGCCTGCTTTTGTCCTCAATTAAATTACATTAAAACAAGATCTTTACATTCTCGTGCCTCGGTCTTCACTGCGGAGTGCGTCACCCTGAGTGATGTCTTGGACCTAGCTCTTCAAAATGTTAACACTAAGTTCCACATTTTTTCTGAATAAGTGTTAAGACTAACCATTACATTTTTTACACTAAAAACAAATCTTGAGATCATATCGTACGGCAACAATGAAACTGCTGTCAAATTATTTTGGGTCCTAGCTCATGTTGGTGTACTAGGTAACGAAAGAGTTGACGCTCTTGTCAAAGAAGTGACCATAAATCTATCTGATGAGATTGTATTTCCTATTCCATTCACTGATCTCTTTGAAGAGTTTAAGAAGTCGTCTATGAATGCTACGCTCGATAAGATCAAGTTAGAAGAGTTGAAAAAAGGAAAGATATACTTCCAAGAATTTCTTAGTGATGGTCCTAAACCGTGGTTTTACCATAGAGGTCTCGATAGAGAGTCAATCGTTATTATTAATAGATGTAGAGCCAACCACTTCAATCTTGCGATATTTCTTAAGCGTATAGGGGTTATTGATGACGATCTCTGCAAATGTAGAAAGAACGTAGAGGATTTGGATCACGTATTGTGGCATTGCGAACTCTACTCCAACGAACGCAAAGTCCTCCTAAGTGAGCTTAAAAAATTGAAGCTACCCAACCAACTCGATGTTGAAACATTTCTTAAAAGGTCCAACATCTTTGCGTGCTTAAGTATTGTTAAGTATCTCATCAGTTATAAATTATACTTGTAAGCGATTCCCCTATGCAGATGGTATCTATCATGGTTCAATTGTCATACTATTGTATGCTCACACTCATATTGTTTTTCTTTACAAGGCAGAACAAAATTTTTCTCGCGGAAGAAATATTATATTTCACTCCCTTGATACGAAATATACTATCTTTTGTAAAGAGAGAAATGAGTTTTTGGTACTCAAATAAAAAAAATTACCGTTAACATTATTAAACATTTGTCATTCTTTTAAAATCATCAACTGAATTTTTTTATAGCATATGAGTATTTTCTTGAATTTAATTTCTTTTTCCAACAATTTAAATATTCGAATATGAACCATCTCTACCAAGTTGTCACCTTTATCTAAGGGGTGTCGGCCAAGAGGTTTGAAATCTTTTAAATTTATCTACGAGTGCCAGACAGTCCTTAATCAGCTATTAAAAAAAATATTGAACAATTTTCAAGTCCAATAAAAAATTAGTCATTTCTATAGTAACGATTATTTCAGGGATTAGGTTTGGTTTAATTTTATCGAATTCATCTCACAATAATATTATTTCTTCGAAATGGTTCGATTTATTCATAATAATTCAATAAAATTTATACATAGTAATTTAATATATATTCCAATACATTCTACGCGATTTACTTTGCAACGTAATGAATTCAAGTAATACGATAAACGGTTGTTAAGAAGTCTGTCTCTCGTACACTGAGAGAATTTTTTCATTAAATGTAAGTGCCAAAAGTGACAAGTCCGCGCTCTGAAGCTTAGAGGTAAAAATATTTCTAGTCCATAGTACATTTTGAGTTCTTGTAAGTTTCTTTGATATTTAAGAAGTATCTTAGTAAAATAATAATTACTTACGACAACCCAAAATTCACTGTTGTCCAGAAATATTTTACCTCTAAATTTCGAAATGTGCACTTATCACTTTTAACTTGCGGTTAGTACAAAAATTCTCTTCGTGTAGTGTGTACGTTTCTTCTCTAAAAAGTTTTGGGGATAGAGATAGATAGAAGCGTCAGAAGATAACGACACGACTTTTACTTACGTGCTACTGATTCGAATGGATCAGGAATCATTTTCCAGTAACAACAGTTTGATATTTTCTGTGCTTATCAATTTAATAATTATTTATCAATATTACGAAAGTGAACATCTTGTATGAGTCATATTATAATTTTTGTTCAATTGAATATTTTATGTTATGAGTTACACGTTAATGGTACATTGAGCACTATTCGTTGAACATGCAGTCTGTTCCCTTAGTTTTGAGGCTTATTATAGTTGGCCGGAGAAGAGAGTTTCTCATGTGCTCTTGTACGTTTGAGCAGCCGCGAAAAATATAGTAGAAAGGATAAGAAATCAGTGGTAGGGAGCCCGATAGCATTGAAGTAACTGAGGAACTCTTTTCTCAGTTCGACAATACGTTAACATGATAGCTTTTCGTGTTTTTTTTCTGACAGATAATAGACGTATTTATTTTCCCGTGAGTCTATAGATAATACTCCATTTCATTAAACGACATCATTGCGACTTTCAGTCGACTGTATCTAGCCATCCATACTGACAAAAAAAACGCTATAAACAATCTTCATTACTCAATTCATTATGTTGTTTATTTTTCATTGAATATTGTAGTTATGCAATAAGCAACTGATTAATCTAAAAATAACGTTGCAGCTTTTGCCCTACTGAAATTTTCTTTACTGCCATACAAGCGTTTCACACTTACACAGGATTTAAAAGCTTACCCGATTTGACTGATTATTTATAACATAAAAAGTCTATTGAATTCTCTCATTTTCTAATTTACAGTATCAATTGGCTGAATTCATTTTTAGACAGTTTATCGTAGTTCATATTTTGGTTGTCTTTCTCTGATCTCTCTTTTCTGGACCAAGCCACCTCCTTTAGGCACATAACCAACTTGGTCATTTTATGTTTTAGAATGTCTTTCTGGCACTTCAATTATTTCCTTTCGATTCTCTAATGTTGAATGAACGTGATTAGCGGCCCCCTTAGTACTTGTGCCAGCAGCCAATACACGTTTGGTTCATTTACACTTTCGAACCATTTGTTTAGTTTATTAACTTCCCATTAGAAAGTTATTGAAATTGGGTCGAAAGGCGAAATGTAAATTTTCATCATATCTCCACGTTTCAAGATATATGCAAGCATACTGACCAATTTTTAGAATTATGTGTGTATTTACGTACACCCAAGCGCATAAATGCCTGCTTGATACCTTAAGAGTAATTACCGACTGAGATAGATTTTTTTTTGAAATAAAGTTTCTAATCATAAATTTTTCAATCATGGGTCATATTTAAAATGATGAACCTGAGTAATGAAATTACTAAATTTAACAAACTCATTATGTTTTATGAGTTGTCATTATTTTTTTTATAATTAGAAAATCAGCAAATACTGGTTAAAGTAAAAATTATCTACGAAAATTCTATAGAAAATAAATAATTAATGTTTTATTTTTCATCATACAAGATTAAGATGACAGCTATGGAACTCCATTGAAAAATGATAAATTAAATGGTAATTACTCTTAAGGTATCAACCAGGCATTTATGCGCTTGGGTGTACGTACGTATGTATGTATGTATGTACGGACGTCAGCATTTTTTTCGTTTTCGATATCTCAAGAACGGATCGAGATATCGACTTCAACAAAGATTTTTTCGAAAGATATTGTTATAAAGAAGATCTGAAAGAAGTTTGAAAAAATTCAGTCGAGCTGTTTTTTTTTATAACTGTTGAGAATTAATTAATTCTCAATTCGAATGATCAGCTGAGTATAACTTCGATCGATAAATTCTCAAATTCTAGTCATTCAATTGACTAAAATCTTGTGTCAAGTTTGACCAGCGAAGTTCCTGTCGTGCATTCTTCTTCTTGTTCTCAAGACATTCAGACGCTATTCATAGTTATTCAGCAAAATCTAATTCTTGTGAGATAATCTGGGAAGCTTGTGACATTCAAAGTAATATCAATTATTACACCGACCCGTGGTCTAGTGGTAACGCGTCAGCCTGGCGCGCTATAGGTAGCGGGTTCGATTCCCGGCCGAGACAAGACCTTATCTTGTAGTCTTTTCTCTGACCACGGTGAGCGGGAGGCCTCTCCAGGGAGCAGTCAAAAGTGTAAGCTATCGTGCTGATGACTGAATAGTACAAAGTACTATTGCCGCTACGATGCCTTTGGGGAACCAGGCGACACCCCATTGTATATAGCCTTACCTGAGCAAGAGGCTCTGCCAGGTGGACCCCAAAAATTCCTCACTCTCTCTCTCTCGTTATCTCAGCCTCTGCTGAAGAAACCAGGACCTTTGAGGCAACCGGTGCAATCTCCGGAGGCAGGGACAATTCTGTGGAACTGGGCTGACCTCTAAGGTTGATACCGGGGCTACAGATATTGCCTAGCTGATGGTGAAGAAACCGGGGGGTGACGGGGCTGGCAGAATTTCCAGAGGCAAAAGATAACGATCCAATTCAAAAAATTCGAACACCATGGAATGAACGGGGACTGTTCGGGGCTAACAAGGGAACCAAGGCAACTTGGGAACCTGGGAGAACCTGCAGTCTCTAAGACTTTGACGACCGCCTTTACTGTGAAAACAGACCCAGCACAATGGCCCCGTGGCTCAGCGCAGGGGAAGGCGAGACTTTCAAACACCTGACTCCATGAGGGGGTAGTCTCTACCCCTTTTTTAAACAAAAAAAAAAAAAATATCAATTATTCATCTTGTTATTCTAAAACTTAATAAACTAATATTTCGAAACAATTCATAGTATTTTCAATCTATTAGACAATGTAAATTCTTTGTCTGTTCTCATTCACGTGTAGACGCCATTCTAATTTCTTTCACTTAAATCTATAAATTTTGAGTCAATCATTAATTCAAGTGACATTCTGAATCGACAGGAACATTCAGTACTTCATTCAATAACTACATCAAGTGTTAATTTTGGACATTCAAGATTTATTTCACCTGAAATAAATTGCATTTACTTCGCATTGCTAGTTAGGCTAACGCCACGTGCACAATCATATTGTTGCTTGACTTTAGAAGCGTGACATTCACCAAGTATTCGTGAACTCAAACTTGTATTATTGTGTACCTGTTGATAGTGTTAAATAAACTTGTTATAATTTTGTTAAACTACAACTAATTCTCAACAATAACGAAACAACTAATAACAAATAAAGCACAAGATTGACTATTTAAAATACTTTTAAGCAAAAGAATGACTATTTTATTTGAAAATAACTCGATATTAACTAAACATTATTGATCACAACTAAATATAACTTTCAACGATTACGCATTGTTTATAACAATATGAATTTGTTACAAACAATTGAAAAGTGTATTTATCAATTAACTAATGCGAATTTCGCACCGATTTCAATTCTTTCGATAAGATAATATTATTGATGATGGAATATGACTTTTAAACATTATGCATTATTTATAACAATGTGTATTTGTTCGTCGAAGTTCGTCATGTAAGCACAAAGTGTGCTCAGACCTATTTTCGTTTGTATTTTTACTTACTATTTGTCTTGTTTCTTAACTTACAAATATGTGCTTTAACCTCTCAATGCTATTACCGTAAACTCTGCAGCCATGATTTATGTCCTATCTCCCCAACGATACTGCAATAATTGCTTCTTAATCTAGTTCACATTTCCTTCAACCATTCTTCTGATTTTTTGTCGCTCACTATCAAATACTGACACTTTTATTTACAACACACATGTACGTATGTATGTATGTTCGAATTCAATTTTCATCTCAATTATTTTGAGAACAAAAAATGATACCGACGTGGGATCAATTACATTCGACGCATAATTACACAACTTAGACCTGATATTAAATTTTGAACAAAATCAGTCTTGCCATTTATTATGCAGAGTCAAAAAAATGGTAAACTAGCTAAATCTCATCATTCTTTTCACTAGAAAGTTAGTCGTGTGGACCTTTCGGGTGCACCCAGACCACTAGAAAGCATTGATATTTAAGACATTGATTGAGAGAATGCTCAATTCGATACTAAAATCTCATTCGAAATGTTATCTTACAGAAAAATAGCATTTTATAATAATGAGCAATAATTTTCAAAATCATTATTTACACAGCTCTCAAAGAGAAATCTGTTTCTTTATCAATATTCGTTTTCGGGGAAAGGGGATTAAAAAAATTATACATGATCATACACGAAAAAAAATAATCAGAGCTCCATTACAGGACTAATCAAGTAAACTCATTCTAGAAAACGTTACTAGAATTCCAGTAAAATTTTATTGGTAGTATGAGACGTTTTTTTATACGTTGTGATAAACAGCATATTAGAATCATCAAGCTCCGATAATTTTATATACATAAAAATTTCAACTATTTCCAATAGTTTCGGATAGCCGAGCGGGCTAAAACATTGTCTTGCGTGCGTAAGTTAAAGCGATCGTAGGTTCAAATCTTCCCAATGGAATATTTTTTGGTCGGTTACAATCAGCGTTTCCCGCAATCTTCAAACTGTATATACGTAAAATTGAAGTTCAGCATACATAAAATCTAACAAAAAAAATTTCTTGAATATTTAAATTATTTCTGTTCATTAGTTTTTTGTATCTTCTCGTAAACCGCTAATAATATTTATTATAGGAAATTTAAAGAATATCATATCTCCTGAACGTTATAGTAAATGTTATATCATAATTATAAATATATGGTTGTTAATCTTACCGAATTACTAATTTTTTCAATATATGGTTGAATAATTTCATGACATTAGCAATAATATTTGTAAAAAATAACGTTTTAGTCAAGTGAATTTTACTAGAATTTATTGTAAACCTCAGGTATCAATCGACGAGACGTCTCTAATAAAGTTTGCTCGACTCGACAATTATTATCTCTTAAAGAAAAGGAGTAAAGTAGTGAAGTTATCTAGAATTCGAGCCATGTTCCCATGTCTGTTCGTTCACATTATCATTTTTTTCTCTATTTACTGGTATTGACATTTGAACCTGGATCCCTCAGACTACGTATTATGATCTTTTCAATTGAGCTATCATATTTTAATGTGTCTATCTTCCTACAAATTACTGACATACAGGGTGATCCAAAATTATTTTCACAGCGGTAACATGTAGAGTCTAGAGAGAAATTGGAAGAGATTAGCTTTTGCGAATTTTGTAAATTCGCAAAAATAGAGAAGTTATTGAGTTTTCTAAACGACCAATCAGTAAACGGAGATAAAAAGTAAGAATTAACCAGAGAGGGGAGACTTCATCGATGAAAAAAAAATTACCGTATATAACAATGCAAAGTGACTAATATCACTCGGCAATAATTTCAATTGATTTCTCAACCATAGCAATAGGTAAACATTGCAGTGAGACAACTTCACAAGTACAAGCTCTTATTCTTTTTTATTCAGCGCGAAAAGACCGCATAGAATATTCCCGGGACTTGTTTCGGTATTATTATGAATAAAAAAGTCCCGGGAATAGTCCCGAAGAAAGTATCGGGAATAGTCCCGGAAATATTCTATGCAGTCTTTTCGCGCTGAATAAAAAAGAATAAGAGCTTGTACATATAGTGTTCAAAATTTGCAAAAGCGAATCTGTTCCAAATTCTCTTTAGTTTCTACATGTTACCGTTGTGAAAATAATTTTGGATCACCTTGTATATCGTATTACAACACAGAAGGTAAGATACACAAAAGTCAAAATATTGAATTGGTAAGAAAGTCTTGCGATACTTTGGACAAGCTTTCCAGTTTAAGCTCTAAGGATTCTTGGACGCCTGATATTCAAAATTTACTAGAACGTTAGTCACGAGACGTCGATACAGAAGAAAACTATATTGAGGATTGATCCTATATCAATAAAAGTTGAAATTTATTTGACAAAGGTGTTGTCTGTGTTGCAAGACTTTCTTACCAATCCAATAGTTTAATACCAGTGCTAATTAAGTTGTAAGAAATTAATTTTTGAATATTGTGCCATTGATACATAGAAAATTATATACTTTTTTCCTGTCATACATGATTATTCATCAATTTATGTATACCATGCAGTAGTTTGTGGGTTTCCGTATGACGTATATGTGATTTACGTAGTCATTTGAAAAAACACATGTTTTCTTATGTAGAAAATTAATGAAATAATCCTAAATGTACAGATTTAATTCTGGAATTTCTTAATGTTCACTATTCATCGGTAAGTAATTACAATCATACCAATTTGTAAAATTCAGAATTTCAATTTATCCTTGCGTTTTGAAAAAATAAAAAAAATATTGATAGGCTGAAATAAAGTATATGGATTTATGTAGAGATGCTTGGAAACAAATATACAGGTGATTATGTATAATAAATTTCACCATAATTATTTTCCTGGGTTCCGAGACAATTTTTTTCATCAAAAATGATTGGGCATCACCATATCATAACGTTCTTGACGAATAGATATCATACCTTATATGACTGTGTATAATTTCGCAATATATATGATCCAGTTTAATTATGTAGAACGCTTGACAAATTCACTGATAGCTTAATGTGTAGTACGATATGATCTCATTCTCAAATATCCTTACTATACATACATACATCCTTACTATACAAAATCAGTCATGGTTATGCATAGATATGTATTTAATTATCCATAACCATTTCTTTTCATGTATGATACTATACCTACTTATATCTGATCATACATAATCAAGCATGATTATACATGATTTTTTGTGCCGGGATATTATTGATTAATATAACTTTTAAAGTTTCTTCCCTGTTAATTCTGGTTCGTTATTGAAAAGTCACTTACAAGAAAACTCTCAAGGTTATATTGCTTTGGATATCTATTTATTTAAAAATGACTTTTCTAATTTCAGGCCCAGTATAGTATTAGGAGAAGAAACAACATTGACCGATAGTTTGACTGAAGGACTAGGAGCAAAATTGAAATGTTCATCATCAATTTCACGGTTACGGGTGGAAAAAATCGAAGGAGGATTAATGGTTGCAGGAGTAGTTATTGCAGCCAACTGTCAAATAGCTCTACCAGCATTTGGTTTCCTTTTCATGTTTGTCGGAGCTGTATTGACAGGTAAATTAGATAGATATTTGATCTTTTAAGATAAAGGCTGATTGGTTCTGTGCTATTAATATTCTCATGTAAATAAGAGAAAGATACTTCAGATTTACACAAAAATTTCGCATAAGATTAAATTTCTAAATTAATATGGATAACTTATTTAAGCCGTAGAGAAAACTAAAGTACAATACTGACAAATTTTCCTATTAAGTTTGTAAAACTTTAAATATTATCAGAAATATTTGTAGTATGGAATCAACAAAAAGATCTTTCTTAGAATTTATTATTTTTGAAAGTAATTTGTTGGTAAAATATGGTTGTAGTGCTTTCAGTTGATTCTTTACTCGAGATACTACAATATTCAATGAAAGCCATCTAGTGTGTACAGAGTAAAGCATTTTGTGGGTCTTAAAATTTGTGTTTCTGTTTAGAATTCACTTTGAAATCATTGTGAATGTATCTTGCTAAATCTTCACATTCTTCGGGCAGAATCCTATATATCTCATCTGCAAACAAGTGCAGTGAATGTCAGATGCACTTAAAAATAAATATTATGGGAATAAGAAAAGATCGTTTTCCGTTACCTTGTGATTCAGATAAGACTCTAAAATATCGTTTCATGATAAACTATAGGACTATTTTTAGAGAGAGTTTTTATAAGCCTAATTGATATGAATGGCGCAACTGTTTTTTCCAATAGGAACTGTCTTTTTCTTCATGTAAATCCAATCTTCTAATGTTGTTTGAAAGACAAAGGTTATGCATAGATGGAACATTCTCTCATTGTAAGAAGTTCTTTCATTAACTTTACACTATCCACATCTAAATCGACGGCTTCTACATAGTGATTTCTTCTTGTTTACTTTTTGTTAAAACGGTAAATCCGAAGTTTGTTACAATAAATACTTCTACCCATGTTTAATGTTAAACTTCATAAATGAACTATAGATTTTAACACGATATAAAGTGTATTAACAATGACCACAAAGTTCTATACTATGTATATAGCAATTTAGCATTAAAATCACTCAAGGTGTCTTATTGTAACACATCTTCGATTTACAGTGTATGCATGAAAAGATTATGCACATGTTGTAATGTACTTGCCGAGACATTGGAACTGAGTTATGCCCTTCTGTTATGAATCTGAAGGTTGTAGTGTGAGTTTCTAGTCATATACGAAGTAGTATTTTTTATAAATGTTTATTAAATTCTATTTTAACTAAATGATAATATTTGATATGAACGATCTGGTGATGAGCGTTGTCTACAGTATCAAGATGCGATGCTGAAGATCATGGACTCTGGTCGTGTGAGAAGGTTCTATTGTTTTTCTTGACGCTCGGCCTAGATGTTCTCTGTAGAAAAGAAGAGAGACCTAGTGTTCTTTGAGATTCTCTTCGTGTGAGAAATGTCCATACGTAGTCCAACACGGAGAGACTGAAGTCTTTTGTAACGAAAAATGACATAAGCGGTGTGGTCCTAAGCCTTTAATAGAGGATCACGTAGTTGCACTGAATTTACAATGAAGAATTAAGGAGATTTCCCACAATTGTGGGTGATTTAAGGAAACCTTGATAACGAAACCAAAAGATATGAAGACGATTGGAAGTTGCAAAATGCATAAACAGGAAGCTGATCACTTAAACTGACTGTATCATAAGACCAAAAAAGATTGGTCAGGACTAGAAAAAAGGGTAGAGGGAGATAAAGCCCCGATAGGCGTGGAGTCATTGGTCAACGAATTTTTTGTTAGCAAAGAGAAAGTTTTTTAAGCATCTGGCAAAAAGGTTTTAGATAAGAAAAATGTGACCAAATATGTACTAGATGTGGCACGCTTTAGTGCAAACATGGACTCACCAAGATTTAGGCACTTAAGCGGAGAGAAAAAATTATGTCTTAAAAAATAGATGAGCTTATCCTTACCAGTACGTGTAAGCAAAAACATTAGGCACCTTTCGGAGCTACTGTTGATTTTGAAAGAGCTTTTAATCATATTATTCGGTAAAAACGGCTTGATTCCGCGGTAATACGTAGCAGATTTTGTTTTTTACAGACATGGTTTTGGAAGATCCAGCAAATCGAATTGAGCCGCAATTGGTTGAGGTTCCTATTTAGGTTGGCGATGATGGCAAGAAGTTAGTGACTGTTCTAACAGAAAATTCAATGGATTGTAGCTAGATATTTTCGTTCTTGCAGATATGTCATTGAATTTCAAGAAAGAGACAAATACAATAATAGAAAGAAACAGTAAAACGAAAACTGCCGCATCTAAGAACCGACAGATGGAGCAGACTAATATATGGATGGTCATGAACTAATAAATATGAATCCGCTCTTAGATAGTCTGGGTGTGACTTAAAAAACTCATACAAATGATTTTTTTAGTGGAAGAACGAAAACATTTTTTTGTTCTTAAAATAAATTATAGTAATTATTTACCCAGATAGACAAATTCCGGATTATTTATCAGCATAAAACAAGCATTCATTGCGTTCGCGTTGGAATCAGAATGATAGCAAGAATTATTTTAGAATTTTAATCAGGTTTATTAATTTATTATTAAATGCCGAAATTAATTATTAGAAATACAGTATGTTTTTTTTTTAATAGCACTAAATTCGTATAATAAAATTTTAATCATTAGCGTCACTGTCATCGCTTTCCATGTCACTCTCATTAATATTATTAACATTTTTCGGATCCTGTACGTTATTATCCTGGGCAAGACTCGTGCTTGGTCCTTCTTCTACGCTCGGAAAACGCTCTAACTCTTCTTCACGGATACGCTGACGTGATCCTGACTTATTTTTCTTGCCAGCGTTTCGCGCATTTAAGGCAATCTGTTTATGATTCTTTAGAACCGCTTGACAATCAGCCTTCCACTCTCGTGAAGTAAATGATCCAGAATTAGGATTTTTCTTTACGGCATCTAATTTAAAGAATAATGTTAATAATAAGTTTGAAAAAGTGTATGTATATATGTATGTATTTACAGTTAAAATAATCTTACCATAAAAAAGGCTCAATAATTTAGTTTCGTATAACGGCGTTTTGCCGCTGACGTTGCCTTTAGTTTTGCCGTGTGAAATTTTCGGCAAATTCAGGGGTCGTGGCAATCTGAATACATGATTGCAATGTATCCCGTAGATTCCTACCTCCTTGAAATATAAGGTGAGCTTTCTGTAAAAAAATTTGAATTAGTTCTGTCGTCTTTCTTTAATCTTTTATTCTAAGTCATATGAATGTAGTTAATTTATCTCACCAAAGAATCGTGCATGGATTTTGAAGCTTTCTCGAAATTATCGAATTGCTCTTTTGTTTTCATCGGAAAACCCGGTGGTGGTTGTGTGACATCTTTTTTCTTATTATTTTTTTTCTCAGCTATGGCTCTTTCCTAGCATTTTCATAATTTTCTAACTTCTTAAATAAATTTTCAATCACAAGTACTAAACGTTGATAGAACTCTCTATAATGAAATCATCATATGAAAATGCGGATAATTGTATCATTTTATATTGGATAATAAAAAAAAGTTATCAAATTTTTTACCTCACATCATGAAGCTCTTGAAGCACTCGATTTTCAAAGTTACTTCACGCATTAGGATATACAGGTGGTCCGTAGTAGATATTATTTGGTTTAGCTGATTGAAGTTCCGTATATGTTTGTTCCTGTCCTGTCACCATTGGCGATAATCCTTGATAATTAATGTTAGAATGTTGATAAGGCCGATACGGAATAGCTTCAGGATGAATATTTTCTTGATAATTATGAGTGCCAGAGTTTTTTTCCATTTTCTACAATAAAAATTGCAGTCACAATGAAAAAACACATTAAATAATAATATAATAATTATGAAGCACAAATAAAACATACACTGGTGTAGTAGGCACTTGCAACTCCCAAAAAACTGATTTATTAATAAAATGTACGAAAAGTTATGAAACTGATTGACAGAATAAAAATAAACAATTAGTTGCACTAGTATAACTACACAAAAAGCATGAAAGCATTAACAATTTACTTGGATAGTTGACACTATAAAAGTTGTCGATAGACTAATTAAACATTTTCACTAAAATGTATGTAGAATCAATAGTAGGGATAGGTAAACTTGAAAAATGTAGTAAAAAAATTGGGAAAATCCAAAGGCTCATATTGTTTGTTGTACAGATTAAAGTTCATGCAGGTTTCGGTAATAAAACATTTGGTGAATCATTAAAGGACCCATCCTTTAGACACATGGAACCGACAATGTGTCTCGAACTTTTTTTTTTGTACATATATTGAAGGAAATGTGTACTTCATAGAGTAGCTGAATGGAAAAAAAGATTAAAAAATTTTCAAGTGTTCTCTTCCATATGGAAATAGTAAATGGGAGTAGAGTTGTTAGGAAAACTACATTGGGAAAATTTGAACATATACGAAGGCAATACGAGTTTACCGTGCAATAATGATTTGTAAAAATGTGCGAGAAATTTAATTTAGATAAATAAGAAATTCCGAGCATATTAACCAAGGACTGCACACTTGTATTCTCATTTTAAGTTTTAGGCTATCATAGTATTATGTGTACTTACTTTTTATTGACACTCGATTTTGATTCGACTCATAATGATGATGATAATTGTATGTTTGCGAAGCTGTCATATTTAATAATCAATTATTATTATTAATTAGTAATTCGAAAGCAAGGTTATTGCAATATATTTGTTTGAATGAATATTTTCCTTATCCCATTCGGATTGTTTCAAGAGGTTTTTGAGGCGTTTTTAACGGAGTTTTCGTTGCTTGTGGTTGGGTCACAAAACATGAATGCGTGCGTTAAGTTGCTAATATTTGATCACCTTGAGAATGGCTTATTTATATTTGTTTCTTCATCAGGAAGTTGAGTAAGTGAATAAGACACAATATTATTATCTGAACGATTATAAAAAACATTGACATTGGTCGCTGATGTATTGAAGGTGTTAGGCTTATAATAATTTTCACTAATTAAATCATCTGTGGCTAAAGTACGAGGTTGTAAATTACTTTCACTGATAACACTTAAATTTGATAAGACACTCAATTGAAAATCATTTACGTTAATTGAACTGGAAGTTGTTGCAGTTTGAGAACCAATTCCTGAACGACAACATTTTCTTCGATTTTTCATGTATATTTCTTTTTTTTTCTTTTCTTCTAAATAATGTTGTTGTATAGTAGCTGGACTGAGTAAATATTTTGGTTTTCTCTTCCATCGAGAACGAAACATTAGTAAATTAGATAATATAAGAAAAATTATCAGAAGTATTTCGAACATCTTTTTTCTGAAAAATAACATACGTATAAACAGCTAATAATCTCTCATTCAGGATAGAATAATATACATAAAAATGAATATAAGTATTTACAATAGAAAAAACAATAATGATTGTTAATATCTCAGCCGGAAGATGTTTCAAAATAGTATGTAACTATCAACAAGTTGAGTAATATATGCTGATTAATTATTATAATAGTTGGAAGTAAATAAATAAACTCACCTAAACTTTACAAAATACATTCCGGAACAATGTCACCGAAGCACTTATAATAATTAATAAGAGTTTCTATTATATATTGGAAAGAAAATAAGTAATCTAATTTAGGTGTCGGTAGGATAAGGAAAATTCCTGTAAGAGTTAAAAGTCAAATTGTAAGCAATAAAAAAAATAATAAACATAATTGATAATAGTACAATGCTAGTAAAAGATTAATCAGATGAGCAATTTATGTTGCATTCGAACCATTGATGTTTTAACTATATTCTAATGTATCCAGATAAATAAGTATTTCACAATTTGAATAATCTTAATAATCAATAGTTCATTATTTAATGATAATCATAGTCATCGTTTTTTGATTGGATTCTATTTATGTAATCTTTGGTGATCTGATTATCGTAAATCAATATCGTCCCTTAGCTTACAACACCGCTCAAGTTATTTTACTAACTCCATCTAGAAACATTTATATGTGAAATCGACTTGAGCGGTGTGAATAAAAATAATCATAGTTTCAAGTACTTTATTCTGAAATGATTTTATTAATAGAACTGAGAAGTACCGAAATCGGTCGATATTCTTCTTTTGATGTCAAAATAGGCTTTTATCGAAACGATAAATAAAGATTATGATAAAGAGTTTATTAATATGGTTCGGAAGTAAGTGTCGATAGTTAAAATCAATATTTAATTGTATTTCCTTTAATGCTTTATTTTGTATATACCACTGAATATTGGTAATATCCTATTAGTTTATTAATTGGAGGATTTGTGATGAGTGTTATTCAATATGTTTTTTTACTTATTATGCACAGTACCTATATCTATCTGTAGTAAATAATTGAAACCATTTCAGTGCTTTAACGAGTCCAGTTATCACGTGGCTAGCATTAAATAAGCATCCATGACCCAGGATTAGGCTATATTATTTTTAGTTGAGGAGGAATAAATATTTTTGAAAAATTTCTATTTCACTGACAGAATTTTTGTTTCTAATTGTCAGTAGAAATAGATACATCCACGTTTTAAAATATAGGAGTAAAACTTTTTCTATTTAATAGCATATTTAGAGCTCTCATAAGTACATTGAATAATTATCATGCTTTGCCAAACAATAATTACTGAAAATCTTAAGATTCATTGTTACATAGGTATTCATTCCTGTGCTTTACAATATGGACCGATAATTTTTCCACATTTGATTGGAAAATTTGTTTTCACATCAAATCAAAGACTCATTTTTTTCCAGACAACTAACCAAAAAAATTCTATCTTTGTGTTGTTGTTTTCCAATTAATAAAGTCTGATGATAATATTTGAACTACAAAATGTTTTACACAAATAGTTTTTCCTTTTTGACGTTTATTCTTCGATGCTTTCAATATAATTTATTTTCCATAGAATAATAACTAATTTAAAAGTGAGTTTATGATATTATTTCTTATTAGTTTCTTCCAATATCTATCTCAAAATAATATGACATTAATCATTCGTTTCTTTACATCTCTGTATAATTGATTATTTTAAACTATTTCCATCCTAGTCGATATAAATAATGTCTCTAATGTCATATTATTACTTAGAATATTCTTTTAATTATTGAAGTTTTTGCAAATTTTTAATTTGTAGTTTTAAACAATTTAAACTTTTTAAATAATTTCATTCAGATATTTATATCACATAGGATTGCGTTATTTTAAAATGTAATGTTAATATTAACATTATTGAATAAAAGATTAGTTAGTAGAAAAGTAGATAACAGGAAGCAAATTTTTTAAAAATTATATTTGACTATCCTCATTATCGCTCGGAATGGAATATATTGTGGATTAAGAAGAAATAATTACTTTAAGGAATGTTAGAAAAGAATAAAATCATTTATTGAAAGACATAGCAAATCTTTTATGACAAAGAAAACGTCCGGTCAGCTCAAGTCTCAGTCAAAAAATAAACATAAACGAATCAGTCAAACGTTGTTAACAACATTTTTTTCTTTACAGTGCAACGAACATTTCTGTCACCTCACTTTTCTCAGTTTCGACCTATTGTTTGAGATATTCGATCTCAGAAAATGAAAAAGAGCGTGCTCACTATTTTACAGTTATTATGTCAATTTGCCGATATTACAGAATTTTTTCCAATTGACTCTCAAACGATTTCTTAGCATAATATCGAAAAATTCGATCGTTTTCTTTTTTTCCGATATTTTACATTGTTTGTTGTCAATTAAAGACTTTTATTTATAATTTTCTTCTAATTTTTCGATATTATGCTAAGAAATCGTTTGAGGACCGATTTGAAGGTTATCAATATAAATTTCGATTGGATCTTTATATTGGAAATAATGTGAAATGGCATACAATAAATGATCAAGCCTTCCTTTAATGAGGACACATGTATAATGTGCGTTGCTGCGACAATTGTCGATTTCGGGGTTTTCCGTTTATGGATTTGGGGTAATCCACTAACTGCGTAGCCTTGTGAGTCGGCATGTGTGGAGCAGGGCTCTTGTGATAACAATGCGCCCAATTGCTCTTCTTTCACAAGTGGATACGCTTCTTTTGTAGAATCAATGTTAAGATCAAAATTCATTTAAAGAAAACAAAGTTCATTTGTTACTTTGACACTGACAATATTTACAACATTTTAGGACGGTGTTTGACTACTTGGAATCGGGATGGCGCTTGGGCTGGTTTCGTCACTGCGTGATTTACATGCGCTGATGTTTTGATCGTTTGTGTTATTATTATTATAATCGACGCCGCTTAATGTATTGTCAGTGATGACATTATTTACCTGCGAAAAGTCCTGCTGCTGAGCCCTGGCTGCGGCCTTTCATTTGCGACAGGTCATAAGATACAGTTTTTATGCTTTTATGCGAGGTTTCCTAGACAATTACGAATTCGAAGTATGTTACCTCTTAAACCTACTCGAGCGTTCAAGCGAGTTATTAATATAACGCATTTTTTAACCTGAGTAGAGTCATATCGTGATGTGTAGCAGGGACGGATCAAACGCGATCGCGTATACGTGGCCAGGTTCGAGAACTAGCTGTTAGCGAGGGCGCTAGAAGGCAGTACGTGCGAGGTCAACTGGACACCCCTTCGAACGTTTCAGGTTTCATCAGGCGATGAGAGTTCCAAGTTCTTGGGTCGCCTGCTTGATCCACCCTGGTTGTTGGTATGGGATCCGATTGACTTCTCTGTGAAGAAATTCAAGTAAATTAGGTTAATCTGGTCACTGTTATGCTTTGTAAAACAGTAGCTTTCAAAAAAGCTAGTTTGGTTTCGGCATTTTAGAGCTTCCTATGTTGGAATTGTGACCACCGCTTTTGCCAAAGTCAAGTACCATTGCATACATTAGAAGACATTACACCCATACTCATAGGAGTCACAATAAAGGGGCCGATTAGGGTCTTAGGGATGACCTTTGTATACTAGAAAACTAGAAAAGGGTGTTTCATCGTTTGCGACCAATCATGGAGATAGAATAATCCTTGCCGTATTGTCATGAAATGTTTTTGGGAGCGGGACAGACTCCCAAAAAGCAGTATATGTGCGCTTCACTAGCCATCTTCGTGGATAAGACCTTTGCACCCCACACTATTCAAAGACTATGGCCTGAGTTATTAAGAACTCAATATCTTAAGAGATCAACAGCATGACAGTAAGCAGTTCGAAACAACTCCGGGGGTAGGATACGCTAGATTGTTTGTGTCCCAAGGTAAATTTTACTAACCAATTTCAGCCTGCGGTCTTTGCAAGTATAACATTAGTGAACTGAAACAAGTGAGCGTAGAGGCATTAAGAGTTCCACATAAGATTATAGGTAGACGGGGATATACATTTGTTTTACACTTCTTTTTGTTTGCTGAAATCGCTTCCTGGCAATTTCTAACATCAAGGAAAAATATTGAATTAGGCTGAAATGAAAGAAACATTTAAAATTTAAATTAAAATTCTCATTTACAAGAATAATTAATTTGTCTTTTAGCTTTTCTTCAGAATATTCTAAAATAACTATTTACGTGACTTTATATAATTTAAAATTAACTTTTAACTAAAAGTCCTTCAGCCAGATTAAATCGTTAATTATTCTATCAATCTTCTTCCTTTTTTTTTAATGAAATGGGATGAAATCTCTGGAAAGAATCTCTCAAAAACTCAAAAGAGCTGGAAATGCCAAGACAGGGTCTTGGGAACTGTGGGTCTTGGGAACTGTGGGTCTTGGGAAATGCCAAACAGGGACAGGTGAATGGGCTAAGCAAATCATTTCAAAAGAATTAAAGCATTTTAGTTCTTGAATAAAAATAAAATTTAATCATAATTAATCCCCTAGTTGAATGGTCTTACTTCCTGGAGTACTCTCTCCAAATAAATGACCGACTCAGTATCCTTATCATATAATAACCCGACTCTTAATCATTAAAATAATCATGAATAAACACACCGTGGGCAAAAAGTTTGAAAAACAGTTCAAAAGTCTTTCTGTAATATATGAACTAACAGGATATCATAGTCATCAAGTAACTTACTAAATTTCACTGTGGCCATCAGTGAAAAACAACTTAATTGTATAATTGATTCTAATAATATATATTCTCAGCAATGCTATGGAAACGTTCCAGGACAGACATTATGACTTTAAATCCACTATTGAATCATCAATAAAAAACCATTGTTTTCGACCGGCAGTTATTAACCCAGAATTTTACAAAATTAGAAATTCTGAACAAGAGTAGAAAATGTATAAATCTTCTTCATAAAGAGCGAGTCTACTGAAGTAAATAACTTTCAAACGATCATTTGAAATTCTCTGTATCCAACATACAACTTAATTCGATTCATTTCTGTCAATATAAGAACCTTCTGGATATCGAAGTTAATTTCAGGCATTTCCGTTTAACTCTTTTAAGAAAAACCTCACTAAATTTCCTATTAACGAAAATTTAATTTTCAAAGTCTGAGTAACACACATTGTTCCTCTAAATGATTAATTTAACCACAACGACCATTGGATAGTTGGAGAAGAATCAAAATTATGATAATTCATATAATTTTTGGAACAATTTTGTGAATAATCATTGTCCGAATTATTCCCATTCCCAAAAAATAATTTTTCGGTAGACTCAAATTGAAGCGCACGCTGAGTCGCTTGTTGTAATTGATTAATTCTTTCAGAATAATCAAAAATACTTTTATTTGGACCTTGTTTCGTTGATTAATAACGATTAAAATATGATTAAGCGTATTGCGATTCACCGAAACGATATTCTAAAAATTTTTTTAATTTTTAAAAATTTTCTAATTCGTCTTTATCTCAATCGTTTAAAATACTAGACGTTGATAGCGCACTTTGCGCTCCTCAGTAAACATGTAAAAAATGAAATAAAAACTATTTACCACCAAACAATACAATGACCAATCAAACGACGAAATGAAATGACAACAGATATGACGACATCCGCCAATGTATTTTTTAAAAAAGGATTCTGCGCTTGGTCCTTCAAACAGAACACATATTGATGCTTTAACCTCATCGGTCCAATTCTATAATTCTACAACAGTCTCAAATTGACGGGAGTAATTTTCCCGCATCTGAGAATTGTTAAATTTTCTCGGTTTTACCGAAAAAATCGAGCTTCGACCCGAAGAAAGCGAGTTTCCGACTAAAGGAGGTCAGACCGATTCAATTAAATGATCTGTGGAATGTGATGCTATCACCTTTATCATAACCTGTTACACATATAGTTGTCCCGGAGAAAGAGTTTCCTTCGGGTTAATTCGGGTATGATAAAGAGCGCATGCACCGTACTATTTTGCATATGTAAAATAGTACGGCGCATGCGCTCAAACCCGATTAACCCGAAGGAAACTCTTTCTTCGGAACAGAGAAGAGAGACTGGTATAGAAGATCAATCCTGGGTTAAAAATCCGGACGAAGTTTGGGTCAACAAGTATACGTTTGCCCATATAAAATTTCGGTCAACACGTGTAAAAGGTCTGTCCGTAAGCACTCATTTACGTTGAGTCTTTATATTCGTATCTTCTCTCTGCTTCGGGACAACTATAAAGTTCCATGTGCATCACGGTACCTAACCTATCATCGCCTCAGACGCGATGACTTCAGTACGAGTCATGCAATCACGCATGCGCCACACTCCTCGGCTGAGACAATATCAGGGCACTTAGATCTCTTGATACACAATGTACTATTATTACTGTAATGTGTGTGCAATTTCGTCCTCGTAATCTGCATGAATACGTAATATGAGAAAAATTAATCGGAAAAAGTTTCCGGAAAAGTAATCGGAAATGATTTAACGATTTTATTGTTATAGTAAGAAAAAAAGGTTTTTATTTAAGTTACAGAGTTAGTTATTTCAAGGTGTTAACAAAAACTATCCCGTTTGTAGAAATCTTATTATTGCTTAAATCCAGTTCTCCAGTGTATGTAATGAATTTGAATATAATAAAAAAAAATCTGTTTCTATTCATGTTATATTGCAAATATCTGTTTACGATAAAAAAATAATTCTTCATCATACCTTCGTGGAAAGTTCACTTTTCCATTGGAGAGGGGTTGAACTTTCTACTCAGGTATGACGAAAAATCATATTCAGCTCTAAAGAGGACAATGAAACAAGCTTAAACCACGTATTTACCCTAAAAAATTGATGTATTTGAAGATAATTTTTAACTTGAAAGATACTATACTATATGATGCAATATGTATTAATAATAGGTCGAAAATTGACAACTGTTGAATTGGGTGCAAAAAATGTAAAGCATCTATTCATTCACCACATTACTGGTTGTTGCTCTTGTTCGTAATGCATCCTCATCATCAGGCCAACAAACTTTAAAGACCTTGCTTATTAAGTTATTTACTGAGATCAATTGAGTTCATTCTTCATAGTACTATGAATCATTGAAAGAAGAAATAATGCTACTTTTAAGTATTCATATAGCATATGCATATTTTTAACTTCTTGCTTCATGAACAAATTATTGTTAGAACACTTGACAATAAAAATTTGAATAAAATGGATAATTTTTAGATTTTAGAAGTTTATAATATTTCTAGCTTCGTCCACGTAGATACTATTTGACTGATATAAACAGTAATATATTATTACAACAATTGTTTTGGTTATAAATAGTTGAAACTAGGGTCTAACAATAAAATTCAAATTTTTCGAAGTCATGAATAAACTTTGAGGACAAATTACATATTTTCCTTCTAAACGTAATCTGCCCATTTGCAACATAAGTTAGGCTTATCGAACGATTTGTGATAAAGAACATTCGATTCCTATTAGTAGACTCTATTTTGTATTGTTACAACTGATACAGTTGTTATAAACACAGTATATATTTTATAATCTAATTGTAACTGATTACAATATTGTTTCGATGAATAATTTCATATTCTTAATATTCTCAATTTACTCAAAACATACTTTATTGCCAACGTCACGCGTTTAAGGATTTAAAAGAAGTTTCGGGCACTCCCACGTCTCTTCAGAACACTGTTTGCTGGCTAAATATTCCCTCAATCTTAAGATATGTCGGGATTCAATAATTATTAATTTATTAAAAATATTACGGCTTTAACGGATCGCTGTATATGTAATAACAATAATCAATTAATGTAGTTCACGTCAGCCGCTAAATAACAAAATCTTTAATCAAGATCAAATCACCAACAATTCTTTGTAGACTCGCGCACGCAGTTTGACAGATTAAGTAAATATATTAATCAATAACATAAAAGGTAAATCATTAATGTTATAGTGCACGTAAAATTTTTTTGTAGTTTATAAAAACTCTGCCAAAATCACTCATATTACAGTACAATCAGTAGTTGAGATCTAGAGACACCGTACGACAAATACACGTTGCCGCTAAATGTGCTGATTATGGCGTTCCTTAATCACCCTCTGTGACTCTTAATAAATTATATAATACAAATTCCACGGCTCAATCACTTTGTAGCTGTTGCTGATCTGCTCCATCATGAAGTACTTTTCCCAACAATTTCCTTCTGACCACCAACGGCTTCTCTAAAAGTGAGAATAAATCCGATACAATAGATCTTTATGTTAAAAAATTTATGAACGTTCGTGTTTTAATATAATTTATTGTAAGACTTACGAAAAAATGTGCCTACAAATAGACCAAAGCCTCCTATACCGACTGGACTAAAATGCTTTACAATTTTTACCCACGTTAAAATCTGTATCAAAAAAATCAGTGATGTATTTCAATTAAAATTGATGTTTTATGTTTGAGTGAAATTTATGATTTGTTTCTTTTTGAGTTCGACAAAAAATAAACCAAAAGATAGAAAAAATTTTTTCGTTCTTCTTTTCATTTTTGTGAAGCTCATCTTTGTATCTATTTTTTATGTTTTTGTTATAGCTGCATCATATCGGGGACCAGGTGAGGATGAAGATAAAGATTCTTATGCAGCAAGGATTGCCTTCACTGGAAATTCCCGAATTTTAGGACCCATTTGTATTGTGGTTGGAGCTTTGATGTTAGGACTTGGTGTATTACTATGCATGTTAACAAGAAGAGCAAGACAAAGAGAGCGTCGAGTGGGCTTCCATTGTCCATTACATGGAGATTTTTATCCTTTAGGACCTGTCCAGGGCATTAGGATGCTAGGTAAAAAATATTTCACTACTACAGCACTTGACTTCATTGTATTGTAAACATAGCAATTTTTTTTAATCAACTATTACCAAAATTACTATGCTAAATAATTATTTTCACAATCATACTGTGATATCATTGAATCACCTATAGATTGATGGTAACCCAGATAGAAAATATTGGAAAATTATAAGTAAGAATACCAGAATTAAGGAAAAAATATTCGTCAATGCCTATTTTGTTGTAAAATTTTCAAAATTCGAAAATAGTACAATATTCTTGCATCTATCTATAATATTTCTACTGACTAACCACAATATTGGCAATTTATCTGATTTCCATCGATTGCCAGTGACCTGTCAATATATTCTGACAATAATTTACATTCAGATCTCTTCGGAAGTCTTCGGTGAGAAAAACATTATTTGTTCATAAATGGATGCTCTTATTGCCCGATTAAAGTTGATCGAATCTCAATTCTAGCAAAAAATGATCTCCATTCAATATAACCCCAGTGAACACAGAACGTAAATGTGATATAACAAGGAAGTAATAAGTTACGTAACTTTTGTGACTTATGGGTGACATAACAATTATATAAAATTTAATTTTTTTGTGACGTATTTATGTTATTTTAATAAAATGTTAAAATCATGATTCCTTCGTCATGTTTTTGTGACGCATCAACATTGCTATTTAAATAACATTAAAACCTATTCGCACATACATGATGTAACAATAGCATAACATTGACATAAAAATAACATGACTTTTAAGCAACAACATCCTTCTCAAGTTGCTGTTTCATCTGTACCCTTTGAAAAATCCCATGAGTCGATATATAACATTTACATAATTTAAATCTTTTAATTTCATAACTTCAATGTATTCCTTACATGAAAATCATATTACTGTTATGTAAACCCAGTAAATATTCAATGTTGCCGCGATATAACATTGCAGCTGTTATCTCAGTGTAACATAACATCAATATAACGGAGTAACATAAGTGTAATGTAACTTACGTTACATATCTATTAAATAGACTGGGATGCGTTAATTATGTTACATGGATACAATATTTTGTTACATAACTAAGTGATATTGCATGTATATCACTTAAGTCATTCATACATTACATAACATGATTGAATATTTGCAATACATGACTTGTGTTACATAGATGTAACATTTATGCGACACAACTTTTCTACAAGTATGCTATGTTATATGTATACATGGATATTATCATATATAACGTTCACGTTTTTATTTTCAAATACCGTTATTCTGGTAGAAAAACACAAACACTAATTATGGCAAATCATTAATCATATAAAATATACATAATAGTATCTGTATCGATACAGATACAGAAAAAAAAAGAAAAAAACAATCGTTTTTTTTTCTTTTTTTTTTATAACTTAATAGGGTAAAAGGACCAGTGAATGACCGATTTGTTAATTTCTTAAATGATTGAAGTTGAAAACTCAGCTTATTTATAAAACATTTAAAACTAATCACTATAGATGATTAGAAATCTATTTTTCTTAGCATATTAATCATAATAATTAACTTTCACAATCATTAAGGAATTAAAAGTGATAATAAAATATAAAATGTATCTCAAACCAGTAAATGACCAATTACATCCATTGAATGACCGAGCATCTGCTAATAAATGACCGGTTTGTTAATATGCGAAATAAATATTTTCAGGAAAATTTATTTGATAACTAAATAACAAAAATGATTCGTTACAACGATTAAATAATATATTAGTTCAATTATTCCATCAAATTTTACATTCTTAAATTATTTTCAAAGAAAAATATCCTCAAATTTTTAACACAAGTACATTTTCTTCGTCGCATTTTATAATATAGCGTCAATTATCAGGTACAAGAAGTTAATATTTTCAATTATAATCACACCTTAGGACATCACTTATTCTTCGAGACCTTTTTTCGGTGATTTTATCTCCTCCAATTTCTTTTTTTTATTAACAGTAAAACTAGTATCATAATCTTTTAAATTCAATAATTCAGCCTTTTTTTTCAATAATAATTGCACTTCAATTTCTTTTTCTTTCTTTATCACTTTAAATTGCAGTTCGAACGCCTTTTCAGCTACTATTTTTTTTTTCTTAACTTCTAATTCTTTGAGTTTGATTTCTTTTGTAATTTTTTTTTTACATTTTATGGTTTTATTTTCCTTGTTTATGATTTCTAATTCAGTTATTTTTTCTAACTTTAACCCTTTTTTAGCTTCTGAATGTTTCTTTTTTATTTCTTGTTCTTGAAGTTTCCATTCTTTCGTAATTTCTCTTTTAAATTTTTGGAATTCCTTCTGACGATTTTCGCGATCTGCATTTTCAATCTTTTCTTGTTGTTGTTGTTTCCAATCTTCAGAAGTTATTGCTAAAATCTTAGACTCGGTATTTTTTTCTTTTTTTTTGAAATTTCTAAGCGAGGAAAGTGTAGCTCTTTCTTCCAAATCTCATTAACATCTTTTTGGTCAAAATTATTTTTTTGATCTACACTTTCAATTAAATCAATTGTGTTTATTGTTGATTCTGATTTGGAGGGAGTTTTTATAGATTGATTCCCGTTAGCTTGAGCGTGCAATAAACTAAGAGACTGGTCATTTTGTAATGTACCTAAAGATTCAATTTTTTGTATTGTTAAATTCAAAGGCTCATTATAAGTTTTTGCTTTATCTGCATCACAACTCAGTACACTTCTTGAAACTTCACCAGTCGTCATATTCACAGGAATTTCACAAGTTATCACATCAGCTGGAAGTTTGTTTTCATGCAACAAATTTATTTTATTCATGTCCTTGACTATTGTCGCCATGTGATGTTGATCATTGTTCAGCAAATCATTGAATTCTTCTTCAGTCATGTCTTAAAAAAACAACATTATTTACAATTATATAATTGAATTTTACTTACATTGAATATAGAGCATAAATACCTAATACAACATGATCATTAATGTTTTCTAAATCCATCAAAATGCATTGTGACTTATCGTCATTTGAAAAATAATTATCAGCTGGTTGAAACTTATTTCCGCTTGAACAATAATCATCAGAAAGAAGATTCTAAGAATCAGTAGTGTGTAGTTGAGATTCATTTTTTTCAGAAATCTCATCGCAAGGAATTTTATTTTTCTCCTGTTCTTGATTATTTTTTAATTCTTTCCAAATATTGTATAAGATAATTTCACTTGGTGGCAGTTGATTTTGCTCATATGCTATTTGGAATTCATGACGAATATTTCCTGGTATTTTTAACTCTATATCTTTTAAACTCATTTTTATAGGAAAATTTATTTCAAACTTATTATTTTCATTCGTAGTTACTTGTTGCAAAGATTTTTCTTTAATAATTTGCGTCTGTATGATATACATTTAGTGTAATCAACTTTGTCAGGGTTGAATGGATATATACCACAACTTTCAAAAGATTTCTTAATTACTTCTGGATCGCTAGCTTCAACAAAAGCAGAATTGAAGATTGGTGCGAAATTTGCTTTTGTTATAGACTCATTTGAAGCTTGTGAGTGTTCTGCAACTTTAATTTGCCACTTTCTTTTAAGTGGCCTAAATATTCCTACGTCACAAGGCTGTATTATATGTGTAGCATTTGGATAAAGACAGTATAAAAAAATACAATGAGTTTTACAAAAATCATGTATTTCTAAACTCAAATGAGATGAGTGACCATCAAGCAATAGTAATATGGGGAATTTTACTCCATCATCAACAAGTTGTTTATAAAACCCTGTTTTCATATATTTATTAAAAGTTTCTATGGTCATCCATCCTTTCGGACTATGTCCAATCACATAGCCATTTGGTACTGAGTCTGCAACACTTTTAGGAGGAAACCTTTTGTAGGGATATACAATCATTGGACGAATCGCTACTCCATTAGCACTATAACTGCAAAGAACTGTGATGCTTTCTTTTTCTTGACCTGGTGATATGTAGTAGTGATTTTTTTCTTTTGTCTCACCTAATAATTTCCCAGTTTTAGGACAGAGTTGTACTGCGGTTTCATCCATATTGTAAATTCTTGCGGGATCATCTAAAATATCAACCGCATTATTTTCTTCTAAATAAGATTTCAAACCAGTAAACCATTTCCTGAGATGATCTTCAGTAACTGAAGCCCTAGACTTAGACAGAACTTCAGTGTTCTTCATCGATATTTCAGGATGTCTTCTAAGAAATAACTTGAACCACTTATCACCAGGTTCATTATTTTTAAAACAATTAGGACGAGGAGCTAAATCTAACACATTTTTTATAGCTTTTTTCACAACTTTAGGATGCATAGGATGTCCTATACGAGCTTTTTCAACTATCCACTTTTTTATTCTTTCTTCTTATTCAAAAGTCAAAACTGTTGGTGGGCCCATTTTTTTAATTGTTGGTGAATTTTCATGTAACTTCTTTATTAGAGTACCCTTTGGAATATTATATTGCAGTGAAGCTTTATTTGCACTCAAGACACTAGATCTAACCTTTTCAACAGCCTCTTTTAAACTTTCTTCTGTGTATTGGAACCTTTGATATATTCTTTTACGTTTTGTAGCATTTTTTTGATTTCTATTTCTATTAATTATATCACTTTTAATTGTTTTTTTTCGACTTCGGTTGAATGGAAGATTTGTTTTTGCCATTATTTTAAAAAATACGTTACAATTTCAATACAAATCTAATATACAGAGACTAGTCTCTCTTCTCTGCTAATATATATGAATGTCGTCATTCACCGGGTGTTTGAGAATTTAGGTTCAGCCGGTAATAAAAAAACCAGGCGGTCATTTACTGGCTGAGTTCCGATCATAAAGTACCTAATGAATGACCAACCAAATATAAGAAAAAAATTAGTTATTTTTTGGATACATAAATAATTATAATTAATTTAAATAAATAATTATTATTTGAGTTCGTCATAAGTCCATTTCAACACCCAAAAGGTTAATATTATTAATAAAATCTATAGTTTCTGGAAAAGTTTTTTTTCGGTGTACAAGTTAAAATCGAGCCAAAACAGAAAAGAAAGTGAAGTCTAAATCGAATTTAATTATTTTTAAATTAAAATATCATTAATTACTATTTAGTTTTGCTCATAATTAAAAAAGAAAATATCTGCTCTGCAACTATACAATATTTATAGACATAAGATAGGTTAGTAATTAAAAATTCATAATATTTCGTATTCTGGTCATTTACTGGATACTGGTCATTTATTGGACTTTATACCCTAGTCCAGTCAAATGAGGAAAATGGGATAATTTTCGGGTCCGACGGCCAACCATTCGATTCATACATCAATAGATCGGAAATTTTGTGAGGAACACGATGGTATAAGTTAAAAATCTTTGGCGCCCATAGAGGGGAGTAAATTACGAAAAACCCCCCCAATCGCGAATTCCTCAATTTCTGTAATAGATATGAAAAAAAGTTTCAAATAAAAGTTGTTTAAAATTAAATTTTAGTAAAGAAAGTACTGATGTTTTTTTTTCATATCTATCATAGATTAAAAGATATTCGAGATTGAAACTTCAATACTGACGGAAGCTTCAGTCGACACTTTGAAAATTTATAAAACATAATTAAATCAAAAATATCATTTTCTGGCGATTCCTATCGAATAATTAGATGTAAGCCTTGATTTTCAGA
This sequence comes from Chelonus formosanus, assembly GCA_028641665.1. Lineage (NCBI taxonomy): Eukaryota > Metazoa > Arthropoda > Insecta > Hymenoptera > Braconidae > Chelonus > Chelonus formosanus. The sequence continues at coordinate 7,669,604 of CM054002.1, forward strand.
AAAAAATAAAATTTTTTTAGTAATTTTTTCGTGATTTTTATTGAAAATTAATTATTTTAATTGCTGTAATTTTCGTAAAAATGCACTAATCAGCCCGGTTTTGGGCTCAAAATGTACAGAATCGAAAATTGAACAATTCACGTATAGAAAATTTTTACTTCACGGAAATTACAGCAATTAAAATAATTAATTTTCAATAAAAATCACGAAAAAATTACTAAAAAAATTTTATTTTTTTCTGAAAATCAAGGCTTACATCTAATTATTCGATAGGAATCGCCAGAAAATGATATTTTTGATTTAATTATGTTTTATAAATTTTCAAAGTGTCGACTGAAGCTTCCGTCAGTATTGAAGTTTCAATCTCGAATATCTTTTAATCTATGATAGATATGAAAAAAAAACATCAGTACTTTCTTTACTAAAATTTAATTTTAAACAACTTTTATTTGAAACTTTTTTTCATATCTATTACAGAAATTGAGGAATTCGCGATTGGGGGGGTTTTTCGTAATTTACTCCCCCCTATGGGCGCCAAAGATTTTTAACTTATACCATCGTGTTCCTCACAAAATTTCCGATTTATTGATGTATGAATCGAATGGTTGGCCGTCGGACCCGAAAATTATCCCATTTCCCTTATTTGACTGGACTATAAATATATACTCATATATAACATAACAATTCGTCCTGCTATCGATATTATTGAATTTAATCGAAATATTTGCATATGTAGGCCTACATTCTTGTGTAGATATCAAGTACTAGAAGAGCCGAGCGGATTAAGGCGTAGGTTTAAGTGATATGCGTGCGAGCGGTTGTAAGTTCGAATCCTCCCGTAGGAGAAAAATTTGTTTATAATAAAAAATTAGATTCAACTTAAAAAATAAAGAAATGTAATAAAATAAGCATAATTTAACTATATTACCAACATCAATCATTAAACAATTTTTTTGTCCAATATAACGAGTATGTCACGTTAATATCACAGTGATGTCACGTTGTCAATTGTTGAGTTGGAAATAGTAACATCTATGGTACTTCCATGTTACATTACTACAATATAAGTATGTCATATTAGTAACATTATATGCATATGCATATTACAACAATATAACAGTGTTTACTGAGAATATTACTATATTTTTATCTATAAGTAACATCAAAGTTATATTTTTCTGAAATGTAACAAGAACATAACAATGTTACGTTTATGAGTGGGAAATTGTAAGTTACATGTGAGTCACATGTGACTCACATTTTATAAAACACGTGACTTTTAGTTCTGTCACGGTGACATAAAATTTACAGAACAATGTTCTCTGGGACAAAATTTTATTATAAAAAAAATGTGTATTGTTGTAAATTTTTTGTTATTAAGTATTTTCAAAATATTAATTGCTATCATAACGTAAATTTCCTACTTCCTGATTACATTTTGACTTCGATTGCCGGTAATCAATCGATTCCGGAATATTGTGATGATCGTAATTTTCTATCTGGAAATTTTTAAAATACATTTCTTTCGAGAATTATAACGAAGATCTGAGTGAAATTTAAACGAATTTGATCGAGCCATTTTTTTTTATAACAAGAAAACTAATAATAAATAAATGAAAAGATTAATTATCTAAAATATTTTTAAGTAAAAAAATAAGAATTTCATTCAAAAATTAAGTCGACATTAACTAGATATTAATGTTCACAACCAAATAAGACTTCTAACAACTATGTATTGGTTATAATAATTTAAATTTGTTATAAACAAATAATAATGGAAGGTTGGTAGTATTTTCTTAGTTCAACATACAAAATTATGTGTCTATACTATGACGTATTCGTAACGACCAAACTTGGTACTATTTCTAGGTTAATAACTATGTATATAAATTCGACCGCGTTGTAAAGGTCATACCAATAATGCTGTTTTAGTGATGACTATAACCAGTTCTAAATTATGGTAAATGCATTTAAATCTTTGTATTGAGATAACATCAATTAGGGTTGTTAGAAAAAAGATTTATTTTGAGTTCCCAGGTTAGAAAATTCAGTTTAATATGTAAATTATGTTTTTGGTCTGTTTCACGTATTTTAACCGAAAAAACTCTATCTGTTAATGATCGAAATAGTTAACAATTACACTAAAAATAAATTTAATATTTTCATTTAGAAAAAAATCGCAATTAAATAATAAACATTCTCTTCTAAGTAATTAGCATGTACTATTTCATAGTGATTTCTATTATATTTTTTGATCTGGATCTTTTATTTTATGATCACTACAATAACATTCGAATAATTACTTACAAGGAAAGTACTTTGACATGTCACCTCTGATTTTTTTGTGGCTAATATATGTTATTCTCCATCAAATTTTACGAGACACGTATTTTTTTTTTTGTCAACGTGCCTTTTTGGGGGTAAAATAGCCCCCTAAATATAATCACCTTTCGTAACAGTTTGTGGGTTTTGCATACTTCGAGGTAAAATTTTTCCAAAAGACCAAATGAATATTAGTCTACGTGAACAATAATGGAAAAATGCATATTAGTACACATTCAACAGTTGTAATTTTTATTACAACTTATTTTTGGACAGTTTGCACATTGATTATATATGTATTTTTCCTAGGATACAAAAACACGTATTTACTATTTTTTCTGCTCTTTCGATTACAATTGGTCTTTTCAAGAAATAAGTAATAGATTTTTTTAATTGAATTGCGATTTTTTTGAATCATTGTAAATATTGATTAGTTACAATTGTTGAATGTGTACTAATGCATGGTTATGTTTAGGGGGCTATTTTACCCCCAAAAAAGGCACATTGGCAAAAAAAAAAATCGCATCTCTTACAATTTGATGGAGAATAACAAATATTAGTCACAAAAACATTTGAGATGACACGTCAAAGTACTTTTCTAGTTAGTAGACTTAAAATTAAAATTATAAGAACATCTGTGTTATGCGTTCCAGAAAAAAGCAGTTATAAAAATAGTGTTCATTCAACATAATTAAAAATAACTTTAGTTTTCCTCGTTAAATATTATTTATGATTGATAATAATGAAATGACACGATAGGGCTTAGACAAATTAAAGTATAATTTAAATTGAGTGCTGTAAGAAAATAAATATAACATTAAAAATGATGTAGTTATTAGGATAAAACACTACAATTCTCAGTGTTTGTTACTGATGTAATTTTTAAAATTGATTTCAGATGATAAAGACGTGAACCGATGGTCTAAAATTCCTTGCTTCAGAAGTCGTTCTAGAGAGAAGAGTATGAATGGCTTTAGCGGATCATACATAGGACCACCTCTATGTCCACATTCTGTACTCAGTAGTACTAGAAGCTCAGTTAGCAGTTCACCATTAAGTCCTTGTCCAACACCAATGCCATTCCTTGTTACGTCTGGCTCAGTAAGGTAAATATTATTTCAAGTATATAATATAAGTAGTAATAATGATTCAATGAGTGTATAGTTGTTATTTTAAGAAAAAATGGTTAAATTATTTATAATATTGAATTAAAAGGTCGTTATACATAAGTTAAAAATATCAAATAACCTCGTATTTATTCTGATAGGTTCTATCTATATCATACGTTCGATCGTTGGACAATGGCCTCTGGGTCTTTGTTCTATTCTTTAAATGGAAACAAAAGAAATTTTCATGCATAGTTAAAAGTTTTCTGATAATAAATTTCGTTTTCGACTATTATTGTAATTGGTATTTTTACATAAACTAACGGATAATAATAAAACTTTATTTGTATGAATTGGAGGATTGAAGAAAAAAATTCAAAATTTTCTCTTAATAATGTACATTTATTAAAAATAGTCTGGAGGGTGTACAATGTGTTATTTATAATTATTTACTCTCACGCTATATACATGTATATTATTTTCTATTAATAAAGTATAATTAATATTTATTAATAGTGATTCATTTCATTAACCCTATATAGATTATTAAGTAGGGTGAATATAAAAGTTGTGATTGTAGTTCGATAAATTGATTAGCCACTGAATATTAATAAGATTTTACCTTTGAATATAATTGTTTTTTACTGAGGTAATTTTGAGATTTGATTAAAAAAAGGGCCAATGTTTTTTTACTCTTTATATATATGTATATTTTTTTTAGTATAAATTTTAGTCCTTTATCAAAGAATGTTTAAATACACTGCAAATCTAAGTGTGTTATTCTTATAAACACTTTTTACACGTTAAGCTGCTCCAATGCTCAATGCCATCAACAAACTATAGATTTTTCACATGGTATGAAACGTGTAAAAAGTGTATACAAATCATGCATAGTTTTTTAATGGGTATTTTACATTGAACACACTTTACGCGTGTTATTTTAACACGTTTGTGAAATCTTGAAATTTGCAGTGTACTTTATCAAAAGTATTATTATAGGATACAATAAAATTGACAAGTATCACTCATAAATAATTTTGACACAAAAATTTTTTAATTTTAAAATTAATTAGTATTTTAGAGCGAAGAAATTTTATGAGCTCCAGTGAATGTGCTTGTCTATTTCGCGAACCAGTCTGTTTGATAGTTAAACTGCTTTAATAAATTAATATTTTTTCAAGTTTATTTTTTTTTTTTGCTAGCTGAGGTTTCACGAGATCCATAAAAAATTAGGGAAGTACGTACAAAAAGTCCTTTGAGTAGTTTAAAATTGTCAAAATGATAATAACATTTTAATGATTATACAGAAAATAGTTATAAAAATGATAACTCTAATGTTACAGATTCGAATATGTATGTACGATCAGAAGAATAAATTAAGATGAAATCAAAATGAGCGAAGAAAAATAAAAAAATGACATAAAATCAGATAAACTTTAACTAAACGTAGTGAAACAGAAGTAGATATGGAATTCAGAGAGAAATTTGACTAATTACACGATCCTTCATAGGATCTACCCTTTTTTTCTTTAGAAAGTTTATTTGGTTAGACAGGCAATTTGGTGATAGACTCTTAAAAGTCTTTCCAAACGTTACCTATGCACACAGTAATGCAGAATGATGCAACCAGTTTATTACAAAGGTGGATAAGACGTAGTGACATATCACTACGTGACATTGCGTGCATAGGTAATGTTTTGGAAGACTTTTAAGAGTCTGTTACCACCTGTCTCACCAAATAACCTTTCTTTACCTTATAGCTTTTCACTGCAAAATTTTATCAGTAGTTTAAGCTAGAAAAATTCTATTTACGAGTTTTTTTTGTATTTATTGATCAGATATTTCTTTAAAAATGAGCTCGTTTTCAATATGTCACATACTTTTTCAATAAATTTTTATTTCTTATTATTCTTAAAAAGAAACAAATACTTTTATGGGACTTGTTTATTACAATAAAACTTCAATGATTTAGTAAATCATATCTTTACATTTTTATCAAAGTACAAAAAAAAATTTATTTTTATAAATAACTCGAAATAAAAGCTTATTTAGATAGACAAATGATTTCGAACTCTTCTTCGTTTTTTATCTAACCATGAGTGAAATGAAAAGCCATAACTTTCGAAGAGAAACTAATTTAGATAAAAACTTATCAAGTATTTATTAGTAGAGTAAATAATAAAATTCAATATTCGTAAAATTCAATGAATATTATTATTGCAGTAGCGGAATGGTGCAGAGCGTTGGAGCAAATCTGTCACCAGACCAGACATTTGGATCGATTCGATCTCTTTCAGTAACTCGAGAGGTTGCAAGTTTTCCTCTGTCAAGAACACCAACGCCACCACCTCAACATAGGTTTGTATTGATCCTTTCCTATGATGAAACTGAAAACAAGATTCTTCACTCGAGATGAACATGCGTGAACTGAAAATTATGCAGTAATGATTATAGTTGCATTATTTTTATTTTATTTTATAGACTATAATTTTTTAATCACGTAAATTAATTATAAAGACAATAAATAATTTCTATCATGCATGAAATAATCTAAACAATAGTAATAGTAAAGAGGAAAAAATCTTTACTATGGAGCTGTAAATATTTTTACGAATTCAAACTAGGTACCGTATGGTAAATAAAATAATAAATACTGTTGATATTTATATTCTAGATCATCACCAATTAATACTTCAGAGGACTTTGTTAGAATAAATAGTTGTCATTCAGAATCATCAACTAGACCAGAAGTGCGAGTCATAGCACCATCGCATCGACTTACATTTTCTTCAACATTGAATGCCACTAATTCTTATCAAAATCCGATAGGAAGAAAATCTGTAAGCATTTTATTACCAGAACACTCAAATGGATGATACCAACATGGTTTTGTCCATCGCTGTGATAAAGGGCCATTCCTAAAGGAAACTTAAAAATCACTCATCTCTTATTTTTATGGTGCGATGCCCGAATGATTTATAATTTAAACCTCATTATGTATTGACTTGAAAAGCTAAAGATTTTCAAACATCTTTATTATTAAATAATGTAAAATGTAAAAATATTTTACATAAAATTTAATAATTAAAAATTAACTATTAAGGTATTCTTTCTTTTACTGTGATTAAAATTAATAAAAGACATATTAATAAGTATTTATATAGTAAAAAATGTAGAGATGAAAGGTAAAAAGTTAATCCAACTCTACATTTTTTGAGTCATTGATATCATATAACAACTAAGATTAAATCTATGAGAAAAATGTTCAAAATAACAATAGAATTACTATTTGTTATCTTTTATAGTTTTTATTCATACAAAATGAACATATTCAAAAACAAAAAATCGTTTAATATAACTATATTAAAAATTTTTTAAAATGATTTCAATAGTTCGGAAAATGTGTATAAATAAACATGAAAATCTCTTAAATAATGTTAATTATTTATTTTTATTTTAAAAATAGATGAAGCCATTCCAATCTTATATAACATCCAAGTATCGTTTATAAGATACTTTATTTAGGGATTTTATTATATAAAGTCGACAATATTATATACCTATTCTGTCCTGCTCAGAAAGTATGCTTGATCTTTCATTATCTTGTTTTTAAAATTTATAGATCTAAGTTAAGTCTGTGGAATTGCATGATTAATTTACTGTTATGATTGATGAAAACTTTTCATTTATTAAAATAGAATGTAAGTGATATTAGTAAATATGTATTAATATGAGCTGGATAAAAGACCATAAGTCGAAAATGTAAAATGAATCATGTTCTTTTGACAATTTTATTTATTGAAAATATGTTATGTCAAGTACTATTTCATTTTTAATGCTATTAACGTGTTAGTATAATGTATAAGTTGTAACATGTTATGAGAAAAAGAGGAATTGACTGTAGAAGTAAACGATCAAAGCAGTGTTGATTGATAGGACAGATAGAGTAATAATTAATGAAAATCTAGTCTTATATAATTAGATAGTCAAAGGCGATAAATAAAATATGTGATTTTAAATACTGATAGAATTACATAACATAAATATGTATTGAATTGGAAAAAAGATAAAATCAAAATTGTATTTGCTAGACACATCGAATATTGAATTTTACGAATCATTATTAGATAGATTATTATTGTTTTTTATATTTAATAACAAAAACAGACGAAATATTTGACAAAAAACTTTGATATTTAGAAAAAATTATCCTTTGATGTTTTTTATAGAAAAACTTGAACGAATAAAAATGAAATAAAAGAAATAAGAAGAAGTAAAGTAGAATTTTGAAAATTTTCGTACTGTTGAGAACAGCAAAAGTCCTATAAATTTGAAGTTATTGAGTCTGAAAGTTGTAAGAATCAATGGGTAAATTAATTAAATAAGAAGAATATGATAGTTTTTTCAATCTTTTTTCATCAAAAAATCTCTATCACTCTGCATTTGAAAGTGAAACGTAAAGTAAGCAAAGTCTCCTTTAGAATAAGAGAAGTCTTCAAATTTATACGAGTTCTACTGTAAATTCTGTATGATGACATTCGTTTTGAGGTATCGATCGTTAGTATAACAGTTTTTGTGCACAAACTTGTTAGTTGTAATAATTGCATTAGAGAATTTCTCACAAAATTTATTAAATATCATTATACTGATAAATTAGATAGTCCAATGATAATAAAAACAACACGGAAATGATTGTGTGCCAAAATATGCCGAAATTGATGAATATTTCTTCATAAATAATATTACGAATAATGATCGTACAGAAAAGAAAATTAAGCCTAAAACAATATCAAAAAATATAAAAGATATCTCGAGTGGAATTTTTTTTATGTAAATACGGCAACTCTAACTGATTTGTCTAATTTAAATATGTAGTTACAAAAAGAACACCGTATGAGGCATATACTAGATATACAACAGTCGTTTCAATAAAGCCTGAATGAGTCAAGTCTTTTTTAGGCAATTGTAGTTATATTAAACGTAAACAAATAAGTTCCTCTTGAGTTTTTCGGAAAATAGCCTTATTGGCTCAACACTCATAATTCTTCATACTTGTTCTTGAACGAGAGCAGTGAGAATATTTAGGCATGATTAAACTAAATTCTACTCGAGAATAGTTACTTTAAAATTTCTTTTGTCATGATTGTGAGTTACTGAATGATAAGCTCTTGTATTATTGTTGCTTTAATTTAATGGTAAAGTAATAATTATAGTAAATACAATTTATATCCTTTTTTGTTTAAATAATGACAAAGAATGTTTACATTTTTCGTTGTAGTAAAATTAACGAAATATTTTAGTGATTAGTTGTTAATAAGTATGTGATAGAAAATTTACTGAGGAGTATTTACCAGTTTCTATATTCTTTCATTTGTTAGTGATTATTCGTTGAATCGCAATGGGTGAAAAAAACTTCCTTAAGTTAAAAAATAAGTTACTATGAGATTAATATCGAGGACAGTTGCTTATAAATTTAGCTTTAAATTGTTCTTTTTATAGTTAGTGATTAAAAAAGAGGCTGATTAATCGTAGGAAATATAATCAATTCAAGTATTTGACAACAAAAAGCAATTAATGTATAGTTGTTAGCTAAGTAAACTATATGAAATTCTTTTAATATAACATTGAATAACTTTAAGTCTCAACAGATTTTAAAAAAATTTTCATTTTATGTATTAAATTTATAAAATATAATTATAAATTAAAAAATTCAATTTTTACTAAGCATTAAAATAATAACGGACTTAAAAAGTTTATTTTTAAGCTTCAACTTAAAGAAATTATTGTGAAAATACTCCAATTATGAATGCAGTAAATACACCCACTATACTATAGAGCTAGTAATGATAACGTAAATTATCATTAAAATAACGCAGAGAATTTGCTGAAAAACAATAACCGATATTTACTAATCTAATAGAATATCCGGTAACAATATACATATATTTCTATCATTACTACGAAGATAATATGTAGCTAATGAAATTTTGAATAAATTTCTATGGTATTACTTTGTAGCTATTTTTCATCATAGAAATCTTAAATGCATTTATTCTTTTACCGACAAAAATTGACATTTATTTATCGTGTTGAGTTAAAAATGATTTGATGCAAAATGAGGATAAAATGTATAGAATTTAAGACTCAAATCACGTACTGTTTTATATATTATGAATATACATCAAAAATAATAAAGATACAAAAAAAAATACTTTATCAAACTTAATCGGCTTAAAAAGTATTTATTTTACAGAAAAAATTAGGATAACATTGAAAATTGCAAATACCGAGTACATATTCCGTAAATTATAAATATAAATATATATTTCTTTGTAATTTGTCATATTTAATAAAGCAATATATTTTGCATTCATAATTTTAAATACGTTTCTCTATGATTTTTCATAGTATAGTTAGCTTGATTATTATTGTGTTATTATTATATTGATATGATAAAATGATTAATACATACCGAAAACAGCTCTACGGTCTGTACAAAATGGTGCGCCAAGTTGAAATGATGAGGTCGATAAGCATTGTTCATAATGTGCGATCTCCAGGAAACTCCTTTATTTGTCGAAATATTTATACTTTCACCCAAAAAATATGGAAATCCCAATATCTATCTACTTGGGCGAGCTATCGACTCGTCCGGGGGTACTTAAGGAGTTATCGACTCCCGAAAGGAGGGCTACGACTCTCCAAGCAACCTGGTGAGCTACGACTCACTAAGAAAGAGCTATCGACTTTTCAAAGGACTAGTTGTGAGCTGTCGGCTCTCAGCTACTACTCTAAACAGTGGTTTAAAGCTGCTTGGACAAGCTAACGACTTGTCCAGGGATACTCCAAGGGCTATCGACTCTTGGAGGGAAGGCTACAACCTTCCGAAAAATTCGACAAGATACGACTCGTCGAGGAAGAGCTATCGACTCTTCAGTAGTCTCAGGTTGTGAGCTATCGACCCTCAACCGCTTCTCTATGAGGATTCTTACCTCTGTTGGACAACCTATCGACACGTTACAATATAAAGACTAATTATGGTTAATAAAATAAAGTTGTATTTTTTTTTGTTAAGTAATTATGTGATTTTCTACATGAATCAAAGACAGACTCTCCATAATGAGATAAAAACCAATTTCTATAAATAAAGAAAGTTGACAGCTTTACGTTTCAAATTTTTAAAAATATAAAAAAAGATCAAATAAAAACTTATTTGTCTTTTTTCGCAACAATTTATTTGAACACAATGAACTTGGCGTGACTATCAGTTATATCCTGCTTAAAAAATCCTATTGGAAGAAGAAAGTTTAATCGGAAAATTGCATCGGAATTTTCCTATTGAAGGTTTTTTTTCCTATAGAAATCTTCTGAACCTCATTCAGTTTTCCTATTAAGGTACGCTGAATCTTATTCAATTCTTCAATAGGATTTCAGTAAATTTAATAGAACTTCTAAAATAACGATTCTCCCATTGAAAAGAGGAAATTCCTTTTCGATACTCCAATAGGATTTGATACTATTCAATAGGAAGATTGTTGTTAAATTTCCTATCAAATTAAGGGTAAACCTATTAAATGTTTCAATAGGATCTTACTACTACGAAAAAAATCAGTTTGAACAAAAGAAAATTTTAATTCACTCTAAATGTTTTTTATTTATACGGATTTGTTGTTTAAATATACACCTGTAATAAAATTTATTAGAAACTCTGTCCGAAAAAATCCTGCAGATGATAAGATTCGATCTTGACATCCTCGGGTCCACAGTCCATTACGCTGCCAACTCAGCTATTCTGAAACATAAAGATGTGACTTTCACCTAATCTATTTGAGTTGAATATTTGAAATAATTGAAACATTAATCAATTTTGCTTCCGAGCAAGTATTTCAAAGCATAAAAAGAGTAATTGTTATTTGTAAAAATAAGACAGGTAAAATGCAACATAGAAATTATATCTTTATAGTAATGTCCCATGATAAAAGTTTATATTATTTAAATGAAGAACATCAGAACAACTTCTACAGGAAATCAATAAATTTAAAAGGGGAATACGACTTAGAACATATTTTCTTGTATTAATATTTTTCACAATAGGTTTCGGTGTAATTTCGTCCAGTCTTTATAAAAGAAGAATAAACTAAACAGGAAAATACGTCTTAAATAATATTTTCTTGTTTTCATATTTCTTGTAAGAAATTGATGTTTTTTAGTAGAATAATCTCTATATTTTACTGTAGAAAAGATGATTTTTCGAAATAATACGACATAAAACATGTTTCTTTACTATTGTATATTCTAATACGATTTTATATTTTTCATTAGACTTGCTTTAAAAAGATTTTTAACATTCAATTTCTTTATGTTTTTATAGGATATGAATGGATTGAAAAGCAGAGTACGAAGAAGTGCTTTTCAGCAACAATATTCCTCAACGGGATTTGATATTGTTAAGCACAGATGTTTTTTTTCGGGGTTTTATGCTAAAATAAATCGATTAAGAATAAAAAAAGACTGAGAAAATATCTTCTCATCACGATATTACAGATTAGGACTACGCTTTTCAAATAATACAATGCTTACGAAGAAAGACAGGATTATAAACTATTTGTTGTTAGACGAGTCAAACCTATTAAGTAATGCAGAATCATATTGAGGTTTGATATAATATAAAATAATTTCTAAGTCGTACCCAGTAAACACTGAATATTGCAGCAATGTTACATCGAAGTAACAGAATGTAACGTGTGACATAACACTTTGTTACGTGTATGTTATATTGTTGCAATGTATGATGAATGTAACAAAATAATATTGCAACTGTTATTTCCCTAAAACATAACATCGATATAACATTGTAACATGAGAGCAATATCACTCCTGTTACAAATATGTCACATAAAAATTTTGAAATGCAACATAAATGTAACATTAATGTTATGTAATGTAGTTATTAACATGTTATGCTGCATCTATGACACTCAAGTGATGTACATGTTACAAAATGTGATCAGTTGTTTGCGGTATATATCTATGTTATGTTTATGTTATGTCGCAGCCATTACCTCAGTGTAACATAGTAACAAGAGAATGAAGTCACATCAGTGTCATGTAACTTACGTTACATTTATGTTATAGGGTAAGTCCGGGGTAGTTGGCCATATGAGGATGACAATATTTCGTTATATAACTTAGCGATGTTGCTTATATGCTATTCCAGTTACTTAACATGATTAAATATTTGCAATACTTATCTTATGTTACATAAGCGGAACATTCATGCCACATAACTTTGTAACAAGTATGCTATCGTATCGTTTTTTTTTTTTGTTCTTTTTAAGGAGGTCGGTTGACTACTACTCAATTTTTAGGCAATAAAAACTAAATAACTTTTTTAAATCGTATATTACGATGCTTTCTGATAGCAATAAATTTTTAATTTTTATTTAATAATAAATTATGCAATTTTAATATTTTATGTCATGCTTTAGAATTATAAAGTCATTTAATTGACTTTAGTTGTAAAGAACTGAAAAAACGTTTGGCAACGTCGTGTATTGTCGATAAACAAGATTTCATTCGAGTGATGTCCCATAACCTATAATGCTCTGTGATTGAAGGTTTTTTTCATAAAGTGACAACTGAAATCGTATTACATTTATTTAAAAAACGGAAAAACATAATGTTCGTGCAGTGCATGGCAAGAGAAAGGGGAAATTCATTTCTCAAAAACGGAAAGTTTGGCGGGAAAATGTTCGCACTGCGAAACTTAGAAAAGTGGATAATGGCATTAAAACACCATATACGTAATTTCTAATTATACTTGTCTCCAGTCAATGTATCGTAATGTTATAATATTAATAATAAAAAGATCTATAACAATAAATTTATCAATGAATGAGTTTTTACATTTAAACATGACAACTATCTATTACATCATATCAGGGAAACTCTATGATGCATACGGTTCATCAGACTGCGACGTTGTCAAATCTCCACGCAGTCAACATGGCGGACAAAGGCGGTATAGTTGGGACACGAGTTCCCCGTTTTTCGATTTTTCTTTTCCGAATTATTTTAAAAATACATCGTTAAGGTATGTTTTTTCTTCGATAGAATAAAAAAATATAATTATTAGTTTATAAATAAAATTCTTTTTCAACTCAATATCTAAATTGGAAATACTTCAAATATTGCAATTCAATTTGCATTATAGCTATACACCATATACTGTCGTATATTTCTGTCGATGTTTAAAGCCTGATATCTTTTTTAATCATTCAATAAGATGGCCTGAATTTTTTTCAGAATTAATCCACATGATTTCAGGAATGTTATATTTCAAATTCAAGTTTTTATCTAATACTTCAATTTTCGACTGACCTCCTTAAATTACATAAATATATACTAATAAATAACATGATTACTCGTTCTGTTATCAAAATTATTAAAATCAATAAGAATATTTAGATATATAGATCTATATTCTTATTTAGATACCAAGTAATAGGATGACCAAACGGGTTAAGGCGTAGATTTGAGTCGTATGCGTACACGGGAAAATTTTTTTAGGAATTTTTACTAGTCAGTTTAGAGTAAATTTTACTAGCCAAAAAAATTAAAAATTAAAAATTTTTTTTTAGTGAAAACAGCCAAAAAACTTAAGAAAAAGTACTAGTTTGGCTGGTAAAAATTACCAAAAAAGTAGTAAAAAGTCCTATACAGACTGGTAAAAATTTCTAGAAAAAAAATTATAAATTCATAAATTTACTTCCTATTCAATATATCCATTGAAAATAATCATACTTTGCAACGCTACCGCGATCAGGGCAAGTTGCCTTAATCCCTGACCGTGTAGGTGCCAATTTACCCAACAAAAATTTACTTTACTTAAAATCCTACCTGTGGACGCCACTCGTTTTTCAGCCAGAAAACGAGAAACCTGGAAAAGCTGGCTAGCTCTGAGACCCCTGAAAATCGCGAAAAATACTCGCGCGAACACAAATAATCTTTACACTAATTATTCACGTTCAATCAATCTATTTATTAACAAAAGATAGAGTTATATAAATGTAATCTAAACAAAAGGAATTTATTTTTCGATTGAACGTTTGATGAACCAAGGAACAAATTAGTCAATTTAATTCAACTCAAAAATTTATAAATGTTCATTTACTCAACTTAATGTAACTAAATCGCAAAATAACAATATAGAACAAACCAATTACTAGACTATTATCAATTAATAAATTCAATTTACATGAACTAACCACAAAATAATATTAATATGGAATAATTCGAGTATTCAACTAATATGGGTAACCTAAATGAAATAATAATGATAATAATCACGCAAGAACGTTCTCGAAGCTATATGTTTGGTCGAAACCAAGAAATTCCTCAAGGAGGAACAAGGACAAATAGTCCTAGGAAAATACTGGTACTAGATAGCAATGTACGCTCTCTCACTCACACTCGCACACGGGGAATACAGAGAAGAAAGGAACAAGATAGTGGACAGAGATGTAGATGTTCAGCTTACGGAAGCTCCTCTTCTTCGAGATATCCTAGCCCCCTGGTCCAGCGTGGCTTGTAAGTGCGACGAGACATTTGCTAACACGTGCAACCACTGGTACTTAGACTAATAGTCTGGTTTCCACACTTTGTTGAACGCCAACCAACAAAAAGAATGATTTTCGCCTCCCAACGTCGAGGACTTTTCAGCTTTTGGCGAGTTTGTGCACTGCACCACCGCTCTCGCAACGTCGAGAGACTTTTTATGACTTTTTTCGATGGATGATACTCCGCGACGTCGGAGAAAAAATGATTGTAGAAGATCTCAGAGAAAAAAAAACTCACACCACGTGTGTTCTCGTTAGACAGTGAATCCTCAATGGCGTCTCTATGGAAAATTTTCAGCCGGCTGGCCACGCGGTGATAACAGCGCCGCCAAAAATAAATTATTTCGACCTAATTGGTAAATTAGGTCAGGTATTGATCGGCAGGTTGATAACATATCGACCCACTGAAGGGCTGGGTGACACTCGATCTACCCATCTCGTTATATCTGCCCCCCTCTAGAGTGGAAGTCAGCCCTGTCCAAACAGAAATCTGGTTCAGCTTGAAGTATAGTTCTGGTTCAGCAGGAATAGCAATTTGGTCCCATTCCATCGTGGAATTCCGCTGCTGCTCCAGGTGAGGAAAGGCTAGAGAAAGGATAGTTCACTCATGCATTGCACTCAAAATTGGTTCGGACTGGTTACACGACAGTGGCCTAGTGTCCTGGTTCTCTCACAGCTTATTTGTGTTCGTCTAAATGGCAATTGTAGGAGGTCATGGTGCTGGTAAATAGATATCCTCAAATTACAAAAATTAAACTTTTATTTATTAGTCAGGTACTCCACAGGTACTCGTTACTTTACCACTAGGAAAAGAAAACAGAAAAGAACGTGGAAAATTGAGGGAAATAAGAATAAGGGAGTTTCAGTACATGACAATTCTCGCCAAGAAATTGGACAGTGACAGCTAAATCAAATCAACTAATTTTCGAAATCATTTTGATTAATTTCGCTGGGCAAGTTCGCAGATGTATTTCAAAGCTAAAGCAGCTATCGATGCTGTTTACAAAGGTCCAGCAGCTGGTTACTAATGATGAAGGGAACAAAAAAAAGAGAAAGAGAGAAAGGAAAAAATACGAAATTTCAAGTATACTAATAAAAGTTGAACAAAGCGGGAAAAATTGGCTAATTCTACTGGATCTAAGAGTTCCTGGTCCTATTAAACTATTTAGGTCCGTGTGTTGAGCGTTCTGGTGCGGGGAGGTGGATAATTCTCCCTGAGGATAGTACCAACTGGTTCGGGTTGGTGGCAGGTGCTGGAGCCGTCGAAGTGGAGACATAGTTCTTCAATTTCTTGTCCTTTCCGATGTTGATATGCGGCGGGGCGTGCTCTGGAATCCGTTCCCGGCAAACTTTGCAAAGTGGGTTTAATAAATAATCGGGCCCACCGCACCCGGTGCAACACCTGGCCCTAGCCTTGTCGTGGCAGCTTCGATACAGGCAGTTCTCCGTCGTGGTGCCATCGAAGAAGCAGACTCGACAGAAATTTGTCTTCAGTGGAGCACGACAGCCCTTATACACGTGTCCAGCTTGGTGGAAGTTAACGCAGCCGGTAGAGGCTTGTGGCCGCATCATCCATAAAATAGTTTGAGTACCGGTTGTGCTCTTAGGGACGCTGGTGCCAAGTCGAAGCCGTTGATAGTCTTCGGCTAGTGAAGAGAGGTCTGCCTCCCGGACCTTTAATTGGCATTCTAATTGCTGCACTTTTGCCTCAAGTGCTAGGCCACTGGTTCTAGGCTTCGGTGCCATCTGATTCTCAAGCTCGGCAATTTTCCGGCGCAAGCTCTGGTTATAGCACACGGCTTGCTGGTACTCCTGTTCGTGGAACGTAGCTTCCTGAGCCAGTTGCTGACGCATCCGGTCGAGGTTGGCCTTCATTTCTCGAAAGGCCTGGTCCTGAGATAGTCGCTCGCGTCTCAGTTCCTTCTGATTTTTTTCCTCCTGGCGCAATCGCTGGTTCGTGGCGTCTAGACGGGTAACTTCCTCTCGCAGCTTAAAAATCTCGGCTTCAGCCTCGATCCTGTAGCGGTCTTGACTACTTAGACCTGGTGGCACTGCAGGGTAGTGCTCATAGTCACGCAGAGATCTAAAACAATATACAAGAAAAAAAAATCATCTTCTGATTGAGTCGTTATTAATAAAAATAGTAGACGGAAAATATTGAAAAGAGATGAAGAAAGATAGAAGCAAAGTAGAAGAAAAGCGTGGGTCGGTATCAGGCATTCAATCAGTGGTGTTCTTTCAAACGAGGACTTCGCTTAGGTAACTTCAAATTAGTAACATAGTACTTCCCCACGAATTTCCCATTTAAGTCCTCTAATTCTACAACTAATTTCGACAAAATTCGTTTCACTTTAACTGGTCCAGCGAAACGTGGAGCTAATTTGGCAGAAAACCTTTTTACTGCGTTGCTGAGCACTCGATTACGATAATAAACGAGGGTTCCCGGTTCTAAATCCCTCGCAGCGTCGAACTCTGGGTCCTTCGAGCTGGTGGGTGGATATTCTTGGTTCCTTTTTCGATCCTTAAGTACCTTGGCAGCTATGAAGTCGTGGAATTCCACCATACGATTGATTCGATCTAGCCACTCTTTTTGTGAAGACTATAGTTCTCTTAGGTCTTCGATTCTATAGTTACTTTCAGAGTTCAATTTGCCATAAGGACGTAAATGTGACCAGCATTGGCGTAGGCTGGTGAGACTCCTAAGGCGGCATGCTTAGAAGTGTTGTACGCGAAGATAAGTTCAGGCAATTTCTGGTCCCAATCTTTATGTCTTTCTCCAACGTACATTGCTAGAGCGTTCTTCAAGTTTTTGTTAATCCGTTCTACTGGATTTGACTAAGGATGGTACACTGGTGTTGTAAGTTGTTGAACACCAGCCTCTTTTAACAGCTTTGCGATGTCTTTGTTCACGAATTCCGTGCCGTTTTCCGAGATTACTACTTTAGGAGTTCCCCAACGGTTAAGTACCTCTGTTAGACAATGAGAAACTCGTTTGGCATCCAATTTTGATACTGGGAAACATTCCAAGTATTTAGTGAATATATCCATAATCACTACCATGCCCGTTTTTCCAGAGACACTTCTGGGTAATGGTCCTACACAGTCTACTGAGAGACAGTCCTATGGTCCTGCAATTGGTCAGTTGCCCGTAGGTAGGTAAAAGGCGTAAGACATTGGCTTCTGTGCCCTGCAAACCTCACAAGTACTGACATACTCTTGTATGCCTTTAAACATTCCTGCCCTAGCGGAAAAAATCGACTAAAAAAACGGAAAATAGACGTCGAATATTTGAAAAATGTGACGGCGATTTTTTTAATATTTGACGTCGATATAAACGCCAGTTTTTCGACAATCGACGAAGAACCGACGTCAAAAAATCGTCGGAATTAAAAAATTTAAGTCATCGATGGTACGTCGACAAGAATTGTTTCCTGTCGATGTTGCATCAACGCAAATAAAATCGACGCAGAATCGACGGTTATCGTATGGCGTCGATTGAGCAACTTTTTCAAAAAAAAGGACGATAAATCGGCGGTAATTTTTTTTTTTTTTTTTTTTCGTCGAAATGTAAAAAAATCGCCACAAAATCGTCGTTAAAACGACGCCACAGGAAAATATAAATTAGACGACAAAGCGACAGGAAATCGACAGTGACAATCGACAGCTAAGTTTTGCGTCGAAATCCGTAGAGTCGATGATAAAATGATTATAAAACGACGGAGATGACTAAAATATACAGTTTATGTAGAGTGACGGAAAAACGACGGTAAATCGGCGCTGACACGACAGTAGCGCACTGTTGACTAGTGGCGCTGTTAGACAGTCATATGAACGTGAAAAACACCAACTATACTGATTGCTTACATAATTTAAAAAAATTTTCAAAGTCCCACCGCGCTCTCAGAACAGCAGTAAAGTCTGTTGCATGATGGATTAACGAAAAAAAACTTCATATTAATCCATATTAATAATTGCGACAATTGTTAACTATAATATTGTTAACAAATCACAAACATTTTCACTAAAAAAATTTTACTGATAAAACTGGTCGTGATTTGTTAACAATATTATAGTTAATAATCCTAGCAATTATCAATACTAAGTGACAGAAATTTTTTTAATTATAAATTTTTTAATTGTAAAGTCATGCGTACAGGAGGCAGAGCTCCAACACTGGTGCGTGTCGCAGCTAGAGATTTAAAAAATGAATGAAAAATAAATTTATAAAATTTTATTAGTGAAAATGTTTAATATTTTAAAGAGACAGTCCCAAATGTCTTTTCAAATATTCGACGTCAGTACACTCCGCTAGGGTGGCCAATGGAAACTTTGAGCTACACGCCCATATGTCTTCTGCGTTCCCAGATGTCCAGCTTGGGGTGGTACGTGGTTTCGTTCAATAATACCAGGTATTTCTTCGTTTTTCGGGATGGTCTTCCAAGCTGTATCATCTCCTAAAATCTCTAATATTGGTGTAGGACGATAACGCTGAAGCTGGTTGTTGACTATTCTCCAATCAGGATTCTGGTTCGGGTATTCCTGGACTTGGTTCCACTTGTAAGTGTACCAGTCAGTGTCTGGTTCTATATATGACAACTGAGGGTCGGACTGGTACTCAAAAGCACGGCTGAGTTCATCTGCTGCTTCATTCAGGGTGCCTCTTTGATGTTCTATTTTCACATCGTAAGCTAACAATTCTATAGCTCATCGTGTAAGGCGTCCAGTTGGATCCTTTAAATTACAAAGCCATCAAAGACTGGCGTGGTCAGTGATGACGGTGAAAGCCATGTGCTCTAGGTAACATCGCCATTTACGTACTGCAAATATGACTGCCAAGCACTCCTTTTCAGTGGTGGGATAGTTCAGTTCCGCACCCCGGAGTGGTCGGCTCAAACAACAGACTAAATATTCTTTCTCATCTATTTTTTGAGTCAAAATAGCTGCTATTCCTGTATCAGATGCATCAGTGTAGACGTAGAAACGAGCGCCTGGGTGTGGTACACAAAGAGATAGTGCTCTAGCTAGTAGTAGTTTTACCTTTTCGAATGCTTCTCCACATTCTCTGGTCCACTTCCATTCAACTACTGGACTACACAGCTTGTTTAATGGTGTTTGAACTGCTGCTATGTCGATCAAATGGTGTCTGTACCAGTTGACCATCCCATTGAATCGTCTTAGTTCTTTACGATTTCTGGGTGTAGGGTACTGTAAGATAGGCTGTATCTTATATGGGTTCGGTCTAAGTCCATGCTGGTTCACCAAGAAGCCCAAAAACTCTACTCGTTCTTTAGCGAAGTGTGACTTCTCAAAGTTAATAATCATATTGGCTGCGAATAATTCGTCGAAAACCAACTGCAGCTGTTGTATGTGCTCGTCTACACTTGTAGAAACGATGATCCAATCGTCAAGATAGGCGAAGATTCTATCAGCCCATACTGCTGGTTTTTTTTCTAGACATATTCGTGTGACTATCTTAGTTTTCAGAATGTCCATAAGCTTCTGAAAGGTACTTGGTGCTCCTGTCAACCCGAAAGGCATTCTTTTGTATTCATGGAGTCCTCTGCCTTATACCACAAATGCTGTAATCGGTTGACTTTCAGGGTCCATCGGTATCTGGTAAAACGTCTCGCTCAAGTCGATGGTGCTGATATATTTGGCGCTATGTAAGGCATCTAATATTCGCTGTAAATTAGGAAGTGGCCAAGCAGGTTTGATGGTCTTGTCATTTACCTTCCTATAATCTACGCAGAACCGATGGTCGCCGGTTTTCTTCAAGACCAACACCGTTGGGCTGGCCCAAGGACTGCTACTAACAATAATATACTCAATATAGGTTAGTCGGTCCATTTCTTGATAAATGATTTTGTTAACGGCTTCACTCCGACGGTACGATTTCTGTCTAATTGGTTCTGGATCAGAGAGTTCGATAACGTGTGTAATCAACGTCGTTGGGACTGGCTTTTTGTTCAGAAACCTCGTTTTCTGTGTACGTAAGAACTGTTTGAGTCTCTGAGTAACTTGCTCTGATTTAGGAGCGAGTCCGACTGGTTCCTCCTCTACTGGTGCTTCCTTGTTCCCAGCGTCAGTTATAGTACTTTCTTCAACTGGTTCGAGATGGTTGATACTGGGTTTTTTCCTTGAAAAAGTGAAGGGATACTCTTTCCCAGTGCCTTGAAACGACCAACACTTGTTTTTAGTGTTGATAGTCACCCACCAATCCATCATGAAATGTTGGCCCAGGATCAAATCACAAGAGAGGCTCTCCATAATGTAGATATACGCGTAACCTTCCCATTCTTCGACATTAATTTTAAAACGAGCTGCAAACAGTGGTTTGCAGATGGTTACGCCATCAGCCAGTCTGGTTCCACCACCCGGTACTGGATCGCCGCCTTCAGGCGAGGTTTGCGAGTCTTTAACGAACTTATGTAGTCTCTTTGATATGTAGTTTCGATCGCTTCCAGTGTCTAACAGTGCCCTTATGGTGACATTACCAAGTTTAACTGATGATGTGGCTCTGGTGAGGTTATCTGAAGGTTTTTCTCCCACAGCTCGATCTGGTTCATCGAAAATATTAGCAGATTGCAAATCTCGCGAGATCCAATCGCACTAGTTCAACTCGAGGTACTTGTTGTCAATCAACGTGTTCAGTTCTGGTTCTTCTTCTTCAGAATATTCATTCTCACTATCCGAGAATTCTAATATTGGGTCTATTCCTTCGTCTGGTGCTTGATTGGGGGGTTCAACGTCGACTGGTTCATCAAACTACTATCGGACTTTGGTTCTTGATCTTCTGTAGTAGTCACCACGGCAGTTTCTTTCACATCTTCCTGTTCAGGAGTTTGCCTCGGAGGCTTGTCTGATGGTTCTGGTGGCTCCGAGGTGACTACTCGTTTTTTGAAGTGTTTCCGTTAGGGGCACAGGGGCAATTATGCTTCGTAACCCCGATTTTCCAGCAGCGAGTACAATAGTCGACCCTTTCATTCTCACATTCGAATACAGTATGTCCTTGCTGAGCGCACAAGAAACATCTTAATGGTCGTTTTCTCTCAGGCGACTTTTTCTGGTTCTGGCTCGCCTGCGGTTTCGAGTCTTTACTTCTTTTTGGCCCGTTGGTTCTTTTCTGAGTCCTGGACCGGCTCTCGATAGCATTTAATTCCGCGGAGTCCTCCTCCTGGTCTCCTTCTTCGCTGTCGGAGCTTTCGCCGCTGAGGGCTGCTAACTGGTTCTTAGCACGACCCCCGCTCCAATTGGTTTTCTCTTGGGCCTGCCTGGCTTTAATGAGCGTCGCTGTCCTTCCGGCCTGTAATACGGCTGCGACGTACTGATTATAACCTGTGTAGATGGCAAGCTGTTGTATCAATTGGAGTAGCTCAGCTTTAAGGCCTCGATGAGTAGCCGCTATTTTATCTTGGTCCGATATAGCTCCATCTCTCATTAGGAAATAACTTTCCATAGACCCAATCTTGACGATTCTGCTGGTTCGAAGTTTAGTGCTATAAATATTCGAGGGTTAGTTATATGAGGTGAAGTTGGTTCAGTGATTCTGATCTGGTGCCTCGTTTCTTGAGGCTGTTCTTTCAGTTGAGTCACCGTCGCATTCAATTTCTCATAATTGTCGCTGAGATTCTTCAGGATCTGGTTCTGATAATTCATCTCTAGTCGTTGATCTTTTAATTCTTCCATCAGAACCTCCATAGATTCAACCCATCGGCGATCCATACCCTGGAGGTATCGCCTTACTGTCTGAGCTGACTCACCCACCGACTGTGCTAATTCTCGGAGGATGGGGTCAGTTGGATGTGGACCCCTCTCCAATATATCCTCACTACCAGAGGCTTTCGCGGGCCTTCCTCTCTTCTTGGTGGCTCCCACGGGTAACTCCAACTGGTACACTCTGTTTCTAGTACGGGGGGCCGAGTGATCTGAATATGGGGCTTCACTCTCAGTACCAGCTCCCTCTATATTGGCTTGTTCTGCAGCCATGACCTCCTCTTCTGCTCCATCCGATAGAGCAGCTGCACTTACTAAATGTTTCTTCATACTTTCTGGTTCTTTATGCTATCAAACTCGATAATCAATTCTTAAAACGCGAAAGTTTTACTCTAGTTTTAACTTTTACAATATTTAATCAACAAAATTATAAAGATCGTTAACTTATTCAACTGAATTATTCGTTTATGTATTTGAACTACCATGTACTGAGGCAGCAGGAGTAAGGAATAGTAGGGATGAATTTTTTTCTTTTTTTTTTGCCTTAGAGACTATGGAAGGCGTTCGTCCCAAAAAAAAATCTCAAAGCAAAAAAAGTCAAATATACTATTAATAATTTCCCAAAACGCGGAAAACCCAATTACTCTTCAAATAAAAATTTTATTGTCTCGAAAAATATCTTTAACTACCAAACCAAAAAATTTTCCGCTATAAATTCCAAAAGAACCAGGGTTTACTGCAAAAGAATAATTAAACTCAGGAGAAACCCCAACAATAATGATTCAGACCCAAAAAAAAATCAAGTTTAATCAATAAAAAGAACCAGAACTGTAATTTACATAAATAATAAAAACTATTTTATTTAAAATTCTATCAAATTTTTAATTTGATTCCACCCTCAATAGTCTCAGGGTTTTTTTTCTGAAAGGAATTACAAAAAAAAAGATACAAAAATGACAAATTTCACAAAGAAATTATAAATCCTAAAAAAAAAAAAGGTAAACAACAATTTATTCGAGCAAGGGAAAACGTTCCTTCCTGTTCTCGCACTCTTAATCTCAGGCTCACGGGTCCGAGTGAAAAAATGATAATAATAATTTTAATAAACAAGTTGGCAACTTCGAGCCCAACGTCGGGCGCCAAAAATGCAACGCTACCGCGATCAGGGCAAGTTGCCTTAATCCCTGACCGTGTAGGTGCCAATTTACCCAACAAAAATTTACTTTACTTAAAATCTTAGTCTTACATTGAATATTATTTGTTTATTGTTTTTTCTTAATCGCAAGTTCAAACACAAATTTTTTTCCTTTTATACTTAAGAAAGGTTTCTTCTGTCACCATGATATAAAATTTGAAACTCCTCTTTTCCTCTTCATCTTTAAGTTTTTGACCCCCTCCTTTGAAATTTCGAATTTTTATATTTATTTACATTATGAATAGCCGTAATTTGGTTATCGTCTTGTATGACATTATGAATTATTTATTGTTTTTGTTGCTTACTTAATTATTATAATTCATATATTCATATATATTATATATTTAATAATATATATATAAAAAAAAATAATGATAAAAAAATAAAAAATTAATAAATATTAGTTTAACTAACTAATTAATTTTTTTGTAGAAATAAATATCTTTATTCATTTTGTTTCCATTAATACAATGTTTTATTACTTTTATTATAATTAATACAATACCAATAAAATAAAATTGTACATAAAGTTGATTAGAATCACGACTTAACAATGTAATTGCGGTTTTTTTTTATAGTTACCTCATGTGTAATGACAGAACTATCGAAGTCATCTATATTTAATATTTCCCACCTAATTAGCACTTAGACTTTAAAGCGCTTAGACATGACTTCAAAAGCATTTATCTCGCAATCGTAGAACACATCATACATTCTTTTTGTTATTATTTTTAGTTCATTATCATATGCAAAAATGCAGTATATTTTATAAAATAATTCACCATTTTTCGAGGGTACCATTATGTTGCGGCTTCGATGAGCTTGTGAAAAAAGATGGAAAAAGATTACAGGTGGACGGTAATCAAAAAATTGAGTGGACTGTATTTTGAGGAGAGGTTGGATGCTAGAACAGTCGGGACTATTAAACGGTTGTAAATGAATCGGCTGAGACACTATTTTAATTAACAAGTAACAATTTATTAATAATTAAAAGACACAGTAACTCAAATGTAGAGAGATAGTCTGTCTAAGAATTGTCTGATCTGAGTTCACTGAAACACACACATAATGAGTTCACTGCTTATCTTCTATGTGATGCGTTCACTGATGAATCGTCTGATGAGTAGAAATCCCTGAAAAGTTGTAAGTTTTCCAGGACTGGTCCCCTGAATCAGGAGGAGTCTGAGTGTTTATGAGTTGGCGTCAGTCACAACGACACAAGTAAGTTGTTCTGGTGTGGACCTTGTGTGTTTGACTGTCCATGAGGCCATTAGGCGTCGAAGCCGACATCGTTCGCGTCTCTTTCAGCAAAGATGTATCATCGGACCAACTTGAGATGACTGATAATAGTTGTTGTGAGTTAGACTGCTTGATGAGTTTACAACCATCTCTGTAGATGATTGACCGTTGAGTTATTTCATTTCTGAGAAATCTTCTGGAGAGTCTTCTGGTTTTTTACGCACGAGTTTGTCTGTGTGAGTTGTCCATTAGTACACACGTACGGAGTTGACTATTATCATGAGTTGTCTGTCGGTTGGTATCATCCGATGATGCCAATGAGTCGTCCGAGTACTAACACGTACAGATACTGACTGTACTTAGCGAATACCTGGTGACTACTGACCAAGACAATAACTGACAATAACTGATAGTAACAATAACTAAAGAATACAGACGAATACTGACTAATATACCCGAAACTCTGAGTTCTCGAAGCTTCTTGGTCCTTCGGAAGGGATATCTACGCCTAAAAATTAATTAGAGTAGTCTAATTGGCGAAGATGAGTCGGCAGGAGAGACCTTGAGTTGTCTAGTTATTCGGTGGGGAGAAAAATGTCAGGCTATAGATGAATTACTCTTAACCAAGTCAGAACACATTACAAGGTCGTTTATACTAAACTTGTTGCCATCAAGATAAAGAAACAGAATAGTGGAGAACTCTGTGTAGTCATTTAATGGTTTTGGTAAATAAGGAGTAAATTCGTTCGCCTCTTCTAGATCTACTTTTGCCATTTTTTTACATGACAAATGATCGTAAACGTAAAAACCTGTATCTTTTGCCGCTAATAATATGTAATTGAACTTTAACTGATGTTTGATAGCTATGGTGAGACATACGTTTATACGATTTAAGGACGATTTCGCGGTTATTTTTGCTTTTCGGTGCTTACTTTCAAAACGAGTCGATGAAATATGAGCTCAAGGTCCTGATGTTTCAAAAACAGTAGGATAATGCGTTAAAAATTGATGTTCCGGTTTACACCGCCTGGAAAAACATCCGTCAATGATTTTAGATAATCGCTTATTAATTGACGAATTACATTACCTGATTTGGGCGATAGATGTTTTTCTGTGACGATTCCGATAATTTTTTGTAATTGAAATATTAAATCCCATGCATCATCGTCATGAGGAACTAAATCAACAATAATTAGTAATAAATAGCGGACTAAACATAAAATTTCAGCTCCAGTCATCGATAAATGTTTTTTATCTATGTGCGTATATAAAATTTCTGGTGGACTATTTTTCGTGGATCCGTCATTAAAGGCTTTTATTAAATGATTCAATGTTATCAAGTCAAAATATTTTTTTGTCTTAATGAAATAATGTAAAATTAAACCGATATCGTATAAACATATCCCTTCATAAATGTCATGTAAAATGTCAACACACAAATTTTTAGTAATATGAAAATTTGGTAATTTATGTAAAATGCAAGGCTTTAAAATACCAGTGCTTGAAACATCATTTTTATTTAGATCAATTAAATCGCTCTGTTGAGTTCGCATTAAGGCTTTACCTTCAAAAAATATTTCTTGAATATCATCTGTTTCTATTTTACAAAATCTGCAGCAATAATTCGCGTTAAAACTACCTGTCAATCCAAACACTTCATGTAGGCTAAGATGATCCCCTAAGACGAGAGCTAGCCGAAAAAATATTTGTTTTTCAGAATTGTTTATATTTATCTTTATTCCATGTCTCTCTAAATAAATTAATTTGTCTATTATTTTCAAAAATAGCATCGAATTTTCAAATGTTTTCCTGTCTAACGAATTAAATACTGCAAAAAAAAATATATTTTCTAACTTAGAAACAAGATGCGGTGGTAAACATGGCAGACATAAATATACTGCTCCACACTTAGACACACCTTTGTGAGAGGCTATCGGATTGTTGGTTTTACCCTGGTGGAAAAAATTCTATGCTTAACTACGCTATTTTATGAATAACAACAAATTTCTACGAATTTCTACAACCGATTAACGATTTGTAGAATTACGTAGAATAACGTAGTAATTCGTTAAAAAATTTCTACAACATTTTACAACTTTCAACGCATTTCTACAACAGTGATTGATTTCTATTCCAAACTACAACTAATAACTACCGACACATAAATAAATAACTTAGTTACGCATAGTTATTCATAAAAAATCAGAGTTCTACAACTAACTACGCCTAACAACTTTTAATTTCTCAATCCCCAAAATAAGATCTCAATATGACATGATATCTCGTAAATAGGCATAGTTATTCGTAAGAAATCATAATTCTACGTCTAACTACGCCTAATAACAACTTTTAATTTCTCAATCCCCAAAATAAGATCTCAATATGACATGATATCTCGTAAATAGGCATAGTTATTCGTAAGAAATCATAATTCTACGTCTAACTACGCCTAATAACAACTTTTAATTTCTCAATCCCTAAAATAAAATCTCAATATGACATGATATCTCGTAAATAGGCATAGTTATTCGTAAGAAATCATAATTCTACGTCTAACTACGCCTAATAACAACTTTTAATTTCTCAATCCCTAAAATAAAATCTCAATATGACATGATATCTCGTAATTAGGCATAGTTATTAGTAAGAAATCATAATTCTACGTCTAACTACGCCTAATAACAACTTTTAATTTCTCAATCCCTAAAATAAGATCTCAATATGACATGATATCTCGTAATTAGGCATAGTTATTCGTAAGAAATCATAATTCTACGTCTAACTACGCCTAATCACAACTTTTAATTTCTTAATCCCCAAAATAAAATCTCAATATGACATGATATCTCGTAAATAGGCATAGTTATTAGTAAAAAATTAGAATTACAAGTTTTATGACAATGCGATAATAAGGTTTTTTTTAATAAAGGGTAGATTTTTTTGTGAATTTGTTATTTATTCTCAGTATAAACATCAGTCATTGAAACACCCTTTCGGGATGTCGCTTATAAAGTATTTATTATTAACAAACATTAATACACATTGGCCCCTTATAAACTCTGAATGACACATTTGCAGTGGACCATTAATGACACATTCTCTTATATGATTTAGACTCACATCATCTATTACTAAATATGGTCTACTTAATTCTACTATTTTACGGTAAAAAATTACAATTTCAGTTCTTGTTTCATTATTTTCTTCAATGTCACAGCAACATATCTTTGTAATTATACCACTTGTTCCATTTTGAGTAACAAGTACAGAATCATTACATCTATTTGTTCGCTTATAAGTTTCACTCGTGAATCGAAGTCCATGGCAAATCATTTTTTCGTAGACTTTACATTTCATTAATCTACCATAACAGTTTACTTCATCATCTGTAAAACTATAATCTTTTCCTGATCCAATTAATGTACAATTTTCTACTTTCAAAAAATTTTTAAGTCTGTTACTAAACAATATTTCACAGAATTCTGCGAATCTGTTACTTGTTTCAAACTTTTCCAAATTCATTGGTAAATTCTTGAAAAATGAGTATCGTTTAGCAATTTGTGTTGCTATACGATGCGGACTAGTTTTCATCTGAAGGATAAATCTGTTTGCATTTTCGAAGGGAAAAGTACTATTTGCCCACAATGGGCCCCAATCAAAAACACTTTGACTCAAATGTAAAAGTAAATGTACATTAAATGTCATTGAAGATTTTCCAAAATACTCTTGAAACAAAGTCACAAATTTAATAAGCATTTCATACGACAAAGTAACCATTTCAATTGACACTGATTCTTGTAGTAGTAGATGTATAGCACCAACCAATAATCCCAAATGTTTTAAATATTTTAATGGCAGTACATCCCGCAAACATACCATCATATACCAAATCAACCAAGATCTCCATTCTGATGCTTTCCAATAATTACGTTCTTCGAGCGATCTTGGTGAACGTGTAATACATGAAGGAGGTTGAATTGAGGTCAAGCGTGAATTGATAACAGCTAAGTCATTTGGTGAACCAACATAATATGGTTCTTGTGGAGATGATAAAATAATATCTGTATATTGGCGAGTTACTCCTAATAGAACCGAGTGCATATAGTCAGGCACCATTCCTTTAGCTAAGTCAAAACCTTCCAAATTCATTAAGACCGACGGCCCTTTAATACCCATATTCAAATCCGGATCAATATTTTCGTGTGTTGCAATTTCCATTCTTAATCGAATTGAAGCGTCCGTACGATCAGGATGAACTGTAGTAGACATTGTAAAACGTCGATATCCGTCAACACCTTCAGTAGGGTGTTCACAAAAGTTACATCCAAAGTTACCATTGAAGCGTTTCATGTTTAAAATATAAGGTCGAGCTACAGAATCAACTGAACAGCATGTGGGATAAATTTTACTCACAACGACATCATTGTTAAGATTCCATTCAACACCATCATGTACTAGAGAATTAGCTTCATTAACAAAGGGTCGTAAGAATGTATTCATGTTAGGCTCTTTTTTGTGAACCCATAAACCAACTAAAATCATGTGTTTCGATCGAATTTCCGGTGGTAACTCATTAAGCATCATGTAGATTGGCCAGATAGATGTTTTACTAGATTTGGATGGTTGACATCCGTCGGTATTAAAGCTGTAAGATAAATCCCACGATGAATTGATTTGATCTGCGAGTAATGTTTTATATGCATTACCGTCGACAATATCTGTGATTATATCATCATTTACTCTTCGTCGCGAAAAACGTCTCAGTTGATTTCTGATATGTATATTTTCCAACAGATTTTTGATCTGTGATTTAACATTTAGCATGATAAAAAAAGATGAAATATTATCTTCATTAATATCTTGATAACAACTAGGACATCTTATCATATTTCGAGGTTGTAATTTATCTCGTTCAACCAGATATCTTTGACAATTCGGACAAAACAAATGAAATTTGATTGTTTCTTCTGACAATGGAAAATGTTTAAATAAACCATATTTTGAACTTGGCAATTTATCACGATTATATAATTTGTTTGTCATATGAATCATGTCTACAGTTGCGACCCATGTCAAAGAGTGTTTTTGGCTGATTAAAAGTGCCATCATCAGTGCTTCACCTTTTGTTGTCTCTGTGCATGAACATAGCTTACTATTCAAAAATCTATCATAATTGTTATTATCTTCGTTGTCATCATCTATATTTTCATCAGAAAAATCATCAATAGGGACTGTTGGATCTATTTCATCAGGAAATACATCACCTTCACTATCGTAACTTGCCTAAAACAAATTATTATTGAATCATCTAACCTGAGAGCCGTTGTATAATTAAATTTTTACTGAATTATAATTATCTGTACTATAGCGCAGACAGTTTTTTTTACTCACATTTGATAATTCTTCATTATCTTCAGAATTATTATTTTGTTCACTTATTCTTTCATCAGTATCCAATCTTCCATTACGCGGAGAAGCCTCCTATTAAAAGGACAAGTGTAAATATAGAAAATACATATAGTAAAAAATAGAATAATTTCCCTCCAAATTTTTACTCACTAATAACACATCATTGTGTATCACATCATTCGGCTCAGTATCATGATTATCATCAATTACTCCATCTAAAAGTATGTTTTCATGTTCACTTGGAATACGAATCCTTTCGCCAGATTCAATTTCATCCGGACGATTTAAAACTTCTTGATCTTGTTCATCGACCAAATTGTCCACAAATTGAGTGTTTTCCTATGAATAATATCCGTTAATTTCATGTAGTTAATGTAAAAAATAAAGAGACATAATTGAAAATAACAAATTATAATTACTTATATGAGTAGTCTCAAAAAATTACTTTATTGTTTAATAAGTGAAATTAATATTCATGAAACTTACTCTATCAGTTCGTACATGATCGTCTTGTCTTTCTCGCCTTATCCGATCGTAAAGTGTTGAACGAGGAATATCATCGGTAGAATTTGGGATTAAATACATTCGATACCGAACTGGAGGCATATTTGAATAAAAAATACGTATCGAAAGTACTGCTATCAATAATTATTATTTTATGGATTATAGTGGCAAAAATGTATAATGTCGAATACTATGTTGTATTAGTGGTGAGATTTTAAACTTTCTATTTTTAGTATATTTAATGGTATAAAGGTTTTTTTTTTTTTAATTATAATAAATAAAAAAATACCAAAATATGTAAACAAACAATTAATTTAAAGAAGTAAGCACATGTTTCACATACAGAATAACCACCATTAAATATATGTACTATGTACACTGATGAGCACAAAGATATTTTTATGGAAGTACGCCTTTATAACCCCATTTTATGGACAAGCGCCTTTACGTACATTATTCTTCATATATGTATGTGTGTGCAATAACGGTCTTCGTTAAAGAGAATTTCGTGATTGACTCTTATTATGAATAAGAACAATACAATTGTTGTTTATTAATAATAATTTAAAAATGAGCTCAAATAACAAAAAGCGTAAGTATACGATTCGATTCTAATTATTTTATAAAAAATCAGTTATACTGGTATACTATGCAGTTAACCTAATCATAAGAATGTTGGGTTAGGCCATATGTAGATTATTTCATTAACATAAAAAAAGTAATTTTTAGTCTATTAGAGAGTTCCTTTTAATTCAATAATTAATATGTTATTATTAACACTATAACGTAATTGGATAACTCTTGATCAATTCATTTTACAGCGACAACTTGGTTTGCATACATTTTTGAACCACACCTACAAAAGAAAAGAATTGTTCCAACTACTAGTATTTATGAATTTGATATTTGTAATTATGATGCAGAAAAGGATAAATACCATAGAAAAACTGACAAAGTTACGAACAAAGATGGGACAAAAAGTAATTGTCAGGTTTTGATATTAGCAGGTGATAATTCATAACCTTACAAAGATAAATTTATATTTCATTGTTCCTTTTTAATTAATAATATTTTTTCAAAATTCTCAATGAATCTTAACATTTTATAAGACAGCAAGATAATTAACTTTTGTTTTTAAAGAAGAAAAACACAATGAAAATGACATAGGAATTTTTAAATAATGATTGAAAGTGATAGATCAATATTTTCAATTTCAGAAACAAAAAAGAAGTTGGAAGAAAAAATAAATAAAAAGAGGCCACACGTACCAAAGTTAAATCAATCAGCATTTGATGAAAGTTCTGAATTGCAATCGGAGGATGAATCCCAGGAAGCAGCAAAGAAAAGAAAAGTAATATCTTATATGAAATTATATTCATAAATATAACCGTTGATTTTTTTCCAGATGAATCGTGAAGATTGTAAAAAATCTTCTCAAGATTCAAATAATTCGATCGTTGCTGCCCACATTGCTCAATCCAAAAACAAATTCCAAAGGACTGATAATAATAAGCTAAACAAAAGCGAATCTACTCATAAGAAGTCTGATAATAATAAGCCCAATAGTTACAAGTCTGACAATAATAATTTAAAAATTAACAAAGTTTCAGTAGAAAAAGATACAGAATTGAACGAATATCGTGAAAAATTAAGAGTTGCTGATGAAGATGTGACATATTGGAAAAACAAATATGAAGAACTAGCTAATGATAAAAGATATTATTTATCCGAAAAAACTGGTCTAGAAATCCTTGACGTCCTAAGTTATGTAAAATGTAATCTTGGAGATTTTTCAGGTAAGAAGGTTTTCATGTACATTTCCCAGTGTTTTCATTCTTTCATTTTTACTCCTCTTATTCAGATAAAATTTTAACTACTTTTAATAAATATATAATTTTTTTAGAAAATACTGTGAAGGATAGCAAGAAAAGCAACAAACCGTCAGAAATAAGCATCGGAGAGAATATTTCTATAAGCGTAGCAACTCACGATGATCTGATGCGTGAAAAAGAGTGTGGTCCGTTTATCACTAGTACGTCTTACGCTGTTTGGAATGTTGAAGACCTAGCTAATCGCGTAGTGCGTGTTCAACGTAATGTTACCGGAACATGTTTAACTCCACAAAAAAAATCTGCAGTAGTAGGTTTATTTGAAAAATGGTTGAGAAAAAAGAAAATGCCCGAAACATATATTGCTGAGCAACTAGACCGGAAAAGGATCAATAAATATTTTAACGGTGCAATTTCAGCTGCTCGTAAAAAAATTGGTTATACAGTCAAACATGAAAATAACAAAAAGAATGGATCAAGAAAGAAGCAAACAAAAGATAATGATGAAGATGACGTTAATGAATCTGAAGAAGATGAAAATAAAAATAAAAAAAATGCTAATGATGAATCTGAAGAAGTTGATGATAAAGAGGAAGAAGAAGATAATAAAAGTGATGGAAATAGTGACGAAAAGAGTGAAGACGATGAGAATAAAAATGATGATGGTGGAGTTATGCAATCAGAATCTGAAACAGAGATTTAACGAGATCTGAAACGAAACCAAAAACTTATTATTTACATAAAAAAGTGCAAAGTAGTTCGTCTACGTGATCTCAGGAAAAATGCAAAATTTTCAACGTAGATGATACATTTTTATACTTTTTGAATCCTTAAAATTTTTTATTTATAAATTATAAACTACCAGAACTAGTCTAGTATAACTTCTTAATTTCCGAAAATTTAGATAAATATAGTTCACTTAAACTGATTAACAATAATACATTTTTTAGTAAATTCATGTATGTATATTTTTCAAGGTAGTTAGCTTAAATATAACATTACTGTGCTACTAATGCTTTCCTAGGAATACCTAGGATACCTAGGAATTCTAGGGGACGTAACAATTAATATAAATTAATATAAAAATATGTATGTACTATTTTAAAAAAAAAGTATGTACCTGAAGTAAAATAAATATAAATATAAAAATAATAATTCTGTTAAAACTTTTCAAAAAATTTATCTATTTATAAAGTAGAAAAAAGCGAAATTGTTGACCGCAACGGAATTATTGGCAATGTTGATTTTATGAAATAACTTAATGTTTTGTTTTTATATTCATTTTCGCTGGAATATTTATTAAATTTTCGTTAAGAAAAAAAAAAAAAATTCATTACATTTATAAAATAAAAATAACATGGCTAATAATGGCGGTGAGGCGAGCAATTTCGCTTTTTACGCAAAAAATTTTTAAAAAGCGTAAAAATTCATAAAATTATGCTTTTCTACGTTAATCTACGCCAATACATTTTTTTCGGATACTACGCGTTTTTACGCATAATAAAAAACATGTCCGAAATCGCGCACTTTCTCGTAAAATAGCGTAGATTCAGCGTAATTAGTTGTAGATTATACCTAATTTGTCATTCTTTCGCGTAGTATGTTGTAATTTATTTGCCGTAATTTCTCATAGTCAGAACACATTACAAGGTCGTTTATACTAAACTTGTTGCCATCAAGATAAAGAAACAGAATAGTGGAGAACTCTGTGTAGTCATTTAATGGTTTTGGTAAATAAGGAGTAAATTCGTTCGCCTCTTCTAGATCTACTTTTGCCATTTTTTTACATGACAAATGATCGTAAACGTAAAAACCTGTATCTTTTGCCGCTAATAATATGTAATTGAACTTTAACTGATGTTTGATAGCTATGGTGAGACATACGTTTATACGATTTAAGGACGATTTCGCGGTTATTTTTGCTTTTCGGTGCTTACTTTCAAAACGAGTCGATGAAATATGAGCTCAAGGTCCTGATGTTTCAAAAACAGTAGGATAATGCGTTAAAAATTGATGTTCCGGTTTACACCGCCTGGAAAAACATCCGTCAATGATTTTAGATAATCGCTTATTAATTGACGAATTACATTACCTGATTTGGGCGATAGATGTTTTTCTGTGACGATTCCGATAATTTTTTGTAATTGAAATATTAAATCCCATGCATCATCGTCATGAGGAACTAAATCAACAATAATTAGTAATAAATAGCGGACTAAACATAAAATTTCAGCTCCAGTCATCGATAAATGTTTTTTATCTATGTGCGTATATAAAATTTCTGGTGGACTATTTTTCGTGGATCCGTCATTAAAGGCTTTTATTAAATGATTCAATGTTATCAAGTCAAAATATTTTTTTGTCTTAATGAAATAATGTAAAATTAAACCGATATCGTATAAACATATCCCTTCATAAATGTCATGTAAAATGTCAACACACAAATTTTTAGTAATATGAAAATTTGGTAATTTATGTAAAATGCAAGGCTTTAAAATACCAGTGCTTGAAACATCATTTTTATTTAGATCAATTAAATCGCTCTGTTGAGTTCGCATTAAGGCTTTACCTTCAAAAAATATTTCTTGAATATCATCTGTTTCTATTTTACAAAATCTGCAGCAATAATTCGCGTTAAAACTACCTGTCAATCCAAACACTTCATGTAGGCTAAGATGATCCCCTAAGACGAGAGCTAGCCGAAAAAATATTTGTTTTTCAGAATTGTTTATATTTATCTTTATTCCATGTCTCTCTAAATAAATTAATTTGTCTATTATTTTCAAAAATAGCATCGAATTTTCAAATGTTTTCCTGTCTAACGAATTAAATACTGCAAAAAAAAATATATTTTCTAACTTAGAAACAAGATGCGGTGGTAAACATGGCAGACATAAATATACTGCTCCACACTTAGACACACCTTTGTGAGAGGCTATCGGATTGTTGGTTTTATAATCATCAAAAAATAAATTAATAGGAAAAACTATTTTATCGGTAAAGTCTGCACTTAAATTAGCCCATAAATCTGATTGAATTATGTTGGAAATGATCTTCTTATTTTCTAATAGTTGGACGTATTCGATTGTGCCGACATAAATTCCAGGAATTTCAAAAAATTTTTTAAGAACTAGTTTCATAGAAATGAACTGAGCAAATACTTTTTTTAATTTTGATTGTTCAGTATTTTTTTTTTTTTTTAATTCGTTTATTTCTCCAACTAGATAGAGTTTCGGTGGTATATACGTCCCTATGGCTTCAAATAAATTTAATAAATTCCATTCAGTAAATGACTCTAATTCATCATAAAACTGTGTTTCATTGAATATTTCATGAAATTGATTTTTGATCTGTTCGTTTTCAGTTATTTTGTCAATAACCACAATGACTTTAGATTCTAAATCTTTCGCTGTATTCAACAATAACGTTGAACTATCATTAATTATTTCTATAGCTTTATTTCGGGGTAAATTAAGACAATTTAATAGTTTTGCTGCAAATTTTATAAAAGACTCGTTCTTAATTCTTGTCGGCAAGATTTGCTGACTTAGATGTAAGGGTACGCAATTTGAAATAACTTAGGAAAAAGTAGATGCATTGATTGTATTATTCGGGCCACTCATAGAACTAATATTTTCAATATCTAAAGAATTTAAACTCAAACTATTGGGATTTATAGGTGTATAGGTTGAGTTAGTGTCTTGCAAATCCGATGTCGGTTGTTCACAAACAGATAATTTCATCCTCTTACTACTTTTTGATTTATTGCACGGATGATCC